>CM077820.1:38562621-39025181 GCA_039720395.1 Liquidambar formosana
TTGAAAACAGTATTTTGGTACTGTTGATATTAAATATAAGTGTAATGATGTAATTGTGACTAGTAAAAAACTCAAACAATAATCATTTACCTCATCACTTGGTAGGGTCCGAAGTGTAATGCTTTCCACAACCTTTGTCAGCTTTCCGAGGTTCCATTTCACGAACCTTGAAATTGATTTTTGGTTTATTGGCTTCAGTATGGTGCTGTGCTCGCAAAGCCAATACTGTATTAATACATAAGGTACAATATGGTAGTTGAGAGTGATATTAATGCAGAGTCATATGAATTTATTGTAAATATTTGGATTTGGTTGCTTACCAAAAGTGCAATCACACATCCGGTCACATTTTTAGGGATATTATGTGATTTTTGGATGGATGCTTCCAAATAATTCTTTATTGCACTAGACCAGTCATAGTTTCTCATGGTATCCAAGTCCTCCACATATTTCACATACAACCAGCTGAGATTTGTGCCTGATGTTGTGAAGAAGATAGTAACAAAGGCATACAAACATAATAGCCTAGCAACATCCTTGTTGTCTTCTTTATTTTGCTGCTTCATTGATTCTTTAATTAGCTTTTCAATTGATGATAGAGTTAATCTAGATACACCCTTACACATTCGATCAACTAATGGTTGGTTGGGTTTTAGGACACACCCTAAAGTAATTGGCTCTATACCTTCATGAATGCCAAATATCAATGAGAAGTCCCTATTCCTCAATTTTAGGAGCTTTTTGCCTATTTCGAAAGCTGTGTAGTCGGATGTGTAGGTCTAAATGATTTTGATGACATCTTTGTCATGTTTCTTTAGGCACTTTGTTTTCACTTTTGCATCTATAAAAGGTTGGAAGAAACCCCAAAAAGGGGTTCTTTTCAGCTCAACTATATGCCTTTCCTCCAATTTATTGTTCTTTACCAACTTCTTGACAGCCAATAGGTTGCTGTGAACCCACGAAAAAGCGCGGCGCCCACAAGGGGTTTGGCAAAAAAGAATAGGCGTGAAAGACAACAAACAAAAAGGAGTCGCCACCTCATTTTTTAGGAAAAAGAGGAAAACCACAAAAATGTTTTATTTTCAAAACCACATGACTCCATTAAAGGAAAAGCAAAGTCTTTGAAACCAGAAAATTGGATTCGGGGGCTAAGTTACGACGTGGGAAGGTTCTGGGCAAAGCCCATAAGCACCCACATCGCCCGAGTTGGTCTCTTAATTTAATTGGGCTAACTTAATATCTTTTCCACTCAAATATCATCATATGTCATCACAAGGCAGCATGCATATCATATATTCCATCCAAACATCCATGCACAATCAATTAAATGAAAACAAAACAGAAAAAAGAAGAAAAGAAAAGAAAAGGTCTAGGATACTTGGATCCTAGAACGGACTTAAGCCTCACTAAGAGCACCTACGTACCATGCAGCGAAATACATGGATCAAAGTCTACGTAGTTCGAAAAGAATAGGGTTACAACCTAATACAAACCTATGGTAAATACCCTAGGTTTCCTCATTTGAATATGTATCGAATAATCCAAAATTGGAGACTTCCACAAGAGGAAAACTTTGATAGAAAACCAGAATTTTAGCAATAAAGGAAACCTTTGATAATCACCATATGTTTGTGTGAACCCCGGAAATTGGGCCCACGAGGGATTGGCGAAAGGAGAGATTAGTTGAGGGGTTTGAAAGAGAAAAAGGAAAGGAGTCGCCACCTTATTTTTTAAAGGAAACAAGGAAAACCCTAAAAACAGTTTGTTTTAGGAAAACAATTTGAATGACTCCATGTTTAAAAAGGAAAGGCAAAAACCAATCTTTTGGAAACCAAAGAAATCGGGGATTCGGAGGCTAAGTTATGACATGGGAAGGTTCTAGGCAAAGCCTATAGGCACCCATGTCACCCTTTCGGTCTCTCAGTTCATTTGGGCTAAATCAAGATCTTTTCCATACAAAAATCAGCAAGTATATCATCACAAGATAGCATGCATATCATATATTTCATTCATCCATCCATGCATAATAAGCAAACAAAACAGAAAATAAAGAAAAAGAAAACAAAACAAAAAGAAAACCTAGAATGCTTGGATCCTAGAACGGACTTGAGCCTCACGAAGAGCGCCTACGTACCATGCAACGAAATACATGGATCAAAGTCCACGTAGTTCGATTGGAACTAAGGTTAAGACTTAATACAAACCTATGGTTAAAACCCTAGGTTTCCTTATTTGATCAAAAGAGAATTGATAGAAAGTTTGATTTTAGAAAGAACTCCACAAAATGGAAACTTTAATAAAAACCAGAATTTTATTTGTGAAGGAAACCTCTAATTAAACCATAGGATCATATTAAAAATTAACCCTAAAGAGGGAGAAGGGAAAGAGTTAAGGGAGAGAGGTGAATTGGGGCACCTTCATACCCACTTACCTGAGCGCAATAGCTCCAAGCATTAGCCATTTCAGACATGAGCAGCCCTATTTAACATAGGATAAATACCACACCTATTTGCACCCTTACATGTGCTCAAAACCATGCAAAAACAATGATATGCAAATCTGGACAGAATAGTATTATGGCCTAAAATCATCTACTAAGCATGCTAACAGCAAAAACAGCAAACAATAATAAGTCCTAACATGTTCCTAAAACCATATTATGCATAAAAACCCTAGAATATACTAACATGCATGCAAAAACATCATATTTACTCTATATGCAAGACATATACAGCAAACACGAAGAAAAACCAATAAAAAAGTCTACTTTATCATGCTATATGAAAACTAACATAAAACAATGACTCTAAAACCCTAAACTCACAAATATGCTTAAAAACACACCAAATAAACTCTAAACATGCTAAAATAAAACTAAACAGAAACTAAATCATGCATATTAACTAACTAAAGCAATATAACATAACAAGAAACCTAACTCTAGCATGCAATATCACTATCCTAGAATAAGGACAACGGAAACACAAGAATCATGACTATGCCTAGAAACATATAGATCAGCCCTAAAGCATGCTAAACAGTAGATAAACAATAGATATTCCATGTATATTAACTAGCTAGAGTGTTAATACATGATAAAAAAAGTTACCTTTAACATGCAATAAGCCTAACCCATATAAAAACCTAGTTTAAGCTTGAATAGAAAAGGAGAATACCTTAGGAAGGGCCTTCCTTGCTGCTGTATGAACTCCCTCTTGCTCTTATGAATGACTTGAATCAATGTTCTCCAAGGCTACAGCAAGAACTCCAGCTCTCCTTCAAGTCCCTCTCTCTTATTCTCTCTCTAACACTAAGGTTTTTAGGCATAAGGTGGCCCCCTTTGTGCTGAAGCATTGGGGGGTATTTATAGACTTCAATTAGGATTAACCAATGGCTGGGATTAAAACCCTAAAAATTAATCCAAGGGCTATTAGAGACCCCCTTGGGGCTTAAGTAACTCAGAAGTTACCAAAAATTAGAAGGAAACTCGTCCAAAAGAGCCCAAGTACGTCAAAATAGGGAGGAATCCGCTTCAGCAAGGAAACACAAAGCAAATAGGAAAGTGGCCTCGGGTGACCACCAGGGCCTGGGCGGCTAGCCACCTGGGCCCAGGCGGCTAGCCGCCCAGGCTTGGGTGGTCACCTGAGCCCACTTCTGATTTTTCTCCTATTTTGTCTCCCTTCCCTTCTAGAAGTGTTTCAAGGGGCAAATTAACTCCGATTTTGATGAAACAAAAGCCAAAACGACCGTGTTTCGATGAGGAATATGTTTTTGAACATTTTAGGGTGAAAACCACTAACCATGGGGGCATGGTTAGGTTTGAACAAGGTGGTTAACCACTATACTCTACCTTTGCTAAGCATAGGTATGCACATAGGATCAAACCAAATGCTTTCCTCATCAAAATTGAACTTCATAAAACACTTTTGGGGGTAAAATGATGACTAATGAAAGTCAATTTGAAAAGATTTGGTTGGTAATTGAGAGTCAATTAGAGCTAACCCAAAGAAGGGTCAATTAACCAATCTTGAACTACATCGAGCCATTTTAATCCCGAGCCATTGTTTTATCAAATTAAACCTAGAAATACCTCTTATGCATCCCTATGAACTCCAATTGACAATTAGGAGATCATCCCAAGGTCAAATGAAAAGTTTGGGACTTAAAAGACGATTATGCCCCTCAAGTCACAAAAGCTCTTATTATTCCTGAAGATCAACTCCAATTTGAACCAAAATTCATGCCCATTGTCCTTGTGACTCTAGAAACCTAATGCAAGTGACTAGACTCAAAAACAAAATAAAAACATGCATGAAATGATGTGCCCTAGTAAAGTGGTGCAAAAATGGGGTGTGACAGTTTGTATTAAGAAGTAACCCTAGGAGGGAGAAGAGAAAAGAAAGAAAAAGAAAGGTGAATTGGGGCACCTTCAAACCCTACTTACCTGAGCACAAAAGCTCCAATCATTAGCCATTTCAAACCATAGCAGCCCTATTTGTAATAGGACAAGCATTGTACCTGTCTGCACCCTTACAAGTGCACAAAACCATGCAAAGAAAACAAAATACTAATCTGGACAGAACCATGACAAGGCCTAAAATCATCCATTAATCATGCAAACAACAAGAATAATGAATAACTAAGGACTCTGACTCAATCCTACATGCAATGACCTGACTAATATGCATAAAAAACCTACCAAAGACACACTAATCAAGCATAAGAGACTCTGATAATATCAATAAACATGATAACAAAGCACACTCTAACCAAAAAGATGATATTTCATGTAAAATATGAAAATAGGCCTCCCTACGGCGAGCTTTCTTAAGCAAAACTTATCCTAAGATAATTTCACGTAAAAAAGTCGTTATGGGGAGGTGTCAGCATATCCTACGTAAAATATATATACTAGAACACAATAGAAGTGATTTCATGCTTAAACACATCATAAAAGGCTCTCATGCGAAACCCTACTTAACGAAAAGGATAATTATCCTTAGAAAAGGATAATGTCTCCAAAAACCCTATAAAATATACTATATGAATGCAAACTTAGCATGATTCAGCTATATGCAGCATATATAGAATGACTATGATGAGAAACTACTCACAAAGCTATGTTAAGCATGCTGTATGAAACTTGTGCGAATTCAGGGTTATCGAAACCCTAATTTCACAACCATGCATTAAGACCTATGAAACGACTCTAACACATGCTCAAATTATCATGAATATCATTCATATCACATATATTAACTAACAGGAGCATCAATTCATGATAACAATCACAGCAACCTAGACATGTGGACTATGCATGATTTGAGAGGATAAAAAGAAGTAAGGCTATCTAATCTTTAGTAAACCAGGCATTATCAAGCATATAAAGCCATAAATCATCTCAAAATCATTCATATAACATCACACAAGCATTGAATTCAATCCATAAGAAAAGCTATCTCATGCACCATAACTATCCTAGGAGAAGGAGAAGAAGGAGAAGGAGGAGAAGCAGAAAACTTATGTTTAGCATTAAAGGGGCATGCTTACCTCTTGTAGACTCTTCCTTGTCTTCAAACTCCTTGTTTCCTTCTTTGCTGGGGGTTGAAGAGCCTCCTCTTGATGTCCTTCTAGCTCTC
This sequence comes from Liquidambar formosana, assembly GCA_039720395.1. Classification (NCBI taxonomy): domain Eukaryota; kingdom Viridiplantae; phylum Streptophyta; class Magnoliopsida; order Saxifragales; family Altingiaceae; genus Liquidambar; species Liquidambar formosana. Next base: position 38,568,261 of record CM077820.1, read on the forward strand.
CAAACTCGTAGCTCCCTCTCTCTCTAAGTGTAAAGTGCAATTAACCTCCCCTATGTGCTGAATATCATGTCTTTTATATAGAGAACTGACCCCCTAAACCAATGGCTAAGATTAATTCATTAAACATTGATCCTAGGGCTATTAGAGACTCTCTTGGTGCTCAAACAACTCAAACTTACACACTCCTAAAAGCAAACAAGTTGTTTTGGTGGAGGAAACCGTCAAAAGAGGGAAGAGAGAGTCAGAAGTTGAGTTGAAGAAAGAGTCCTCGGGTGACCAACTAGGCCTGGACGGTTAGCCGTCTGGGCCTAGACGGCTGACCGTCCAGCCCCGGACGGTTACCCGAGGGGTTTCCTTTTCCGCTTCGGTTTTGACTTCTACTTGCTTCAGAAGTCCTAAAATCTTCAAATTAAGTCCGATTTTGATGAAATAAAAGCCAAAACAACCGTGTTTCGAAGGGGAACACATTTTTAGGCATTTTAGGAAAAAAATCCTTAACCATGGGTGCATGGTTAGGTTTTACAAAGGTGGTTAACCATGGTGCCTCACCATCACTAAGTTGGGTTTGTACACAAGGTCGAACCAAATGCTTTCCCGATCGAAATTTGATCTTTCTAAACATGTTTAGGACATAAATAAAGCCCAATTTGAGTTAAATGAGAGAAAATTGATGGGGTCTTATGAGTCAATTTGAGCAAACCAAGAAAGGGTCTTTTAGCCAACCCGAACCATTACGAGCCGAATTGATCTTAAACCATTAATTCATGAAATTGAACCTATATATAGACTCTATATACTCATATGAACTCGAGGGAATGACTCAAGATTCATTTCAAAGTCAAATGGAAAATATACGGCTTAAAAGATGATTATGCCCTTAAAATCGCAAAAGTTCTTATTGACTATCGAGATGAACTCCAAATCACTTCAAAATTCATACACATGATATTCGATGCCGTAGAAACTCAATGCAAAAGGCTAGACTCGAAAAGGACTCAAAATCATACATGAAATGATATGCCCTAGATAAGGTGACAAAAATGGGGTGTGACAGAAGCCCCTCATTGGTGAACAAGTTTTACTTGTGAGCCAATGATCAAAGAACAACCCATTTTTTGTTTGATGGATTAATCTCATTAATACCAACAAACTCAAATGGAACCATAAGGATAGACTTCGTCATATCCAAGCATGCAACGATTTCATCGAAGCAAATAATTGATTGCATGCCAACATTCGTTGGTGCGCTCATGCAAACACCCTTACCCTGCACTAATTGCATTAGTGATATAACAACTCATTTTTGTTTGATGGATTAATCTCATTAATACCAACAAACTCAAATGGAACCATAAGGATAGACTTCGTCATATCCAAACATGCGACGATTTCATCGAAGCAAAAAATTGATTGCATGCCAACATTCGTTGGTGCGCTCATGAAAACGCCCTTACCCTGCACTAATTGCATTAGTGATATAACAACCCATTTTTGTTTGATGGATTAATCTCATTAATACCAACAAACTCAAATGGAACCATAAGGATAGACTTCGTTATATCCAAGCATGCGACGATTTCATCGAAGCAAAAAATTGATTGCATGCCAACATTCGTTGGTGCGCTCATGCAAATGCCTTTACCCTGCACTAATTGCATTAGTGATATAACAACCTATTTTTGTTTGATGGATTAATCTTATTAATACCAACAAACTCAAATGGAACCATAAGGATAGACTTCGTCATATCCAAGCATGCGATGATTTCATCGAAGCAAAGAATTGATTGCATTTCAATGCATGCCAACATTCGTTGGTGCACTCATGCAAATGCCTTTACCATGCACTAATTGCATTAATGATATCCACATGGTCTTCTCATGATGCAAAGCTAGTTGCACTAGTGCATCACAAGGTATCCTACCAATTTCATTGGTAATTCTCAAAACAAGTTATTTCATAACCCATAAGTCATCATTTCATGTGAATTTGAATTGAATGTCCATCAATTCAAAAACAAGTGCATTTCATGCCAGTCTCACTGGGGATATCAAAGGTAGTGAGTTATTTCATAACTCATGACTCATTACTTCATGTGAAATTATCATTATCACACGATCTCATGCCACTTTCAGTGGAAATAGCAAAGATAGTGAGTTATTTTATAACTCATGAATCATCATTTCATGTGAAATTATCTTTATCCCATGATCTCATGCCACTTTCAGTAGAAATAGCAAAGATAGTGAGTTATTTCATAACTCATGAATCGTCATTTCATGTGAAATTGTCTTTATCACATGACACAACATTGATTTGAGAGTCAATTGATTGAAAAACAAAGTGCATTTCATGCCCTCTTCACAAAGATAGCAAGTTACTTCGTAACTAGCATAGCTCATGAATCATCATTTCATGTGAAGTTATCTTTATCATATGATTAGCAAGTCATTTCATGTGAAATTATCTTTATCACATGATATGATATCACTATCATCACATAGAGAATTGAATTCCAAGACTTGAAAGTCAATCTATTCGACACCGAGTTCATTTCATGAGAAAGCCATTTATCATAGCCATTACAATTCCTCGTTCTGTGGGCAAATACAATCACCTAAGATTCAAAAATTTCATTGAAACTTGATAAACTTGGGGAATATATTCATCCCATAACTCAAAAAGTGACCATAAAGTCAAATTGGAGAAGTTTAGAGGTCATAAGCGCGCGAGACGGGGCAAACAGGCAAAGTGGGCTAGGGTGACCATCTGCCCTCCGATGGTCAACCGTCCAGGGCAAGACGGCTGACTGTCCAAGGGGGGATGGTTACCCGAGCCCACTAAGGAAAAAATTTGGGTTTATAAAACCCAACTCTTGCCCACTCATTCCCATATTCTCCCATTCGAAAATTAGAGAGTTTCTCTCTCTAAACTCACATCCTATCTTCTCCATCTCTCATTTTCTCATTCCTACTTCAAAAACATTCAATCCAAACATCAAATACACATCAAACAACAACAAATCAAGCCCATTTAACAATCAAAACAACCAATTCACATCATCTTTGGAAATCAAACCAAATTAAACCCAACTCCATCATCAAGAATGTCATCAAGTAAGGACTCAAGCACCAAGTATCCATTCCATGGGGTCAAAAGCAAGTACAAGGCACCACTCTATGATACTCCACAAGATAGGGTGTTGCTTGAACCCGACAAACATCTTTCATTCCTCCATTCCCAACAAGAAGTAAGTTTACCCAACTTAACACTTTTCTTTTGAATCTTTCGATTCTTTTGGTGAAATTGCATTCCCTTCTACTTCTTTTGAATACCCCTTGGGTTGTTGAGTGATATCCCTTGATTTGGCAAGGATTGAACACACAAATTCTTTTCATTCGAAAGCTTGAAAAATGGCACCTGCCAAGTGTTCGATAAAATGTCCAAGTGAAATAAAGATGTTCAATCTTTACTAAATCAATGTATATCAACAAGTAAACATTCAAGTGAGTAATATGCTATGATTTGGCTAGGATTGATCATACAAAATTCTTTTGTTTCAAGGTTTGGGAGGTGTCACCCACCAAGTGTTCGATAAAATGCCGAAGTGATAAAAAAGTGTTCAATCCTTGCCAAATTAAGGCACATGAACAAGTAAACCCATAAACATACATTAGCAATTCATTTCATGAATAAAAACAACTTTTTGACATCTTTTAGGAAACAATTTAAAACCAATTGCTAGTGTAGGTTTATTATTTCCATGTTCTTTCAACTAACTCTCAAGGTATTTTCAATGGCTATAGCCCAACTTTCAGGACATGCGCACTCGGTCCTTTATCAAAGGACTCATTGAATGGTGGCGGAACATGGAAAACTTCCAACCCATTGCCAAGGGCCATGTCAAAAAGGCCAGTTTTGGTCTATTCCTAGACTCTTTGTGGAATGACCAATGTGATAGGCAAGCTTTGCTAGCCTTGTCTGAACTATGGTGGGACACCACCAATACATTCCATTTTGGCTTCGGGGAGATGACACTAACCCCCAAGGATTTTACCATGATCACGGGCTTGAGCATTAAGGGCAAGAGCTTGGAGTTCTATGCAGAGGCTCACACGGATGAGGATTATCTCTTAGCTTACCTTGGAATGGAAGTTGAGGTAATCAAGAAAGCAGTGCGCCGCACTTGGCTTTTCAACAAGTTTGCCAAACAAAGGGAGAGTGAGGGTGCGAGCCCCAATTGTATTACAAAGGCATTCCTTCTATACATAATCTCATGCACATTCTTTGCCGGCACGGGCGACCTAGCCCCTTTGGGTCTTCTTGCAAGCATGGAAGATGTTGGCAAGATTAGGAAATTCAACTGGGGAAGGGCTGCTCTAGCCACCATGTACTGCACAATGTGTGACATGTCACGCGGTGTTACCAAGGACTTTGGAGGGATGCCCTTTGTTTGGGAGGTAATGCTACTTCCCTTTTATTTCTTTTCACTCTCTTTTTATATTTTCTCTTCTTTTTTTTTTTTTTGACTTTTTCCTCAACTCTTGACAGGTTTGGTGCTATGAGTACCTCAACCTATGTTGCCCACCCCTTGCTGAGGAAACCATTGAATGGCCTACCCTCAAGAATTACTCTCCCAGTTATGTGTCCATCCGAGCAGCGAATCGTCATGATTACGCCTTTGCTAGAGCTCACCTAGCAAGCCTCACTGCTGATATGGTGAAATTTTTTCCCTATTCTTTTCCTTTTCTTTTTACTCCCAATTTCTCATTTTGGATTTTTGAACAGATTGAATAGAATCCATGGAAGATATGGGTACCAATGCTACCCAAGCGATGCATTCCTAGCTTGATGCTGACTGGCAAGAGGGTGCTCTTGGAAGGCCCCGTGGGTAGGTACTGGTACCTAGGGGAGCATGTCTTACGCCAAGTCATGGGTGATGTGAATGCAGCCATGGCTCCAATGCCACCACCACTTAACATGAGGCATGCTAACTTGATGGAGGGGGAGGAGTTGTGGGATGCCCTGAGAAGCTGGGATGCGGAAGAGTTCACTTCTCCTGACATTGCATATGATACTTTCTGCCTCCAATATCTGATGAGGCCCAGGGTAACAGGCCTCCCTCCTCAGGGGGTAAGTCTTTGACGCTCTCCTAGCCTTTTCTTTTGGTAGAGACTCTATTTAATAGGTGAACACTTGCACGGTCGACGAGCACGAGGGCATAGCTCAACAATGGGCTCAGGAGTGTTTCCTGGCTCTGAGGAAGATGAGATGGAGGGGGATAGGTCACTACCCTTGCCTCAACCTAATTGGTATATCGATCTGTGCTGTGGGTCGGACTTTGTCAAGACCGCCATTACTCATCCTGTATTCGATGAATCCCCTAGGATCGACCCAAATCGAGAACAGGTGAGTTCTCTTTATGGGTATTTCTTTCTTTTTTTCAGCATTACCTTTAGTTTAACCTTATTGATTATCCTAGGTACCTGCGGCGTATGCCCAAGAGTTCATTGACCTTAGTGAGGGCTTGAGGCGTGACCTTGTGAGGATGAGCTTAGCCAAATCCATGGCGGAAGCTCGTTTGGATGTCATAGTAAGTGTTCAACCCATTTTAAAGTTCCCATTTGTGGTTTTCAACCAACCTTATTCTCATACTTAGCCTCTTTGCAATGGATTCTGTATATGCAGCCGCCACCAGCAATGCGCCCTCCTAGAACACCTCGTGGGGGTCATGACGGAGCTGGGCCAAGCCGCAAAAGAAGCTCTGGGAGCCGCTGAGTTCATTTACTTTCTTGTTGGGCTTGTAGAAACAATGAGACAATGGCTATCTTTTTGTATTTCATGCTTGTGTTTTGTACTTGCCACCTAAAACCAACTTTCTTATCCCTTGCAATGGATACTTGTTGTGCTTGTTTGAATCTATCATGATGATGTTATGGTGCCTTTCTCATGAAAATTTGAGTCAATGTGAGCTCATAGGAGTGAAAATGGCCTAAAAAAGCCATCCGAACGCGAAAATAGGCGAAACCGGGCGAAACAAGGCAGAGGCCTCGGGTGACCATCTGGCCCCGAACGGTTAGCCGTCTGGGCCTAGACGACTAACCGTCCAGCCCCGAACGGTTACCCGAGGTTGACGCTTTTTTTCGCGATTTTTCAGGTTTTTTCCTATTTTGACGATTCTACTCCTTCTAGGACTCGAATTTGTGACCCTTTCCCTATAAAAACACATGGGGGAAGCTTTCTAACTCACCTATTTTCATTGACAATAATTATGGAAGCCTTGGATGGGTTCTTAAGAAGGTTTTTGGCAGTCATGGCTGCCAAAGACAAAACTGAGTTTAGGCGCTTCGGCTTGGAACCATTGCTCTCTATAAGGCATATGAAGCTTGAGACGACCCTTCTCACTGCTGCTACATATTTCTGGGATCCCCAAATCCATGTCTTTCGATTCAATTACGAAGAATTATGCCCGACTGTGAACCCCGAAAATTGGGCCCACGAGGGATTGAAAAGAAAGTGGGTTTAAAAAAGAAAAAGGAAAGGAGTCGCCACCTTATTTTTTAAAGGAAACAAGGAAAACCCTAAAAATAGTTTGTTTTAGGAAAAAAATTTGAATGACTCCATAAAAAAGGAAAGGCAAAAACCAATCTTTTGAAAACCAAAGAAATCGGGGATTCGGAGGCTAAGTTATGACATGGGAAGGTTCTAGGCAAAGCCTATAGGCACCCATGTCACCCTTTCGGTCTCTCAGTTCATTTGGGCTAAATTAAAGTCTTTCCATACAAAAATCAGCAAGTATATCATCACAAGAATTGCATGCATATCATATATTTCATTCATCCATCCATGCATAATAAGCAAATAAAAACAGAAAAATAAAAAGAAGAAAAGAAAACATAAATAAACCTAGGATGCTTGGATCCTAGAACGGACTTGAGCCTCACGAAGAGCGCCTACGTACCATGCAACGAAATACATGGATCAAAGTCCACGTAGTTCGATTAGAATTAGGGTTAAGACCTAATATAAACCTATGGTTAAAACCCTAGGTTTCCTTATTTGATCAAAAGAGTAGAATTGATAGAAAGTTTGATTTTAGGAAAGAAATCCACAAAATGGAAACTTTAATAAAAACCAGAATTTTGTTGGTTAAGGAAACCTCTAATTAAACCATAGGATCATATTAAAAATTAACCCTAAATAGGGAGAAGAGAATGAGTTAAGAAGAAAGGTGAATTGGGGCACCTTCACACCCACTTACCTGAGCGCAATTAGCTCCAAGCATTTAGCCATTTCAGACATAAGCAGCCCTATTTGCCATGGGACAAATACCACACCTATTTGCACCCTTACAAGTGCTCAAAACCATGCAAAAACACTAACATGCAAATCTGGACAGAATAGTATTATGACCTAAAATCATCCACTAAGCATGCCAATAGCAAAAACAGCGAACAATAATAAGTCCTAACATATTCCTAGAACCATATCATGCATAAAAACCCTAAAACATACTAACATGCATGCAAAACTATCATGTTTACTCCATATGAAAAACATATATAGCAAACACGAAGAAAAACCAAATAAAAAAGTCTACTTTATCATGCTATATGAAAACAAACACGAAACAATGACTCTAAAACCCTAAACTCACAAATATGCTTAAAAACATACAAAACATACTTTAATCATGCTAAAACCAAACTAAACAGAAATTAAATCATGCATATTAACTAACTAAAGCAATATAACATGATGAAAATCCTAACTCTAACATGCAATGACACTAATCCTAGCACAAGGACAAACAGGAGCACAAGAATCATAACTATGCATTAAAAACCTAAAGGACAGCCCTAAAGCATGCTAAACAGTAGATAAAAAATAGATATTCCATGTATATTAACTAGCTAGAGTGTTAATACATGATAAAAAAGTCACCTTTAACATGCAATAAGCCTAACCCATATGAGAACCTAGTTTAAGCTTGAATAGAGAAGGAGAATACCTTAGGAAGTGGCTCCCCTTGTGTTTGTAATTGTTCGTGGCTCCTCAGGTCTTTAGAGTGAATCAAACCAACACGAATCCTCCTCTTTGTCAAAGTGGTATCACAGCAAAGAGATCAAAACTCACTCAACTTTGAAAAGAAATAGAAAACAAAAAGAGAACAAGAGAAAAGAAAAAGTGATTCTCGTCACTTTGCAGCAGCAGCAACTTCAATCGCGTTTTTGGGTATGAAAACGTTGGATTTGGACAAAGCTTGTGAAATACAAAGTTGTAGAGAATTGAATTATCTTTCTAACAAGACCAATTTCATCAAATTCTGACTTCGGATGAAAAAGTTATGATTAAAATACGACTGCTGGTTTTCAGAAAATCTGCTGCTGAATTATGACGAATTTCACTCCCTCCAAACCCTCTTCTCCTTCCCCTTGTTTAAAGACATTAAGAGAGTATTTATAGCTGAAATCTGGAGTTTCCCTTTCCTTCCTGGACTAGGTTTCCTTGGAGAATAATCAAAAGGTATTTTATAATGATAAAAGACTTCTAATCTGAATAGGAAAAGGAAATTGTCTTTTATAAAAATTGGGAGACTGACCGCTAACACGCATGCACATGTATCGTATGTGCGTACACACACTCATCACATACGTACACGTGTTAGTGTCATGATAAAAATGGCTAATTTAATAAAATAATTTTCTTTTCATTTTAACCAAAAATCTCATGCTGTGATTCGCACTAATTCTTCAAGGATAATCCGTAAATAACCACACTAAACTCATCATCAGGCCATATCAAAATTGAACTTCATGAAACACTTTTGAGGGTAAAATGATGACTAATGAAAGTCAATTTGAAAAGATTTGGTTAGTAATTGTGAGTCAATTAGAGCTAACCCAAGGAAGGGTCAATTAACCAACTTGAACCACATCGAGCCATTTTAATCCCGAGCCATTGACTTACCAAATTGAACCTAGAAATACCTCATATGCATCCATATGAACTCCAATTGACAATTTGGAGATCATTCCAAGGTCAAATGAAAAGTTTGGGACTTAAAAGACGATTATGCCCCTCAAGTCACAAAAGCTCTTATTATCCCTCAAGATCAACTCCAATTTGAACCAAAATTCATATCCATTGTCCTTGTGACTCTAGAAAACTAATGCAAGTGACTAGACTCAAAAACAAAACAAAAACATGCATGAAATGATGAGCCCTAGTAAGGTGGTGCAAAAATGGGGTGTGACAGAAGCCCCTCATTGGCGAACAAGTTACACTTGTGAACCAATGATAAAGAACAACCCATTTTTGGTCAAAAAGCCTGGAGAAATCACACACTGTAACCAAACAATGATGGGAGGTTGAAAACCTGAGACTGAAATAAGGAAGTGTACTCAAGTCATGAGTATACTTAAACCACTGGGGGTTGATGATTGTCAAGAGAAGCATATTCAAGCCACTACGAATGAACATACTTTTGAAATGGAGAAATATATTCTAGTCACGAATATATTTAACCAAGTGATGAGAATGAGATCTGAGAAGTACGTTCAAGTGATGAACGTACCTTGGAAATGGAGAAGTATATTCAGGTCACGAATATATTTAACCAAGTGAGTGACAAAAAATCTGAGAAGTATACTCAAATGATGAGTATACCACTGAAATGGAGAAATATATTCAGGTCACGAATATATTTAACCAAGTAATCTGAGAATGAAATCTGAGAAGTATACTCAAGTGGTGAGCATACCATTGAAATGGAGAAATATATCCAAGCGATGGATATCTTTAACCAAGTAGGATAAGAATAATCTGAGAGGTGTATTCAAGTGATGAGTGTACTTTTGAAATGGAGAAATATATTCAGGTCACGAACATATTTAACCAAGTGATGAAAAAGATGCTGAGAAATATACTCAAGTGATGAGTATACTTAATGATTGAAAAAGACTGAGAAGTACGTTCAAGTGATGAACATACTTTTGAAATGGAGAAATGTATCCAAGTGATGGATATATTTAACCAAGTAAGCTGAGAAGTACACTCAAGTGATGAACATACCATTGAAATGGAGAAATATATCCAAACGACGGATATATTTAACCAAGTAAGATAAGAATAATCTGAGAAGTGTACTCAAGTGATGAGTACACCATTGAAATGGAGAAATATATTCTAGTCACGAATATACTTAACCAAGTAAGTGACAAGTATGTTTGAGTGATAAACATACCATTGAAATAGAGAAATATATCCAAGTGATGGATATACTTAACCAAGTAAGTGACAAGTATGTTTAAGTGATAAACATACCATAGAGAAATATATCCAAGCGATGGATATACTTAAGCAAGTAAGATAGAGAATAATCTGAGAAGTGTACTCAAGTGATGAGTACACCATTGAAATGGAGAAATATATTCTAGTCATGAATATATTTAACTAAGTAAGTGACAAATAATCTGAGAAGTATGTTCAAGTGATGAACATACCATTGAAATGGAGAAATATACCCAAGCGATGGATATACTTAACCAAGTAAGTGGCAAAATATCTGAGAAGTATACTCAAGTGATGAGTATACCATTGAAATGGAAAAAAAAAATATACCCAAGTGGTGGATATACTTAACCAAGTAAGTGACAAAATATCTGAGAAGTATGTTCAAGTGATGAACATACCATTGAAATGGAGAAATATATTCAAGTGATGAATATATTTAACCAAGTAAGTGATAATGAGGATCTGAAACTAGGAAGCATATTCAATGGGTGAACATGCTTTTGAAATGGAAGAATATATTCAAGTGATGAATATATTCAACCAAGTATGATAGAAAATGAGAATTTGAAACTGAGAAGCATATTCAAAGGGTGAATACACTTTTGAAATGGAAAAATATATTCAAGTGATGAATATATTCAACCAAGTAGGATAGGGAATGAGAATTTGAAACTGAGAAGCATATTCAAAGAGTGAATACACTTTTGAAATGGAAGAATATATTCAAATGATGAGTATATTCAACCAAGTGGGATGAAAAATCAAGATTTGAAATGAGGATATATGATCAATTTATCAAGATTGAACAGGCATGGTGCAAGAGGAAAGTGACTTAACACATTGTCACTTGAGTTGGCATGACACAGGGGAAATATATTCAACCCTTTTGAACATAAAATCAATTCAAGGAATTGATTTCAAGATGGAATTTGATTGATTTTAAGCTCAAAAAGTGTTGAATATCTCATTTGGAAGGAGGTTTGATCACGCGTCAAGGCGAGACAAAGCGAGGAAGCAAAACCAAAACAAGTGGCTTGGGTGACCACCAGGCCTCGGGAGGCTAGCCGCCCAGGCCTGGGTGGTTACCCGAGCCCGAAGCGGAAATCCCACTTTGAATAGGAAACTTCCTATTCTGATGGGTTTTTTCCTATTTGAACTTGGATTTGTGACCTTTTCCCTATAAAAACACATCCAAGAGGTTCCTAAACCTACTTGTATTCATTCATTAGAAATTATGGAGGCTCTAGACAAATTTTTAGGAGGGTTTTTGAGAGTTATGAGTGCTGAAGCAAAATCTGAGTTCAAGTGCTTTGGCTTGGATCCATTGCTCTCCTTGAGGCATGTGAGGCTTGAAACGAACCTCTTGACTGCTGCTACATATTTTTGGGATCCTCAAGTTCATGTGTTCCGCTTCAACTATGAAGAACTGTGCCCAACCATGGAGGAATTCTGTGCATTGTATGGAGTTTCAACGGTAGGTCCTTTCATTCTCCCTACTCCTCGCCCAAGCTTTCTTACTTCTTTCTCCAATCTACTTGGGATTCACTCACAATATGCCTCTACGTTTGTAAAGGACCATATGGTAGACTTGATGAAATTGGCAACCTCTTTTTTAGCTTGTGATAGTAAAGGTATTCTGAATTTTACCTTTCCTATTAAGCATGCTCTTGCCTTTTGCCTCATTGGTCGTTTTCTTATTTCCACTGGTACTCCACATGTTCCCATTCAAATCTGTGACTTGATTCCTCTCCTTGCCAAGGGCCATAACTTGATTCCCATGGTGCTAGCTGAAACCCTGAATGGTTTGGATAAAACTCATGAGGACCCAAAGGTTCCTTTAGGAGGTAGCCCCATTCTACTGCAGATGTGGTTGCTTGAAAGACTGAATTTCTTGTCACCAGTTGCCATTACACCATACAAGCCCCAGCATTACTGCCTTCGCCGCATTGAATTACCTGGGCAATTTTCATTGAGAGATTGGCTAGGTTACTACCAAACCCTTTCTTGGAGGAGTGTCAAGTGGTTTGTATTCATATGGGGCTGCAGTGACCAGGTGCTTCTGCGGACTTCTGGATGCGCCATGGTGAGACTCATAGGACTGAGGTCTACTTCCTTCTATTGGCCTTCAAGGGTTCTGCGTCAGATGGGCGCCATGCAAACCATACCCACTTCCTTGAAAGGTGACTATCCTGTGGTGCCCGCGGGTCTTTCTGTAGTGACTTGGGCGAAGGACCGATGGCCTAGCAAGTTGATACTAACCCAAGTTACGAATACTGATGGTCCATATATGATGAGCCCCGAGTATAAGGAATGGTTGAAAAGCAATTTAGGTGAGAGAGAGACTACTCGAAGAGAAAGGATTTTTGGACTTATCAAGAACAACGAACTTGGATCTTGCAGAGAAGATATTATGGAAGCAGTGACAGCAGCTTATGAACATGACTTGAGGAAGAAAAGAAGACATGAAAGAGAGAAGAAGAAAGCTGAGGAGCGAGCTGCAAAGAGGCTCAAGAAAATAGAATAGGATATTTATGGCATATTTATAGTTCTTTTACTTAATACCAATGAATTGCTATGTCAATCAATTTTAGTTTTGAATAAATTGCCAATAATAAATCAAATTTGGGATTTTCTTGTTTGATTTAGACCGCACCCAAGGTAACTTTATGGGTTGCCTACGTATCTCCATGGTTTTTTCTTCTTTTTTTTTTTTGTTTTTGTTTTGTTTTTTTTTGTTTTTTTTTTGTTTTTTTGTTTTTTTTGTTTTTTTTTTTGTTTTTGAATGGAGAATCAGGTCTTACGTAGTTCTTATGCCTTAACTTTTGCCTAGGCCGCCCTTACTGGTTTTCAACCTAGCAGGCCTCAAACATGATATTTTTTCAATTGGTCCAAATTAGTTGGACGAGCGAACTCAATTCCATCTAAATCCATGAGGCGAACAGCCCCTGCTGGCAATATCTCTTTGATAATGTATGGCCCACCCCAACTTGGCTTGAATTTTCCCCGCGGATCGAACACTGGAGCTCTGATTTCTTTCAGCACTACATCCCCTTTCTTTAGACCTCGATCTTTGACATGCTTGTTGAATGCTCTGGCAACTCTCCGTTGATACCCCTGAACATGATACAGCGCCCTTAAACGCCTTTCATCCAGCAAAGCTAACTCATCATAGCGGCTCTTAACCCAGTCCACTTCTGTTATCTGGCTCTCCACGGCAACTCTTAGTGAAGGAACTTCCAATTCAACTGGCAACACGGCCTCCATTCCATAAACTAGAGAATAAGGGGTAGCCCCTGTTGACGATCTTATTGATGTTCTGTAACCCCATAGAGCCAATGGCAACTTCTCATGCCAGTCTGTGTGTGAGTCCGCAGTCTTCTGTAGTATCTTCTTGATGTTCTTGTTAGCTGCTTCCACCGCTCCATTAGTCTGAGGACGGTATGGTGACGACAGATGGTGGGCTATGCCGTACTTTTGCAAGAGCTCATGGGTTTCTTTCTGAAAGTGCTGGCCATTGTCTGAGATAACTTCATGCGGTACCCCATATCGATAGATGATGCTGTGCTGTATGAACTGTGCTACCTTCTTGGAATTCAAGGTCTTAAAGGACGCTGCTTCCACCCACTTAGTGAAGTAGTCGATGGCAACCAGGATGTATTCATGCCCATTTGACGCCTTTGGCTTGATCTGTCCGATGATATCTATCCCCCATACTGCGAATGGCCATGGTGACGACATACTTGTTAAAGGTATAGAAGGCAAATGTTGTCCACTGGCGAACAGTTGGCATTTGTGGCACTTCTTGACATGTGCGTGGCAGTCTCTTTCCATGGTAGACCAATAATAGCCTAACCTCATGATTTTCTTAGCTAACATATAGCCATTCATATGCGGAGCCCCTGTCCCTTTATGGATTTCTTTAATCAGATGCTCGGCTTCTTCCTCGGTGACACACAGCAGGTGGATCCCGTCGTATGATCTCCGATATAGCTTTCCTCCACAAAGTACATAGTGACTTGCTAACCGCCTTAAGGTTTTTCTATCAATGCGAGATGCTCCTTCTGGGTACTCCCTTTCTTCAATGAACTTCTTTATGTCATGGAACCACGGACGGCCATCATTCACTTCCCCTCCTCAGATTGCACAACAGTACACAGGCTTGTCTCGGCATTCTATTACCAACGGCTTCACATTTCCCCCTTCAGGTATCTCCACCATGGATGCTAGGGTCGCCAAGGCATCGGCGAACTGGTTCTTGTTTCTTGAAAGGTAGTTGAACTCTATCTCTGAGAACTCCTTGGTTAGAGCTTCCAGATAGGCATGGTAGGGTAGCAGCTTCTCATCTCGAGTTTTCCATTCCCCTTTTATCTGACAAATGATTAGCGCCGAGTCCCCGAACACTTCTAATTCTTTGATCCCCAATTCAAGTGCCGCTTCCAATGCTAGGATACAGGCCTCATATTCAGCAATGTTGTTGGTGGCTTCGAACCCCAACTTGACCGCCAACAATGTAAATGCCTCTTCGGGTGAGACCAGCAGGACTCCTATCCCATAACCTTTCTTATTGGCTGCCCCATCGAAGTATACTCTCCAAGTTTTTCTACCAATCTCTAGCACGTCCTCATCTGGGAATTGATCGTTGAACGGAGCGGATGATGACACCGGACAGCTGGCTAGGTAGTCTACGATGACGCTTCCCTTGATAGACTTCTGATTCACGTACTTGATGTCGAATTCATTGAGGAGAATTGACCATCGAGCAGTTCTGAATGACAATACTGGCCTTTCTACCAGGTACTTCAACGGGTCCATGCGACTTATCAAGAACACTTCGAAGGACATCATGTAGTGTCGGAGTTTCTGCGTCGCCCATACTAGTGCTACACAAGCTTTTTCAATTGCATTGTACTTCACTTCATAGTCTGTCATTTTCTTGCTTAGGTAGTAGATGGCATTCTCCTTTGTAGACCCTTCGAGATATTGAGCTAACAAAGCTCCCGTCGCGGTTTCGGTGACCGTTAAGTATAACAAAAGTGGCGCACCTTGCCGTGGGGGAACTAAGATTGGAGGATTGCTCAAGTATCTCTTAATGGTCTCAAAGGCCTCTTGGCATTCTTCGTTCCATACTTTTGGCACACCTTTCTTAAGCAATTTGAAGATTGGTTCGCAAACCATGGTTAAGTTGGCAATGAATCGGCTTATGTATTGAACTCTTCCCAGAAAACCCCGGATCTGCTTCTCAGTGCTAGGCGGCTCCATCTCCACAATAGATTTTATCTTCCCTGGGTCCACTTCGATACCTCTCTGAGTGATCATAAACCCCAATAACTTGCCTGCAGTGACACCAAAAGCGCACTTCTGTGGGTTGAGACGGAGATTGTACTTTTTTGCTCGCTCTAGGAATTTCTCTAGTGCCTTGAAATGCCCTTCTCTATCCACGGACTTTACGATCATATCATCGACATAAACCTCGACTTCCTTATGGATCATATCATGCAATAGGGTCGTAGCTGCTCTTTGGTAAGTAGCCCCAGCGTTTCTTAAGCCAAAAGGCATTACTTTGTAACAGTACGTTCCCCATTGCGTGATAAAGGCTGTTTTCTCCATGTCTTGAGGCGCCATCTTTATCTGGTTATACCCGGAGAATCCGTCCATGAAGGAGAGGAGTGCATGTCCCACCGTGCTATCTACCAACACGTCGATATGGGGTAAAGGAAAGTCATCCTTAGGGCTCGCGGCGTTGAGATCTCGGAAGTCGACACACATCCTCACTTTCCCATCTTTTTTAGGCACAGGCACTATATTCGACAACCACTCGGGGTACTCCACAACTTGGAGGAAACCCGCGTCTAGTTGTTTAGTTACCTCTTCTTTTACTTTTAGAGCCCATTCTGGTTTTAATCTTCTGAGTTTCTGCTTTACCGGCTTCTTTAGGGAATTAGTGGGGATATAGTGTTGCACAATATCGGGGTCGATGCCAGGCATGTCTTCATAAGACCATGCAAAAGCCATAATGTTGGCTTTCAAGAGAGAGATCATCTTTTCTTTTTCAACGGGGGAGAGGGTTTTCCCAATTTTAACTATTCTTGGCAATTCATTCGTCCCTAAGTTGATTGATTCCAATTCATCCATATTAGGTTCGGTGACGCCCCTTTTCCTTTGCTCAACGAGCTCCGGGGGGACATCGTTCCTAGGATCTATATCCATGCCATAAATATCCATAGAGGAGAGAAAAGAGACACTGCATATATAGAGAAAGAAAGCACACTTTATTGACTAGGAATAATGGGAATGACACACAAAAGAAAGAAGGAAAACAAACAAATCTGTATCAATACTATGACTCCACAAAGTGAGTAAAGTAGATACATCTTATTGAATTAGGGAAATATTACTAAACTAAGACACCTACAAGCTGCTATCAGGTAGGCCAAGGTCTTCTTCTTCATGGATCTCCGCAATGACACCACATTCAAGGTACCAATTCAAGAATGGCACGGTAGCATGGCTAATGGATGAACCCTGGAGTTCTTCAATGGTCGAGTCTTCCACGGTGAGGATCATGTCTTGGAACATTTCAGTCATAGCCCCCGCATCAAGGTTCTCTGCCCAGTCCTCCTCTTTCTTTTCCCAGAACTCATCATTGATGGCATCATCATCCACCATTTCAGCTGTGATTGGATACCATTCGGTGAAGAAGATTTCAAAACCCAGAACTCGGATCTTAGTAGCTTGGTCAAAGGTGGGCTCTGGAAACCCGCAATATAGAAAATCATCCCCTTCTTTGACGAAGTAACCATTCAAAGTAGGTCGATATGGCGAGATCCTCAGGTCTGGCACCCTTCCCTTGGCTTTGGCTCTTACTTTCTCTTTATTCCTCTTCAGCATTTCCACATAATCATTTCTGGAGGGCTCATATCCTAGCCCGAAGGTGTATGAGGTGACACGGCTTTGAATAGACGTAGGGATCCCTTATTGGCGACGCCCTAGCCCCATGCCTGGAAAGAAACTCATTCTTCTCATGATTTCACCAACATGCAAGTTGCCATGGGGACAAAAGTCCAAGGGTATTAATTCACCCTTTTCGAGCTCTTTTTCAATGCATTGGACATAGTCAAACCCAGATAGCGGTATCGCTGCTGATTCGGGTTGTATCTCACATATAGGCACACCTGCGAGTTTCAATTCATAGTCCCCTTGAAGTGTTACTATGGCCCCTTCGTAAGGAAACTTCACCTTTTGATGGAGTGAAGATGGTACAGCCCCAGCAGGATGGATCCAAGGTCGGCCCAACAGCAAGTTGAAACATGACGGCACATCCAACACTTGGAATTCTACCCTAAATTCAGTGGGTCCCATGATAAGAGGCAAAGTAACTACCCCTATTACTTCTCGGCGGGTGTTGTCATAAGCTCTTACGGTCTGCCCAGATGGCGTGAAATCAGTGGGTCCCAAACCCAAAACAGTGGCAGTTCGGAGAGGACATACATTCAGTGCGGACCCATTGTCGATAAGAACGGTGGGAACCCTCTTCCCCATAGTGTCAACGGTCACATAGAGAGCTTGAGAATGGCTCGGCCCGCTTTTAGGTAGGTCTACATCGGTGAACACGATGGTTGAGTTCTTGGGAGTTGGATTCACCAAATGTACCAATCCCTCGGGGGATGTGTCAACAGGCACTTGTATCTGATTCAACAGTTTCAACACGGTCTGTCTGTGCTTATGCGAGGCCATGAGCAAGCCCCAAATAGTAATGTTGGCATTGGTCTTCTTCAGCTGCCTAAGCACTTCATCCTCTTCTTCTTGCAAGCTAGGACGCCTCTGCCCTTCCAAATCTTCCAACGGATTTTCAGATTCTAGGTGGGGGGGCTTGAAATGACGACCCCCTCTGGTTATATGGTCCAACTCATCATCGCTAGCCCATATGTCATGGACTTCCTCGGAGTCATTCATCAAGTCATCCCATTCTATCATGTCGATGCTCTCCATCTCTGTCGGCAAGTCATCCCAACCTGAAGGGACTATCGGCTCATCTGATATCGGACTTGGGCTTGAGTACAGCACATAATAATCATATTTCCCCAACGCTTCACCTAATAGGCCAACCTGAGGATCCCCTGCTTCATATCTTTCTTTCAGCTCTTGTTGGATAGATTTCTTTGGCAACAACAAAACCTTTTGGTCAATGAGGTCTTAGATGATCTTCTTTAGTATAGAACAAGCCTCGGTGTCATGGCCGGGTGCACGATGGTATTGGCAATATTGGTGAGGGGTTGATGGTCTTGGCTTTGGTGGAAGTGGCATGATAAGGCTGTTATTGCGGCAAATGGTGAAGAGACGGGTTAAGGTCATGGGGAGCGGAGTGTATTGTCTTATGGGATGGCGAAGGCGAGAGGATTCAACCCCAATGGCATTTATGGTGTTAGGTGGGGGTGTGTTGTTGTGTGATGGGAGAGGATTACGGGTGACATTTGGACGGGTTGGTAGTGAAATGACTTGCTTGTCAATGAGGTCTTGGACTTGGTGGCGAAGGCGAATACAGCGATTGGTGGCATGGCCTTTGGATTGATGGTACTTGCAGTACTCATTCTCATTGTAGCTCTTGGGTAAGGGATTTGGTGGAGGTCTTGGGTCGAGTGGCTTCAATAGGTCACGACTTATGAGCTTTTCAAAGACTCTTTCGAGTGGCATGAATAGGTCAGTGAATTGGCGAGGTGGGTTGACATCATTGAGAGAAAAGGGTTGGATTGGTTGAGTTATGGTGTTGACCTCGGCATTGTTCTTCCCAGTAAAGTTTGTCTTGCGACTCCTCACTTCCTCAGTCTTGATTGTCCCATCATTGATAGCATCTTCAACCTGCGTGCCAGCCCCAATGAGAGCTTTGAAATTTGGGAAATAGTGGGCAAATAGGTGCTTGTGATACACGGGCAGCAGGTTCTTAACCACTAACTGAATTTGGTCCTCCTCATTCGGCCTATCCGTCATTCTCGACGCCTTTTGTCTCCACCTTGTAATGTAAGCGGAGAAAGTTTCATGAGCCCCTTGCTTAGTAGTTTCTAGGTCCCTTCGAGTAACGTCCACCTCTGTGTTATACTTGTAGTGCTCTGAAAACTCATTGCATATGTCTTCCCAAGTCCGGGTTCTATTCTCATCCAAGGATAAGAACCATTTCAAAGCAGAAGTGGCCAAGGTTTCATGGAACAGTTGAGCTAAAAGCTCGTCAGTAGCCCCTCGAGGGTGCATAGCTCGCACGTACATCTTCAAATGAGTCTTAGGGCAACCCGTCCCATCGAACTTTTCTAACTCCGGCATCTTGAATTGTAGTGGAATACGAGCCGTTGGAAACAGGGATAGAGTCCGCACATCGACCATGTCATCAGCCCTGCGAATCCCTTTTATGGTTCTCTCCAAAGCTTCTACCTTACTCGCTAACACGGAATCACTGCTAGTACCTTTCCCCTTGGCTTCCCCTTCTAGGTTGGTGACCTCAGGTTTCAAGCTACTTTCCCCCCTTGTCTTGGTGTTCTCATTGGATTGAGGTCCCTCTTCGGTGCCAGCCCCATGAGGTATACCCGAGGAATGGGCCTAAGAGCCATTTTGTTCAAGATCCGCCATCTTCTGTTGGTTCTCTTGAGCCATTTTCAATGCGGTATCGGATGTCTCGGCGGTATGGTCAAGCTTGGCCATGATGGCTTTCAGGCAAGCCTCAAGGTCAAAGTGCCCCTCACTAGTTCCTTCGTCGGCCATGTCTGTCTGATGGGTAGACTCAACACTCACTAGACGCCCTTGTGGATTGCGGATCCAAGCCAGCACGTCTATGGATAGAAAAGTTTTAACCTTTAGCCTAAGGACTTATCCTAAACCTCCATATTTTCCTTAATGAACTCGGTCTCTACACCATGTTCAATTAATTCATTCCTTTTATCCAATTACCTTTACAGGGATCATGGATTAAGGGTATGTTTTAAAGAATAGGGCATAGAGTCCTTCAACTAGGTTTAATTAATCCCCTAGGACTAGCACATCGCAAACATAGCTTTACATCCTATTTCCTTAATTTATTCCTCCTAACCCATGGCCTTAACGAAGGCTAGGGTTTAAAGGTCTATATTAAGGGCATAAGATATGAAGCCTCACACCACAAACACAGCATAGCATCATTACAAACAATTGTGGGTGTATAAAGGTGAGACCGTAGTGTCCTACAAGTCTGTCTATATGGACTAATGATAAGGGTAGGCTAGGGTCCTTCACTTGCTTGAGCAATCCTTATACCTAACCACATGTGGCATCAGGAACACCGCGTGGGTCCAACAGTACGTGATTAACTCATTTAATATACCCAAGGGTACTAGGCAAGAGAGGTTGATAGCTTTCGCCCCAACACATGGAATCAGGAAAACCAAGGTTGAGACTAGGCCGATCGTTGGCAAGGATACATCGAGGGACATCGATCCTAGCATGCAAGAGTTTGCGCACACAATGCAATAAATGAAAGCACACAATCAAGCGGATGCAATGTGATTGATTTTAATTAAACATAAGAAATTAACCTAGCCCAATTAAACTTTATAGAGTCTAGCCCACAAATCCCCAGTGGAGTCGCCAAACTGTGAACCCCGGAAATTGGGCCCACGAGGGATTGAAAAGAAAGTGGGTTTAAAAAAGAAAAAGGAAAGGAGTCGCCACCTTATTTTTTAAAGGAAACAAGGAAAACCCTAAAAATAATTTGTTTTAGGAAAACAATTTGAATGACTCCATAAAAAAGGAAAGGCAAAAACCAATCTTTTGAAAACCAAAGAAATCGGGGATTCGGAGGCTAAGTTATGACATGGGAAGGTTCTAGGCAAAGCCTATAGGCACCCATGTCACCCTTTCGGTCTCTCAGTTCATTTGGGCTAAATTAAAGTCTTTCCATACAAAAATCAGCAAGTATATCATCACAAGAATTGCATGCATATCATATATTTCATTCATCCATCCATGCATAATAAGCAAATAAAAACAAAAAATAAAAAGAAGAAAAGAAAACATAAATAAACCTAGGATGCTTGGATCCTAGAATGGACTTGAGCCTCACGAAGAGCGCCTACGTACCATGCAACGAAATACATGGATCAAAGTCCACGTAGTTCGATTAGAATTAGGGTTAAGACCTAATATAAACCTATGGTTAAAACCCTAGGTTTCCTTATTTGATCAAAAGAGTTGAATTTGATAGAAAGTTTGATTTTAGGAAAGAAATCCACAAAATGGAAACTTTAATAAAAACCAGAATTTTGTTGGTTAAGGAAACCTCTAATTAAACCATAGGATCATATTAAAAATTAACCCTAAATAGGGAGAAGAGAATGAGTTAAGAAGAAAGGTGAATTGGGGCACCTTCACACCCACTTACCTGAGCGCAATTAGCTCCAAGCATTTAGCCATTTCAGACATAAGCAGCCCTATTTGCCATGGGACAAATACCACACCTATTTGCACCCTTACAAGTGCTCAAAACCATGCAAAAACACTAACATGCAAATCTGGACAGAATAGTATTATGACCTAAAATCATCCACTAAGCATGCCAATAGCAAAAACAGCGAACAATAATAAGTCCTAACATATTCCTAGAACCATATCATGCATAAAAACCCTAAAACATACTAACATGCATGCAAAACTATCATGTTTACTCCATATAAAAAACATATACAGCAAACACGAAGAAAAACCAAATAAAAAAGTCTACTTTATCATGCTATATGAAAACAAACACGAAACAATGACTCTAAAACCCTAAACTCACAAATATGCTTAAAAACATACAAAACATACTTTAATCATGCTAAAACCAAACTAAACAGAAATTAAATCATGCATATTAACTAACTAAAGCAATATAACATGATGAAAATCCTAACTCTAACATGCAATGACACTAATCCTAGCACAAGGACAAACAGGAGCACAAGAATCATAACTATGCATTAAAAACCTAAAGGACAGCCCTAAAGCATGCTAAACAGTAGATAAAAAATAGATATTCCATGTATATTAACTAGCTAGAGTGTTAATACATGATAAAAAAGTCACCTTTAACATGCAATAAGCCTAACCCATATGAGAACCTAGTTTAAGCTTGAATAGAGAAGGAGAATACCTTAGGAAGTGGCTCCCCTTGTGTTTGTAATTGTTCGTGGCTCCTCAGGTCTTTAGAGTGAATCAAACCAACACGAATCCTCCTCTTTGTCAAAGTGGTATCACAGCAAAGAGATCAAAACTCACTCAACTTTGAAAAGAAATAGAAAACAAAAAGAGAACAAGAGAAAAGAAAAAGTGATTCTCGTCACTTTGCAGCAGCAGCAACTTCAATCGCGTTTTTGGGTATGAAAACGTTGGATTTGGACAAAGCTTGTGAAATACAAAGTTGTAGAGAATTGAATTATCTTTCTAACAAGACCAATTTCATCAAATTCTGAATTCGGATGAAAAAGTTATGATTAAAATACGACTGCTGGTTTTCAAAAAATCTGCTGCTGAATTATGACGAATTTCACTCCCTCCAAACCCTCTTCTCTTCCCCCTTGTTTAAAGACATTAAGAGAGTATTTATAGCTGAAATCTGGAGTTTCCCTTTCCTTCCTGGACTAGGTTTCCTTGGAGAATAATCAAAAGGTATTTTATAATGATAAAAGACTTCTAATCTGAATAGGAAAAAGAAATTGTCTTTTATAAAAATTGGGAGACTGACCGCTAACACGTATGCACATGTATCGTATGTGCGTACACACACTCATCACATACGTACACGTGTTAGTGTCATGATAAAAATGGCTAATTTAATAAAATAATTTTCTTTTCATTTTAACCAAAAATCTCATGCTGTGATTCGCACTAATTCTTCAAGGATAATCCGTAAATAACCACACTAAACTCATCATCAGGCCATATCAAAATTGAACTTCATGAAACACTTTTGAGGGTAAAATGATGACTAATGAAAGTCAATTTGAAAAGATTTGGTTGGTAATTGTGAGTCAATTAGAGCTAACCCAAGGAAGGGTCAATTAACCAACTTGAACCACATCGAGCCATTTTAATCCCGAGCCATTGACTTACCAAATTGAACCTAGAAATACCTCATATGCATCCATATGAACTCCAATTGACAATTTGGAGATCATTCCAAGGTCAAATGAAAAGTTTGGGACTTAAAAGACGATTATGCCCCTCAAGTCACAAAAGCTCTTATTATCCCTCAAGATCAACTCCAATTTGAACCAAAATTCATATCCATTGTCCTTGTGACTCTAGAAAACTAATGCAAGTGACTAGACTCAAAAATAAAACAAAAACATGCATGAAATGATGAGCCCTAGTAAGGTGGTGCAAAAATGGGGTGTGACACCGACCATGGAAGAATTCAGTGCTTTATTTGGAGTTTCACCCGTAGGGCCATTCATCCTTCCTACACCTCGTTCTGATTACCTTGCTTCCTTCTCGGATTTTCTTGGCATTCCTCAAAGGGACGCAACGATCTTCGTCAAGGATCATATGGTGGACTTAATGAAGTTAGCAACCTCATTCTTGGCTCATGATAGCGAAGGTACTCTGACTTTCACCCCTCAAATTCAGCGTGCACTCGCTTTCTGTTTAATTGGTCGCTTTCTCATCTCCACCGGCACTCTTCAAGCCCCTGTTCAAATATGTGAGTTGGTTGCCCCTCTTCTCAAGTGACATAACATCATTCCCTTGGTATTAGCTGAAACCTTGAATGGTTTAGATAAGGTTCATGGCAACCCCAAAGCGCCTTTAGAAGGTAGCCCCTTTTTACTGCAAATGTGGCTGCTCGAGCGATTGAATTTTCTATCTCCCACCACTATCAATCCATACAAGCCCCAACACTTCTGTCTGCGCCCAGTTGAACTCCCTGGGCCATTCTCTTTAAGAGATTGGTTGGGTTACTTCCAAACACTGTCGTGGCGGAACATTAAATGGTATGTCTTCATATGGGGATGTAAAGAGCAGGTACTTTTTCGAACTTCGGGGTGTGCTTTTGTCAAACTCATAGGACTGAGATCGACTTCCTTCTATTGGACTTCGAGAATTCTTCACCAGATGGGTGCTATGCAAACCATACCGTCCTTAACAGGACCTTGTTGCTCTGTGGAACCTGTCGGTCTTACTATAATCAAGTGGGCGAGGACTCGCTGGCCTACAGACCTGAAATTGACTCGGATTGCCAACACTGAAGGACCTTTCGAGATGAGTAGAGAATATAAGCAATGGTTGAAGGATGATTTGGGCGAAAGGGAAACTTCTCGTCGAGAAAGAATTTATGACCTTATCAAGGACACGAGACTTGGGCTTTGCAGGGAAGACATTCTTGAGGCAGTAGAGGCAGCACACGACTATAACTTGCGAAAGAAAAGAAGACTTGATAGAGAAAGACAGAAGACAAACAAAATGACTCTGAAGAAACTCAAGAGGACTTAAAGACTCAAGGAATAGAATATCTATGGCATATCGATAGTTCTTTTACTTAACACCAATAAATTGTTATGTCAAACAATTAGTTTTAAATAAATTGCCAATGATAATTTACTTTTGAGATTTTGCTATGATTGTGTTGTTTGGACCGCACCCAAAGAAACTTTATGGGTTGCCTACGTATCCCCGTTTTCTTTCTTTTTTTCCTTTTTTCTTTCTTTTCTTTTTTTTTCTCTTTTTTTTTTTCTTTTCTTTTTCTTTTTGGGAATCAGGTCCTCGTAGTTCAAATGCCTTAACTTTTGCCTAGGTCGCCCTTACAGGTTTTCAACCTAGCAGGCCTTATACATAATACTTCTTTAATTAATCCAAATTGGTAGGACGAGCGAACTCAATCTCATCCAAATCCATAAGTCGAACAGCCCCTACTGGCAATATCTCCTTGATGACATACGGTCCTCCCCAACTTGGTTTGAACTTTCCTCGTGGGTCGAAAATTGGAGCTCGGATCTCTTTCAATACTAAATCCCCTTTCTTCAAGCCTCTGTCTTTGACATATTTGTTGAACACCCTTGCGACTCTTCTCTGGTACCCTTGCACATGGTAGAGAGCCCTCAATCACCTTTCATCTAGCAAAGCCAACTCATCATAACGACCTTTGATCCAGTCCACCTCTACTAGTTGACTTTCCACAGCAACCCTTAACGAAGGAACTTCTAATTCCACTGGTAGAACGGCCTCCATTCCATACACTAACGCATACTGCGTAGCCCCTGTTGACGATCTGACTGACGTTCTGTACCCCCACAATGCCAATGGTAGCTTCTCATGCCAATCAGTGTACATGTCAGCCGTTTTCTGTAATATCTTCTTGATATTCTTGTTGGCGACTTCCACTGCGCTGTTTGTCTGTGGGCGATACGGGGATGACAAGTGATGAACGATCTTGTATTTCTACAAGAGTTCTTTAGTTTTCTTTTGGAAGTGCTGACCGTTATCTGAAATGACCTCATGCGGTACCCCATATCGATAGATAATGTTGAGTTGTATGAACTGCGCCACCTTTTTGGCATTCAAAACTTTGAAGGAAGCTGCTTCCACCCACTTGGTAAAGTAATCGATGGCTACCAAGATGTATTCATGACCATTGGATGCCTTCGGCTTAATCTGTCCGATGATATCTATTCCCCATACTGCAAACGGCCATGGAGTTGACATGCTTGTTAAGGGCATGGAGGGCAAGTGTTGTCCGTTGGCGAAGAGCTGACACTTCTGGCATTTCTTAACGTGGGCATAGCAATCCCTTTCCATTGTAGACCAGTAATACCCTAGCCTCATGATCTTTTTAGCCAGCATGTATCCATTCATATGCGGAGCCCCCACTCCTTCATGAATCTCTTCGATGAGTTTTCTAGCCTCTTCCTCCGTGACACACAGTAAGTGAATCCCGTCGTAAGATCTCCGATACAGTTTTCCTCCACATACCACATAATGGCTTGCCAATCTTCTCAGTGTTCGCCTATCCACGCGAGATGCTTCCTCTGGATATTCCTTTTCCTCGATGAGCCTTCTTATGTCATAAAACCAAGGATGATTTTCCGTTATCTCCCCTTCTCGAATGGAACAGCAGTAAACTGGTTTCTCTCTGCATTCGATCACGAGCGGTTTCACGCTTCCTCCTTCTGGTATCTCCACCATTGAAGCTAGAGTCGCTAAGGCATCAGTAAATTGATTCTTGTTTCTCGACAGGTAATTGAACTCGATCTCCGTGAACTCTTTAGTCAGTGCTTCCAAATAGGCATGATAGGGCAATAGCTTCTTGTCACAAGTTTTCCACTCTTCTTTTATCTGATAGATTATCAATGCTGAATCTCCGAACACCTCCAGTTCTTTTATCCCCAACTCTAACGCAGCTTCCAATGCCAGGATGCAGGCCTCATACTCCACTATGTCGTTGGTGGCTTCAAACCCCAATTTGACTGCTAAAGGCGTGAAGGCTTCTTCGGGCGAGACTAGTAGCACTCCTATTCCATATCCCCTTCTGTTTGCAGCTCCGTCGAAGTAGACTCTCCAAACCTTCTTCTTGATTTCCAGGATATCTTCGTCGGGGAACTCATTATTGAATTGGGTTGATGATGACACAGGGCAACTTGCCAAATGGTCTGCAATGACACTTCCTTTAACGGACTTCTGCGCCAGGTACTTTATGTCGAATTCATTGAGAAGAAGCGACCAACGAGCGGTCCTATACGATAGGACTGGTTTTTCTAGCAAATACTTCAAAGGATCCAATCGACTTATCAATAGGACTTCGAAAGACATCATGTAATGATGGAGTTTCTGGGTGGCCCACACCAATGCTACACAAGCCTTTTCTAGCGCATTGTACTTTACTTCATAATCTGTCATTTTCTTGCTCAAGTAGTAGATGGCATTTTCCTTTTTCGACCGTTCAAGGTATTGAGCTAACATGGCTCCCGTCGCGGTTTTGGTAACCGTTAAGTATAACAGTAACGGTTCACCTTGCCGCGGGGGAACCATGATTGGGGGATTGCTCAAATACCTTTTAATGGTCTCAAAAGCTTCTTGACAGTCCTCATTCCATTCCTTGGAAACGCCCTTCTTAAGTAGCTTGAAAATTGGCTAGCACACCATGGTCGGATTGGCGATAAAACGGCTTATGTACTGAACTCTCCCCAGAAATCCTCGAATCTGCTTTTCCGTTCTTGGTGGCTCCATCTCCGTGATACCTTTTATCTTCCCTGGATCAACTTCAATTCCCCTCTAAGTGATCATAAAACCCAACAGCTTCCCTGCGGTGACTCCAAAGGCACACTTCTGAGGATTCAATCGAAGGTTGTACTTCTTTGCCCGTTCTAGGAACTTCTCCAATGCCGCGAAATGTCTTTCCCGGTCTACAGATTTGACTATCATGTCGTCCACATACACCTCTACTTCTTTATGGATCATATCATGCAATAGGGTCGTAGCAGCTCTTTGGTAAGTAGCCCTGGCATTTCTCAAGCCAAAAGGCATTACCTTATAGCAATACGTGCCCCACTACGTGATAAAAGCCGTCTTTTCCATGTCTCGAGGCGCCATCTTTATCTGGTTGTAACCGGAGAACCCATCCATGAAGGAGAGAAGAGCATGGCCTGCTGTACTGTCCACCAACACATTGATATGTGGTAGAGGGAAATCGTCCTTTGGGCTCGCAGCATTAAGGTCACGGAAGTCAACACACATTCGCACTTTCCCATCTTTTTTAGGCACAGGTACTATGTTAGACAGCCATTCAGGGTACTCCACAACTTGGAGAAACTCGGCATCTAATTGTTTAGTTACTTCTTCTTTTACTTTCAAAGCCCATTCCGATTTTAATCTTCTTAATTTTTGCTTTACAGGCCTTTTAGTGGGATTAGTGGGGATGTAATGTTGCACAATATCTGGATCAATGCCAGGCATATCCTCATAAGACCATGCGAAGGCCTCTATGTTGGCTTTTAGAAGCGTTATCAATTTTTCTTTTTCAGCGGGCGAGAGAGTTATCCCAATTTTAATTATCCTTAGCAATTCATCTGTCCCTAGATTGATTGATTCCAATTCATCCATGTTAGGTTCGGTAACGCTCCTTTTCCTTTGCTCGATGAGCTCCGAGGGGACGTCGTTCCTAGGATCTATATCCATGCCATAGATATCCATAGAAGAGGGAAAGGAAATACTGCAAATAATGAAAAGAAAACACACTTTATTAACTGAACTAACAAAACAAAGTAAAGAAAACATATGTGCCACAACTAGGGAACGACTCCTAACTCCACAAGGTGGGCTAGGCGGACACACTTTATTTGAAAGGGAAGCTAAAACAAGCTACTAAGGAACCTACAAGCTACTATCAGGTAAGTCGAGATCATTGCCCTCAAGAATTTCTGCAACGGTACCCTCTTCAAGATACCAATTAAGGAGCGGCACGACTGCATGGTGAATTGAAGAACACTTGAGATCTGATTCCTCCACAGCAAGAACCGTATCTTGAAACATTGTAACCATGGCTTCCGCATCCATCTGTTCTGCCCAATCCTCGCTCTTCTTTTCCCAATAGTCATCATTGATTGCTTCATCATCAACCATTGTAGCAGTAATGGGATACCACTCAGTAAAGAATATCTCGAACCCTGGAACTCTCGCCTTAGTTGCCTTGTCAATGGATGGTTCGGGGAATCCACAGAATAGAAAATCATCCCCTTCCTTAACAAAGTAACCATTTAAGGTAGGTCGGTATGGCGAGATTCTAATATCTGGCACCCTCCCTTCTGCTTTTGCTTTGACCCTTTCTTTGCTTCTCTGCAACATCTCCATATGGTCCTTCTTGGAAGGCTCATACCCCAATCCGAAAGTATAGGTGACAATGCGGCTCTGAATGGATACTGGTATGCCTTGCTGACGGCGTCCTAGTCCCATGCCTGGGAAGAAACTCATTTTCTTCATTATGTCCCCCACATGTAGGTTGCCATAAGGGCAAAAGTCGAGAGGTATCAACTCTCTCTGTTCCGGCTCTTTCTCTATGCATTGAACATACTCGAACCCAGACAATGGTGCTCCAACGGGCTCGGGCTTGATCTCGCAAATGGGTACCCCCGACGGCTTTAAGTCATAATCACCTTGAAGTGTGACGATGGCCCCTTCATAAGGGAACTTGACTTTTTGGTGCAATGAAGAAGGGACAGCCCCTGCAGGATGAATCCAAGGTCTTCCCAATAAGAGATTGAAGCATGACGGGACATCTAGCACTTGGAACTCCACTCTGAATTCTATAGGCCCCATAATCAGCGACAAAGTGACCACTCCAATCACCTCTCTGGGGGTGTTATCATAGGCTCTCACTGTTTGCCCGAATGGCATGAAATCTGTTGGATCTAACCCCAAAACGGTGGCAGTTCTAAGAGGGCACACATTAAGAGCGGAACCATTATCAATCAGGACTGTTGGAACTCTCTTTCCCATGGTGTCGACAGTGATGTACATGGCTTGCGAATGGCTAGGTCCACTTTTAGGTAGGTCTGCCTCTGAGAACACAATGGTTGAGTTCTTCGAGGTTGGATTCACCAAGTTTACCAAATTTTCCAGAGACGTGTCAACGGGGACTTGTATCTGGTTGAGCAACTTTAAGATAGTCTGGCTGTGCTTGTAAGAGGCCATGAGTAAACCCCATATAGTGATGTTAGCATTAGTCTTTCTCAGTTGCCTAAGCACTTCATCCTCCTCTTCTTGCAGGTCGAGGTGGCGATTACCTTCCAAGTCCCCCAATAGGTTATTAGACTCTAGGTGCGAAGGCTTGAAATGGCGACCCCCTCTAGTTATGTGCTTTACCTCGTCATTGCTCATCCACATATCATCAATCTCACCTACGTCACCCATGAGGTCATCCCATGTGATTGTGTCGATCTCTTCCATTTGGACTTCCTCTGGTAACTCATCCCAACCTGTGGGGATTATAGGCTCATCAGGGATGGGGTCGGGGTAGAATACGTAGTAATCAAACTTTCCAGACGACTCTCCCAGCAAACCCACTTTAGGATTTCCTGCCTCGAACCTTTCTTTCAATTGTCTCTGCACGGACTTCTTTGGCAATACCAAAACCTTTTGATCAATAAGGTCTTGAACTACCTTTTTCAATATAACACAGTCCTCCGTATCATGTCCGGGCACTTGATGGTACAAACAGAATTGGTGAGGAGTCGAAGGCCTCGGCTTTGGATGGTGTGGCAATATGAGCCCTTTATCATAACATTGGTGGAAAACTTGAGTCAAGGTCATGGGAAGTGGTGTGTATTGCCTTATGGGTTGACGGGATTGGGACGAGTCAAGCTCGATGGCATTTATGTTGTTGGGAGGAGGCATATTGTGAGTGGGGAGGGGATTTCGAGTGATATTTAGGCGATTTAGTGCGATGGGTGGTGAAGTGATCTGCTTGTCAAGCAAATCTTGGATTTCATGGCGGAGGCGATAACAACGGTTGGTTGGATGGCCTTTGGCTTGGTGGAATTTGCAATACTCATTTTCATTGTAGCTTTTGGGTAATAGGTTTGGTGGAGGCCTTGGGTCGAGGGGTTTCAGGAGGTCATGGCTTCTCAGTTTTTCAAAGACTCTTTCGAGTGGCATGTATAGCTCGGTGAATTGGCGAGGTGAGGTGGAGTCATTTAGGGAGAAAGGGCGAGCGGGTTGGGTAATGGTATTGACCTCAGCATTGGGTTTTCCTCCAAAGTTTGTCCTTCGACTCCTTTGGACCTCCTCCGTTTTGATTGTTCCATCGGCGATTGCATCTTCAACTTGTGTGCCAGCCCCAACAAGAGCCTTGAAGTTCGGGAAGTAGTGAGCAAAGAGATGCTTATGATATACAGGCAACAAATTCTTCACCACCAACTGAATCTGGTCTTCCTCATTCGGTCTATCTGTCATTTTGGAAGCCTTTTGTCTCCACCTAGTGATAAAGGCAGAGAAAGTCTCATTAACCCCTTGTTTAGTGGCTTCCAAGTCCCTTCACGTGACATCCACTTCAGTGTTATACTTGTAATGGTTTGTGAATGCATTGCACACATCCTCCCAAGTCTTGGTTCTGTTCTCCTCTAATGACAAAAACCATTTCAAGGCGAAACTCGCTAATGACTCGTGAAACATTTGAGCCAATAACTCATCGTTCGCTCCTCAAGGGTGCATAGCTCGCACATACATCTTGAGGTGGGTTTTAGGACAGCCTATCCCATCAAATTTTTCTAACTCCGGCATCTTGAATTGTAACGGGATGCGAGCCTTTGGGAACAAGGACAAAGTACGGATGTCCACCATATCATCAGACTTGCGGATTCCCTTCAGAGTTTGTTCTAAGGCCTCGACCTTGTTTGCCAGGACGGTTGAGCTCTCTCTTGATGTGGCTTTGGTTTCCCCTTCCTTGGTCTTGGGTGGCTCTCCCCCCTCTCCTAATGGTTCCTCAACAGATTCGGAATCATTGGATCCTTGATTGTTATCAATGGCACGGGCCCTAGATTCAGGTTCAGAGTTCTTCTGTTGAATGTCTTGAGCTAACTTGAGTGCGGTCTCGGATACCTGGGTAGTGTGATCAAGTTTCTCCATGATAGCTTTCAAAGTGGACTCAAGGTTGAAACCCCGGTTGCTAGTTCTTTCCTCGGCCATATCCGACTCAGTGACAGAATCAGCACTGACTAGGCGCCCTTGTTGATTGTGGATCCAAGCCAGCATGTCACTCCCTCTAACATAGGGAAAATACTCAATTTTTCAGCCTAAGGGTCCATCCTAAGCTTCCATAATTATCTCAAAATTTTTACAACGTACACCCTTAATTAGTTCTCTTAACCAATTACCCTTGCGGAGGTCATGGGGAAGGGTACGCATTAAGGATGTAGGATGTAAAGTTACCTTTAATTACCCACTCAATCAACAAAGCATGGCAACACATCACAAACACGGCAGCATATTGTGAACCCTAAAAAAGTTAAGGCCCACGAGGGGTTTTAGGTTTGAAAAAGGAAAAGGAGTCGCCACCTTATTTTTTAAAGGAAATAAGGAAAACCCTAAAAAACAGTTTTGTTTTAGGAAAACAAAAGATTGACTCCATATTTAAAAATGGAAAGGCAAATGATCTTTTGGAAACCAGAGAAATCGGGGGTTCGGAGGCTAAGTTACGATATGGGAAGGTTCTAGGCAAAGCCTATAGGCACCCATATCGCCCTAAACGGTCTCTTAATTTAATTGGGCTAAATCAAAGTCTTAATCACACACAAATCAACAATTATCATCACAAGACAGCATGCATATCATTCATTCATTCATCCATATAGTCAAGTAAATCAAAGAAAAACAGAAAAAAGAAAGGGGGGGAGGAGAAAACCTAGGATACTTAGTATCCTAGGGCGGACTTGAACATCACGAAGAGCACCTACGTACCATGTATGGAAATACATGGATCAAAGTCCACGTAGTTCGAAAGGGAATAGGGTTATAACCTAATCAAGGCCTATGGTAAACCCTAAGTTTCCTTTCAAGTAAAACATGGTAAGTTTCCAAAAATGAATGATTCTCAAAAGGTTTTTGGTAAGTATGGAATTTGATAAAAGATGGAAACTTTGATTTAAAAGGTATTCTTTATTGAAAGGAAACTATAGAATCTACCATACCCCTCTATTAGGAAACAACCCTAGGGGGGGAGAAAGGGAAAGTTTCAAGGAAAGGAAAGAAGGGTGAATTGGGGCACCCTCACACCCTACTTACCTTAAGCAAAAGCAACCTGTCAAAGTAACCACCCTATTGCATAGGGTAATTACCTTATTTGTAAGATTTCATCTCACAATAGCCAAAATAACCACCCTACATTGGTGGGGGAGTTGCACCTGTTGTACCTGTCAAAGCACCTGCAATTTCCATGCAAAACATACCAAAAATGCCAACCAAACAAGCTAGATTCCAAATCAAGCCATTATCATGCCCAAACATGGGCTAACACATGCTCAAAATATCATAACAAGGACAAATAACATATCTGGATAGAATTGAAATAAGGCTTAAAATCAACCACAAGTCATGCAACAACATGAATCATAAGCTAACTAAATCCCTAACTCAACCCTACATGCAATGACATACAAAAAACCCTAAAATCAACTATATGAATGCTAGAAATATCATAGTTACCTAATATGGAACACATATGCAGCAACTATGAAGAAAAAACAGAGAAAATCCCTAACTAATCATGCTATATGCAACTTTCCTAATACAAGGATGAATGAAACCCTAGAATCACACTAGTGCATAAAATTCCATGAAATAACCCTAAATCATGCAAAACAGAATATGAACAGCATTCTAACCATCCATATTAATCAATGGAATGATCCACACATGATAAAGACATAGACTTTCACATGAAATAAAGCTATTCTAAGCATAAACTCAATTTCAGCACTAAGGAAACCCTAGAATCCCAAACATTCAGTAAATCACATGGAATAGCATCCTAGCATACTAAACAGCCCACAAATGTCATCCTAACATGCATACTAGCTAATGGAAACAGCAAAATACAATAAAAACATAAGCTTTAATATGCAAAAGTGTTATTTCATGTAGAAAACCAATTTCAGCACTAAGGAAACCCTAGAGTCCCAAACATGCAGTAAATCACATGGAATAGCATCCTAGCATACTAAACAGCCCATGAATATGATCCTAAACATGCATACAAGCTAATAGAAGCAGTAAAACACAATAAAAACACAAGCTTTAATATGCAAAAGAGCTATTTCATGCAGAAAACCATTTTCAGCACTAAGGAAACCCTAAAGTCCCAAACATGCAGTAAATCACATAGAATAGCATCCTAGCATACTAAACAGCCTATGAACATTATCCTAATCATGCATTCTAAGCATTAGAAGCATCAACACATGACAAAACAATAAGCTTTTAACATGAAGTAATGCAAAGCTATGCAAGAAACCCTAGTTTGAATGAAAGAGAGAAAGGGGGAGGGGTATACCTTTGGTGGCTGCTGTAGAGAGTCATCCTCCTCTTATGTGCTGCTGGAAATTCCTTCCTTCAAGCCTTCAAGCAATGCTCCAGCCCTCCTTCAAGCCTTCTCTCACACTCTCTCACTCAAAGTATAGGTTAAACTACTCTAAGGATGGCTGCCATAGCCTCCAATGTCCCTCTTACTTCAGAAAATTTGCCTCCAAGTGCCTCCCCTATTGCTGAAGTATAAGGGGGTATTTATAGGGATTGAGGGGAAACCCTCAATGGTTGGGATTAAAACCCTAGGGATTGACCCAAGGGCTCTTAGAGGTTCCCTTGGGGCTGAAGTAGGTCAAATAGGGCTGAAATTAGGGTTAAATGGCGGCTAAAGGCGAGCAAATCCGAGGAAATAGGGAAGGAGCCGCGTCAAAGCTCAAAAAAGGAAAGTGGCTCGGGTGACCACCTGGGGCTGGGCGGCTAGCAGCCTGGGCCCAGGCCTGGGTGGTCACCCGAGGCCCTGTCAGCTTCAGCCCAAATTTGACCCTTTTGACTTCCAAATGTGTTTTAGGGCTCAAATCAACTCCGATTTTGACGAAACGAAAGCCAAAACGACCGTGTTTTGAAGGGGAATGTAATTTGAGTCACTTGAGGTCCAGAAACCCGAGCCATGGCTGCATGGTTGGGCCCTACAAAGGTGGTTAACCGCTATGCCTCACCATCGCTTAGCTTAGGTATGCACATAGGGTTGCACCGAATGCTTTTTAATTCGGAATTCAACCTCCCTAAACACATTTGGGGATGAAATTAAGACCAATCAAGGTCAAATGAGTAGTCATAGAGTGAAAATCATGAACCAATTCGAGCTAACCCGAAGTAGGTCTTTTAGCCAACCTGAGCCTTGCTGAGCCATTCTAATCCCGAACCTTCAATTCATCGAATTGAACCCACAAATACCTCAAATGCAACCATATGAACTCCAGTTAGCAACTTGGAGATCATTTCAAGGTCAAATGGAAAGTTTGTGATCAAAACGACGATTATGCCCCTCAAGTCACAAAAGTTCTTATTAACCTTCAAGATCAACTCCAAATTGAACCAAAATTCATACACACCATCCTTAGGACCCTAGAAACTCAATGCAAAAGACTAGACTCAAAAAGGAAACAAAAAGACACATGCAATGACAAACCCTAGCTAAGGTGGCAAAAATGGGGTGTGACAGAAGCCCCTCATTGGTGAGCAAGTTTCACTTGCAAGCCAATGACCAAAAGAACAACCCATTTTTGCCCGGGGAATTGATTTCATCAAGACCCACTGGGGAAAAGAGGGTGAACATATCATTGAATTCTTCGAATTCATCATACACAAGCACAAAGGTACTCTTCATAAGTTCTACAGAACTCCTCTCATACTGTATACCAGTTTTAACTGGGGGACAAGATGAGGTATCCACAGCTTACATCGAACTTCGTTCGATGAAAGGTCTTCCCATACTACACCAGTGACAACTGGGGAATAGTACGAGGTGTCCATAGCTTACATCGAACTTCGTTCGATGAAAGGTCTTCCCATACTACACCAGTGACAATTGGTGAATAATATGAGGTATCTATAGCTTACATCGAACTTCGTTCGGTGAAAGGTCTTCTTATACTATGCCAGTGACAACTGGCGAATAGTACGAGGTAACACCATGCCATCAAGGCTATCCCAAAATGTGAGAAAGATACATCCTTCTCATATTCAAACCATCAAGGTTACCATTAAAATGTCGAGGTAATCACATAACACGAGAAAGATCACGTCCTTCTCTTACTCAAATCAATCAAGGTAAACACATACCACAGGAAGCCATCAAGGCTATCTCAAAACATGAGAAAGATACATCCTTCTCATATTCGAATCATCAAGGTTATCATTCAAATATCAAGGTAATCACATCCCATACTGCACCAGTGACAACTGGTGAATAATACGGGGTAACACTATGCCATCAAGGCCATCTCAAAATATGAGAAAGATACATCCTTTTCATATTCAAACCGTCAAGGTCATTACTCATTTGTTAAGGTAATCACATAGCACGAGGAAGGTCACAACCTTCAATCAGGGTAAACACATATCATGGGAAAGATCGCATCTTTCAAGTCATCAAGGTAAACATGGGACGTGAGAAAGATTGCATCCTTCTCATATCAAACTCTCAAGGTGAACACATAGCATGAGAAAGATCGTGTCCTTCTCATAATCAAACCATCAAGGTAAACACATACCACAGGAAGCCATCAAGGCTATCTCAAAACATGAGAAAGATACATCCTTCTCATATTCAAACCATTAAGGTAAGCATGTAATCATGAGAAAGATTGCATCTTTCTCTCACTAAGTCATCAAGACAAAGGTAAGCTTCCACTTACCAATACACAACAAGTTCACCAAATCATCTCACATGGAGGCTATTCATGCCTCAACTCAAACACCAACTCATATAGGAGACACAATTATCTCATGAAAGCAATCATTCACATGCATATAGGGAAGGTATCTTTATCCCAAATGACAACAAATCATAGTGACATAGGAGGGAATTCATCCCTAACGACCAAAACCATATGCATAGAAAGGGTTGTTCAACCCTACTAGCATGCCATGCCCACACAAGGGCTATCAATGCAATCCTTGTCAAATCATTTCATGTCAAATAATGTCAAGATATTCACTCATTTTTCAACTCAAAACAAGCTTGAGATTTCATCTCAAAGAGGGTTCAAAAGCGCGAATAAGCGAGCAAAGGCCAAACGAGCGCAACGGAGCGAGCAAGGGAGGCTGACCACCTGGCTACTGGTGGCTTGCCGCCTAAGCCCAGGCGGCTTGCCGCCCCATGCTGGGCGGTTACCCGAGGCTGGTGCTGCCCAGTTTGAGGGTTTTTAAACCCTTGACTCCCCATTTGTGCATTCAAGCCTCCAAGCTCGAAAATAGAGAGCTTCTCTCTCTAGAACTCACTCCATCCTTCTCCAAATTCTCACATACATATTCTCAATCAAAGTTTCACTTGCAATTCAAGTTGTGTGCATGAAATAGCATCAAGAACAAGTCATTCAACAACAAAAACAAGCATCAATCATCAAGTTGCAAGATCACATTCATCATCTTTCTTATCAAACCCATTTTTCTCACATACAAGCTCAACCACCAACAATGGCTTCTAGCAATGATTCCCACATCAAGTATCCATATTATGTGATCAAGAATACATACAAGGCACCAATCTATGATGCATCCCAAGACAAGGTGTTGCTTGAACCTAAGAAGCATCTCTCCTACCTCCATTCCCAACATGAGGTTAGTTCTTCCCAACTTAACATGTTTATCTTGAAATCTTGATTTCTATTGGATAAAGTGCATTCCCATGGTCTTCTTTTGATTGTTTTTATCATTGTTAAGCCAAGTTCATTGATTTGGCAAGGATTGAATGTGTAAAAAGCTTGTTTCCCAATGCTTGAGAAAAGATGCCCACCAAGTGTTTGATAAAATGCCAAAGAGACAAAAACATGTTCAATTCTTGAAAAATCAATTGGTTTGCATTGTAGAACCAAGTCATATGGTTTTGGCAAGGATTTGATATACAAAAATCTTTCATTTCAATGCTTGAAAACAAGTCACACACCAAGTGTTCGATAAAATGCCCGAAAGGCAAAACCATGTTCAATCCTTACAAAATCAATGAACTTGAATACACAAAGTCATGGGCATTCATTTCTAATTCATTTCATGAATCAAAACCCAAATTTTAAAACTTTTGGAAAACCACTTGAAATCAATTATCAATGTATGCCCAATATCTCTATGTTTTCAATGCTAACTCAATACACAATCTTTTGACATAGCCCAACTTCCAAAGTCTCCGTACAAGGACATCAATAAAGGGGCTCATCTCATGGTGGAGATATATGGAACATACCCAACCACGTGCTCGCAAGATAGTAAAGAAGGCGGGTTTTGGGCCTTTCCTAGATGCTCTATGGAACAAGCAATGGGATAGGCAAGCATTGTTTGCCTTGACAGAGCTATGGTGGGACACCACCAACACTTTCCATTTTAGCTTCGGGGAGATGACCATGACTCCTAAGGATTTCACCATGATAACTGGGTTGAGCTTGAAAGGCAAGCGCTTGGAATACTACGAACAAGCCAACATGGACCAGAACTACATAGTAGCTCTACTCGGGGTTGAAGCGGAACTAAGCCCAAAAGGTGTGCGCCGTACTTGGCTCTACAACACCTTTGCCACTGAAGAAGAGAGTGAGGGGACGGATCCCAAATACATTGTGAGAGCTTTCTTGCTCTACATGATTTCATGCACCTTCTTTGCGGGCACCAATGACATGGCTTGACTAGAGTTGCTAGCTAGCATGGAAGATGTGAACAAAATTGGGAGATACAATTGGGGTGGAGCTGCTTTCGCAAACATGTATCGCTCCATGACTGACATGTCCCGAGGAGTTGCAAAGAACTTTGGGGGACTTCCTTTCGTTTGGGAGGTAACAAAGAACATTCAATTCTCTATTATTTCCCGAAACTTAACACATACATGATTTCTTCTATTTTTTCTTTTGATTTTCCACAGATATGGTACTACGAGTACCTGAACATGTGTCGCCCAACTCTTGCTAGTGATGCCATGTCATGGCCCATCCTTCAGAATTATGCTCCATCTTGCTTGGCTACAAGAGCCTCCAACCGACACGATTATGCCCATGCAAGGGCATATCTTGCCAGCTTGACTGCTGATATGGTAAAATCTTTCTTTCTACTTTATCTTTTTTTATCTTTCTTTTTTCATTTCTTATTTCAAACTCAACAGGTGGAATGGAATCCATGGAGGCTGTGGGAGCATAGGCTTCCCGAGAAGTACTCCTCTTGTTTGGAGTTGACAAGCAAAAGGGTCCTCTTTGAAGGCCCCACAGGTAGATGCTGGTATCTTGGGGAGCGAGTCCTGAGACAAGTCCATGGAAATATGAATGCAGCTGTGACACCTTCCATGCCACCAGAGAACATGAGGCACACTAGCCACTTGGTGGGGGATGAACTAGAAGAAGCTTTGAGGGGTTGGGATGCTGAGGGATTCACCTCCCCTCGCATAGAATACACTGCCTTTTGCCGACAATATCTAATGAATCCTAGGGTCACTGGTCTCCCACCTCAAGGGGTGAGCTCCCCACACTCTTAAACTCTTTTTAAGATTATAAGAAAGACTCCATTTGACAAGTATTTGAATTTCAGGGCCGACGGGCAAGGGGACACAGCTCCACAGTTGGATCTGCCACTGGGATGACTTACAATGACGAGGATGAGGACCTTGAAGGAAATCAACCTCCACCCCTCCCACAACTAAATTGGTATGTGAACTTGTGCAGTGGGACAAAATTTGTGAAGACTGACATTACCCATCCACCATTCGATGAATATCCCAAGATCGATCCATATTATGAGAATGTGAGTTCTAAACTCTTATCTTCTTGAAATTGGATTCTTTCATTATTGTTAACCATGTTTATACTTTCCTAGGTTCCACGGGAGTATGCCCAGGAATGCATTGAACTCAATGAAGGATTGAGGAGGGATCTTGTGCGAATGAGTTTAGAGAACTCAGTTCTGGAAGCACGCTTAAATCCCCAAGTGAGTGATCATCTTATTAGCTTTCAACTAGGATTGGCACCATTACCCTCCTAACTCATTATCTTTCTTTGCAACAGGCATCATCATCTAATCCACCACAGGATATGCCCCCTTCTAGAGCACCTCGTTCAGGGCATGATGGAGCCGGGCCAAGTCGAAAGAGAAGGCCCACGGGAAATCATTGAGTTTCACTCACCTCTTGTTAGGAATGTTTGGAATCTTTCTATCTATCTTGTTATGTACTAATTAGGAATTTCAATTCCCAACCTTGAACCTTTATTATGGATACTTGATGAATCTATGTTCGAACTTTATTGCAATGATATGATCTTGTATTGAGTGAAAAATGGGCTTAAATCAAGCACAAAAAAGTCAAAACATCACAAAAGGGCCAAACGAAGGCATAACAAGGCAAAAATGGGCGAAACAAGACGGCGGCCTCGGGTGACCACCTGGGGCTGGGCGGCTAGCCGCCTGGGCCCAGGCGGCTAGCCGCCCAGGCCTGGGTGGTCACCCGAGCCCGAAGCGGTGTTTCGCCTGATTTTAGGAAACTTCCTATTTTGACGGGATTCCACCTTCCAAAACACGGATTTCCGAATTTTTTCCTATAAAAGCACATCCAAGGGGTCTCAAACCCTACTAACATTCATTGAGAGAAAGTTATGGAAGCCCTAGACAAGCTCTTGAGTGATTTTCTGAAGGTTATGAGTGCGGAGGCAAGGAAGGAGTTCAAGCGCTACTGCTTGGATCCATTGTTTTCTTTGATGCATGTGAAGCTTGAAACCACTCTTCTTACTGCTGCTACATATTTTTGGGATCCCCAACTTCATGTATTCCGCTTCAACTATGAAGAACTATGCCCAACAATGGAGGAATTCTGCGCCTTGTATGGAGTTTCACCTGTAGGACCTTTCATCCTCCCTACTCCACG
This sequence comes from Liquidambar formosana, assembly GCA_039720395.1. Taxonomy (NCBI): domain Eukaryota; kingdom Viridiplantae; phylum Streptophyta; class Magnoliopsida; order Saxifragales; family Altingiaceae; genus Liquidambar; species Liquidambar formosana. The sequence goes on from CM077820.1 coordinate 38,609,167, forward strand.
CTCAAGTTACTTGATTTCCTTCTCCAACTTCCTTGAGATTTCTCAACAAGAGGCCTCCATATTTGTGAAGGATCACATGGTGAACCTCATGGAAATAGCAACTTCCTTCTTGGCCCATGACAGCAAAGGTACCTTGAATTTCAACCTTCCTACTCAACATGCTCTTGCTTTCTGTTTGATTGGTCGCTTCCTTATCTCCACGGGGACTCTCTATGTCCCTATTCAAATTTGTGAACTGATCCCTTTTCTTCTTGAACATAACAACCTGATTCCCATGGTGCTAGCTGAAACCCTCAATAGTTTAGACAAAGTTCATGATAACCCCCAAGCCCCATTAGGAGGGAGCCCCATTCTACTGCAGATGTGGCTTTTTGAAAGGCTTAACTTCTTGTCTCTTACCACCATCAATCCATACAAACCTCAACATTACTGCTGCCGTCGAGTTGAACTCCCTGGTCAATTTTCTTTGAGGGAATGGTTGGGCTACTTTCACACACTCTCATGGCGAAACATTAAGTGGTTTGTCTTTATATGGGGATGCAAGGAACAAATTCTTCTTCGAACTTCTGGGTGTGCTATGGTCAAGCTTATAGGGTTGAGATCAACTTCCTTCTATTGGACTTCAAGAATCCTTCGTCAACTGGGTGCCATGCAAACCATACCTACTTCTGTGGTATTTGATCATTCTGTCGAACCTGTGGGCCCCACAATGGTTAAGTGGGCCAAGACTAGATGGACTGACCAACTGAAACTGACTCGAGTTGAAAACACTGATGGGCCTTATGTCATGAGCCCTGAATACAAGACATGGTTGAAGACTAGCTTGGGTGAAAGAGAAACCCTACGCAGGGAAAGGATTTATGACCTTATCAAGGACACAAGGCTAGGATTTTGCAGGGAAGACATTCTAGAAGCAGTGGAAGCAACACAGGCCCATGATTTACGAAAGAAGCGAAGACTTGAAAGAAAGGAGCAGAAAGCAAACCAAGAGACTCTGAAGAAGAACAAAAAGACTTGAAGACCTTAGAAATAGGATATCTATGGCATGTCAATAGTTCTTTTATCTAACACCAATAAATTGCTATGTCAATTAATTAGTTCTAAATGAATTGCCAATAATAATTCAATTTTGAGATTTGTTGTTGTGGTGTTGTTTGGACCGCACCCAAGGTAACTTTATGGGCTGCCTACGTATCCCCATCCTTTTTTCATTTTTTCTTTTCTTTTCATTTTTTTCTCTTTTTTTTTCTTTTTTTTTTTTTCTTCTTTTTTTTTTTTTTTTTTTTTTTTTAGGAATGGGGAATCAGGCCCTCGTAGTTCAAATGCCTTAACTTTTGCCTAGGCCGCCCTGATGGGTTTTCAACCTAGCAGGCCTTACACATAATACTTCTTCAATTGATCCAAATTGGTAGGGCGAGCGAACTCAATTCCATCTATATCCATGAGGCGAACAGCCCCTGCTGGCAATATCTCTTTAATGACATACGGGCCACCCCAACTTGGCTTGAACTTCCCTCGTGGATCAAAAATTGGAGCTCTGATTTCTTTCAACACCAAATCCCCTGTCTTCAAACCTCGGTCTTTGACATGCTTGTTGAATGCTCTTGCAACCCTTCGCTGATATCCCTGCACATGATACAAGGCCCTCAATCGCCTTTCATCGAGCAATGCCAGCTCATCATAACGGTTCTTAACCCAATCTGCTTCTGCTATCTGACTCTCCATAGCAACCCGTAATGACGGTACCTCCAACTCAATAGGCAAAACAGCCTCCATCCCATACACCAAGGAATAAGGGGTAGCCCCTGTTGATGATCTCACAGATGTTCTATAGCCCCACAAGGCTAATGGCAACTTCTCATGCCAATCAGTGTAGGTGTCAGCTGTTTTCTGTAGTATCTTCTTAACATTCTTGTTGGCGGCCTCCACTGCCCCATTAGTCTGTGGGCGATAAGGGGAGGATAGATGGTGCACTATATTGTATTTCTGCAAAAGTTCCTTGGTTTCTTTCTGAAAGTGCTGACCATTGTCTGAAATAATCTCATGGGGTACCCCATACCTGTAGATAATGTTGAGCTGTATGAACTGTGCTACCTTCTTGGCATTCAGGGTCTTGAAGGATGCTGCCTCTACCCACTTAGTGAAGTAATCAATAGCTACCAAGATGTACTCATGCCCATTGGAGGCTTTCGGCTTAATCTGCCCAATTATATCTATTCCCCACACTGCAAACGGCCAAGGTGACGACATACTTGTCAAAGGCATGGAAGGTAAGTGTTGTCCATTAGCAAAGACCTGACATTTGTGACACTTCTTAACATGTGCATGGCAATCTCTCTCCATTGTAGACCAATAGTAACCCAACCTCATGATCTTCTTAGCTAGCATATAACCATTCATGTGCGGTGCTCCAACTCCTTCATGGATTTCACTAACAAGACGTTCGGCTTCTTCCTCAGTGACACACAACAGATGGACCCCATCGTATGACCTTCGGTATAGCTTTCCTCCACACAAAACATAGTGACTTGCTAGTCTCCTCAGTGTTCTCCTATCAACGCGGGTTGCTCCTTCAGGATACTCCCTTTCCTCAATGAATTTCATGATGTCATAGTACCAAGGATGGCCATCTTTCACTTCTCCTTCTCGAATAGAACAGCAATACACAGGTTTTTCTCTACATTCTATCACCAACGGTTTTACATTCCCACCATCCGGGATTTCCACCATGGAAGCCAGAGTTGCCAAAGCATCGGCGAATTGATTCTTATTTCTTGACAAATAATTGAACTCTATTTCCACAAATTCTTTAGTCAAGGCTTCTAAGTATGCATGATATGGCAGCAGCTTCTCATCACGAGTCTTCCACTCTCCCTTTATCTGGCAGATAATCAGTGCTGAATCTCCGAAAACCTCTAACTTTTTGATCCCCAATTCTAGTGCAGCTTCCAGCGCGAGGATGCAGGCTTCATACTCAGCAATGTTGTTGGTTGCTTCAAACCCTAGCTTGACTGCCAAGGGTGTAAATGCTTCTTCAGGTGAAACCAGTAGGACTCCTATCCCATACCCTCTCTTATTTGCAGCTCCATCGAAGTATACCTTCCAAATCTTCTTTCCAATCTCCAGGACATCCTCATCGGGGAATTGGTCATTAAATTGTTCTGATGACGCCACAGGACAGCTAGCCAAGTAATCTGCAATGACACTTCCTTTTACTGACTTCTGTGTTACATACTTTATGTCGAATTCATTGAGAAGAATTGACCAACGGGCAGTTCTGTAGGATAAAACCGGCCTTTCTATCAGGTACTTCAGCGGATCCATTCGACTTATCAAGAAAACCTCATACGACATCATGTAGTGACGGAGTTTCTGAGTTGCCCATACCAAAGCCACACAAGCCTTCTCTATGGCATTGTACTTCACCTCATAATCTGTCATCTTCTTGCTTAAATAGTAAATGGCATTCTCCTTTTTCGACCCCTCAAGGTACTGAGCTAGCATAGCTCCCGTCGCGGTTTCAGTGACCGTCAAGTATAACAATAACGGTTCACCTTGTCGCGGGGGAACTAGAATTGGTGGATTACTCAAATACCTTTTGATAGTCTCAAGGGCTTCTTGACATTCTTCATTCCATACCTTCGGCACACCCTTCTTAAGCAACTTGAAAATCGGTTCACACACCATGGTCAAATTAGCAATGAACCTGCTTATGTACTGAATTCTCCCCAAGAACCCTCGAATCTGCTTCTCTGTGCTAGGCGGCTCCATCTCTACAATGGCCTTGATTTTTCCTGGATCGACTTCGATTCCTCTCTGAGTAATCATAAATCCTAATAGCTTGCCTGCAGTGACACCAAAAGCGCATTTCTGAGGATTCAACCGCAAGTTGTACTTCTTTGCTCGCTCCAGGAACCTTTCCAGTGCCCTGAAGTGTCCTTCTCGATCCACGGACTTCACGATCATGTCGTCCACATATACTTCCACCTCCTTATGGATCATGTCATGCAGCAATGTTGTAGCAGCTCTCTGATAGGTAGCCCCGGCATTTCTCAAACCGAACGGCATCACTTTGTAACAATATGTTCCCCACTGTGTGATAAAGGCCGTTTTCTCCATATCTTGCGGCGCCATCTTTACCTGATTGTATCCGGAAAACCCATCCATGAAAGAGAGGAGCGCATGTCCTACAGTACTATCTACCAATACATCAATGTGGGGCAAAGGGAAATCATCCTTAGGGCTTGCTGCATTAAGATCTCGAAAATCCACACACATCCTCACTTTTCCATCCTTTTTAGGCACGGGAACTATATTGGATAACCACTCGGGATACTCCACAACCTGTAGGAACCCCGCATCGAGTTGTTTGGTTACTTCCTCCTTTACCTTCAATGCCCACTCGGGTTTCAATCTTCTCAATTTTTGCTTTACTGGCTTTTTAAGGGGATTGGTGGGGATGAAGTGCTGCACAATGTCTGGATCTATGCCGGGCATGTCTTCATAAGACCATGCAAAGGCCGTTATGTTGGCCTTTAGGAGGGCTATCAGCTTTTCTTTTTCAAGTGGTGAAAGGGTTATCCCAATTTTAATTATCTTTGGCAATTCATTTGTCCCTAAATTGATTGATTCCAATTCATCCATGTTAGGTTCGGTGACACCCCTTTTCCTTCGCTCGACGAGCTCCGGGGGGACGTCATTCCTAGGATCTATATCCATGCCATAAATATCCATAGAAGAGAGAAAGGAAACACTGCAAGCAAAATATATAAAAGAAACACACTTCATTAAAGGAACAAACAAAAAGACACAAACTTGAAAAGGAAACCAAAATTTGGTGCCACAACTATGAAACGACTCCTATCTCCACAAAATGGGATAGGCGGACACACTTTATTGAAAGCAGGAAAGACTTCTAACTAAGGAACCTACAAGCTACTATCAGGCAGGTCATGATCTTCCTCTTCAAGGATCTCTGCAATGGCTCCATCTTCTAGGTACCAATTGTGAAGTGGCATGGTTGCATGGTGAATTGACGAATCTTGGCAATCTTCTGTTGCTGACTCCCCCAAAGTAAGAACCATATCTTGGAACATGGTGACCATGGTTTCAGAATCCATGTGCTCCACCCAGTCTTCTTTCTTCTTTCCCACAGAATTGTACCAACTTGTCAAGCTCTGAGGATTCGGCCCATCTGTAAAGTACTTGTCACAAAAATCCTTATCTGCCAATGCTGGATCAGAACTTGGGTAAAAAGTGCAATAGTGTGATGGCTCTTCCTCTTGTACACCTTCAAACCCTATGGTAAGGACCATGTCTTGGAACAAAGTGACCATGGTTTCAGAATCCATGTGCTCCACCCAATCTTCTTCTTTCTTCTCCCAATAACTGTCATTGATGGCTTCATCATCCACCATTTCAGCGGTGATTGGATACCACTCGGTGAAGAAAATCTCAAATCCTGGGATTCTGATCTTGGTTGTTGGATTGAACATAGGCTCTGGGAACCCACAGTACAGGAAGTCATCCCCCTCCTTGATGAAATAGCCATTCAGAGTCGGCCTGTATGGTGGAATCTTAAAGTCTGGCACCCTTCCTTCTGCTCTAGCTTTTCCCTTCTCCTTATTCCTCCTTGTCATTTCTGCATAGTCATTCTTAGTGGGCTCATATCCTAACCCAAAAGTGTAGGAAACAACCCTGACTTTGAACAGAGTGGGGAATTCCTTGTTGGCGACGCCCTAGGCCCATACCCGGGAAGAAATTCATTTTCCGCATTATCTCACCAACATGTAAATTACCATGGGGACAATGGTCAAGGGGTATCAATTCTTCCCTTTCCAACTCCTTTTCAATGCATTGCACATACTCAAACCCCGTCAAGGGTATCTCAACTGATTCTGGTTTTATTTCACATACGGGTACTCCCGCCATTTTTAAATCATAATCCCCTTGAAGTGTGACAATGGCTCCCTCATGTGGGAACTTTACCTTTTGATGCAATGATGATGGTACAGCCCCAGCGGGATGAATCCAAGGCCTTCCCAATAATAGATTAAAACAAGACGGCACATCCAGGACTTGAAACTCTACTCTGAACTCCGTGGGTCCCATGATTAAAGGTAGAGTGATCACCCCAATTACTTCTCTACGGGTATTATCATACGCCCTCACTGTCTGCCCAGATGGAGTGAAATCAGTGGGCCCCAAGCCCAAAACAGTTGCAGTTCTCAAGGGACATACATTCAACGCGGAACCATTATCAATCAAGACCGTAGGAACTCTCTTCCCCATGGTATCAACAGTTATATGCAAGGCTTGGGAGTGGCTTGGCCCACTCTTAGGTAAGTCCGCCTCTGTGAATACTATAGTGGAATTCTTCGGAGCAGGGTTTACTAGATTCACCAATCCCTCAGGAGACAAATCCACCGGAACCTGTATCTGATTTAACAACTTCAGCACTGTCTGTCTGTGTTTGTGAGAGGCCATAAGCAAGCCCCAGATGGTGATATTGGCATTGGTCTTCTTCAATTGTCGGAGTACTTCGTCCTCTTCTTCTTGCACATCAAGGCGCTTATCTAACTCACCCAGTGGATTATCAGATTCCAAGTGCGGAGGTTTGAAATGACGGCCCCCTCTTGTCATGTGGTCTATTTCTTCATCACTAGCCCATATGTCATCAATTTCATTTGTGTCACCCATCAGGTCATCCCATTCAATCATGTCAATGTCCTCCATCTGCACCTCTTCAGGTATATCATCCCAACCAGTGGGAATTATGGGCTCACTTGGCAATGGATCAGGATAAAGCACATAGTAATCAAATTTCCCCGAAGGTTCTCCCAATAACCCCACTCGAGGGTCTCCTGCTTCATACCTTTCTTTCAACTGCTGTTGGATGGACTTCTTTGGCAATTGTAGGGTCTTTTGATCAATGAGGTCTTGAACGACCTTTCTCAACATAGCACAGTCCTCAGTGTCATGGCCGGGTATACCATGGTATTGGCAATATTGATGGGGTGTTTGGGGTCTTGGCTTTGGAGGGTGAGGTATGATAAGGCCTTGGTTACAGCATTGGTGAAAGGCTTGGGTCAAGGACATGGGTAATGGAGTGTATTGTCTTATGGGTAGGCAAGGTCGAGATGGGTCGGCTTCAATGGCATTTATGGAGTTGGATGAATTATGAGAGGGAAGTGGATTTTGAGTGACATTTGGGCGATTTGGTGGAGTTGGTGGTGAGATGATTTGCTTGTCAAGTAAGTCTTGGATCTCATGCCTAAGGCGATAGCAACGGTTGGTTGAGTGGCCTTTGGCTTGGTGGAATTTGCAGTATTCATTCTCATTGTAGTTCTTGGGCAATGGATTTGGTGGTGGTCTTGGGTCGAGAGGTTTCAACAGGCCTCGGCTTTTTAGCTTTTCAAGTACTTTCTCAAGCGGCATATGCAGCTCGGTGAATTGGCGAGGTGGGTTGGTGTCATTTAGGGAGATGGGTTGAATGGGTTGGGCTATGGCATTGACCTCGGCATTGTTTTTCCCAGCAAAGTTCGGCCTGCGGCTCTTTTGGACTTCTTCTGTCTTGATTGACCCATCAGCTATGGCATCCTCAACTTGTGTACCTGCTCCGATAAGAGCCTTGAAATTAGGGAAGTAGTGAGCAAAGAGGTGCTTGTGATACACCGGCAATAGGTTCTTAACCACCAACTGAATCTGATCTTCCTCATTCGGTCTATCTGCCATTCTCGAGGCCTTTTGCCTCCACCTTGTAATGAAAGCAGAAAAGGTCTCATTAGCCCCTTGTTTTGTGGTCTCTAGGTCCCTTCTTGTGACATCCACCTCAGTGTTGTACTTGTAGTGCTCCGAAAACTCATTACATATGTCCTCCCAAGTCCGGGTTCTATTCTCATCCAAGGCTAGGAACCATTTTAAAGCAGAAGTGGCGAGGGTTTCATGGAACATTTGGGCCAAGAGTTCATCTGTTGCTCCTCGAGGGTGCATAGCTCGTACATACATTTTCAAATGGGTCTTGGGGCAACCCGTTCCATCAAACTTTTCTAATTCGGGCATCTTGAATTGTAGTGGAATACGAGCTTGAGGGAACAAAGATAGGGTACGTACATCCACCATGTCATCTGTCCTACGGATTCCCTTTATAGTTCTCTCCAAGGCTTCTACCTTACTAGCCAACATAGAGTCTGTATCAGAGGTCTTCCCCTTACTTCCCCCTTCTAGGTTAAAAACTTCAGGTGATTCATTCCCTTTGGGTTGAGTGCTTCCCCCATCATTGGTCTTAGTGCCTTCTCCAGACTGGGTCCCATTTTCGGTGTTATCCCCCGGGGTACGGCCATTATTCTGTTCGGGTTCGGACATCTTATGTTGGATATCTTGGGCCATTTTCAATGCTCTCTCGGATACATCAGTAGTGTAATCAAGTTTGGTCATGATAGCCTTCAAACAAGTCTCAACATCAAAACCCCCTTCACTAGTTGCTTCATCGGCCATGTCTGACTGGTTGGTAGAATCAATCTTCACTAAGCGCCCTTGCTGGTCGCGGATCCAAGCCAGTACGTCTTCTCACTCCTCTAAGAAAGGGAACAATCAGTCTCTCATCCTAAGGGTATGTCCTAGGCTTCCATATTTGTCTCAATGACTTCACGCCATATATACTCAATTAATCCCTTTTAATCCAATCACCTTTGCAAGGGTCATGGGTGAAAGGTACGTATTAAGGATATAGGGTGCAAAGGTCCTCTATTAATTTTTCCATTAAGCACATCACAAACATGGTCATGATATCATTACAAACAATGTGGGTGCATAAGGGTGAAACCATAGTGTCCTACAAGTCTGTCTATATGGACTAATGATAAGGGTAGGCTGGGGTCCTTCACTTGCTTGAGCAATCTTTATACCTAACCACATGTGGCATCAGGAACGCCGCGTGGGTCCAGCAGTACTGTGATTAACTCATTTAATATACCCAAGGGCAAGCCCAAGGGTACTTGGCAAGAGAGGTTGAGAGCTTTCGCCCCAACTCATGGAATCAGGAAAACCAAGGTTGAGGCTAGGCCCGTCAGTGGCAAGGGACATCGATCCTAACATGCAAGAGTTTGCGCACACAATGCAATAAATGAAAGCACACAATCAAGCGAATGCAATGTGATTGATTTTAATTAAACAAAAGAAATTAACTTAGCCCAATCAAATTGTGTAGAGTCTAGCCCACAAATCCCCAGTGGAGTCGCCAGTCTGTGAACCCTAAAAAAGTTAAGGCCCACGAGGGGTTTTAGGTTTGAAAAAGGAAAAGGAGTCGCCACCTTATTTTTTAAAGGAAATAAGGAAAACCCTAAAAAACAGTTTTGTTTTAGGAAAACAAAAGATTGACTCCATATTTAAAAATGGAAAGGCAAATGATCTTTTGGAAACCAGAGAAATCGGGGATTCGGAGGCTAAGTTACGATATGGGAAGGTTCTAGGCAAAGCCTATAGGCACCCATATCGCCCTAAACGGTCTCTTAATTTAATTGGGCTAAATCAAAGTCTTAATCACACACAAATCAACAGTTATCATCACAAGACAGCATGCATATCATTCATCCATTCATCCATATAATCAAGTAAATCAAAGAAAAACAGAAAAAGAAAGAGGGGGGAGAAAACCTAGGATACTTAGTATCCTAGGGCGGACTTGAACCTCACAAGGAGCGCCTACGTACCATGTATGGAAATACATGGATCAAAGTCCACGTAGTTCGAAAGGGAATAGGGTTATAACCTAATCAAGGCCTATGGTAAACCCTAAGTTTCCTTTTAAGTAAAACATGGTAAGTTTCCAAAATAAATGATTCTCAAAAGATTTTTGGTAAAATATGGAATTTTGATAAAAGATGGAAACTTTGATTTAAAAGGTATCTTTTATTGAAAGGAAACTATAGAATCTACCATACCCCTCTATTAGGAAACAACCCTAGGGGGGGAGAAAGGGAAAGTTTCAAAGGAAGGAAAGAAGGGTGAATTGGGGCACCCTCACACCCTACTTACCTTAAGCAAAAGCAACCTGTCAAAGTAACCACCCTATTGCATAGGGTAATTACCTTATTTGTAAGATTTCATCTCACAATAGCCAAAATAACCACCCCACATTGGTGGGGTAGTTGCACCTGTTGTACCTGTCAAAACACCTGCAATTTCCATGCAAAACATACCAAAAATACCAACCAAACAAACTAGATTCCAAATCAAGCCATTATCATGCCCAAACATGGGCTAACACATGCTCAAAATATCATATCAAGGACAAATAACAGATCTGGACAGAATTGAAATAAGGCTTGAAATCAACCACAAGTCATGCAACAACATGAATCATAAGCTAACTAAAACCCTAATTCAACCCTACATGCAATGACATGCAAAAAAAAAAACCTAAAATCCACTACTGTGAATGCAGAAAAATATCATAGTTATCAAATATGCAGCACATATATATCAACTATGAAGAAAACACAAGGAAAAACCCTAAGCTATCATGCTATATGCAACTTTCCTAATACAAGGATGAATGAAACCCTAGAATCACAATTGTGCTCAAAATCACATAAAATAACTCTAAATCATGCAAAACTCATCGTGGACATCATTCTAATCATGCATATTAATCCATAGAAGCATCAACACATGATAAAAACACAAGCTTGCACATGAAATATAGCTATTCTAAGTAAAAACCTAATTTCAGCACAAGAGAAACCCTAGAATTGCAAACATGCATTAAATCACATGGAACAGCATCCTAGCATACTAAACAGCCCATGAACATTATCCTAATCATGTATACTAACTAATAGAAATAGCAAAAGACAATAAAAACACAAGCTTTAATATGCAAAAAAGTTATTTCATGCAGAAAACCATTTTCAGCACCTAAGAAACCCTAAAGTCCCAAACATGCAGTAAATCACATGGAATAGCATCCTAGCATACTAAACAGCCCATGAATATGATCCTAAACATGCATACATACCAGTGGAAGCATCAAGACATGATAAAAACACCAGCTTTGATATGCAATCATCCTATTCTATGCAAAACCCTAACTTTAAAAGAGAGAAGAGGAGGAAAGGGGGAATACCTATGGTGAAGTATCCTTTTGCTGCTGTAGGTAGTCCTCCTTCTCTTGTGTACTGTTGGGAGTTCCTTCCTTCACGCCTTCAAGCAATGCTCCAGCCCTCCTTCAAGCTTTCTCTCACACTCTCTCACTCAAAGTTTAGGTTAAACTACCCTAAGGATGGCTGCCATAGCCTCCTAGTCTCACACATGCCTCACACTTCAGAAATCGCCTCCAAGTGCCTCCTATTGCTGAAGTATAAGGGGGTATTTATAGGGATTGAGGGAAAACCCTCAATGGTTGGGATTAAAACCCTAGGGATTGATCCAAGGGCTCTTAGAGGTTCCCTTGGGGCTCAAGTAGGTCAAATAAGGCTGAAATTAGGGTTAAATGGCGGCTAAAGGCGAGCAAATCCGAGAAAATAGGATGGGAGCCGCGTCAAGGCTCAAAATAGGAAAGTGGCTCGGGTGACCACCTGGGGCTGGGCGGCTAGCAGCCTGGGCCCAGGCGGCTAGCCGCCCAGGCCTGGGTGGTCACCCGAGGCCATGTCAGCTTCAGCCCAAATTTGACCCCTTCGACTTCCAAATGTGTTTCAGGGCCCAAATCAACTCCGATTTTGACGAAACGAAAGCCAAAACGACCGTGTTTCAAAGGGGAATGTAATTTGAGTCACTTGAGGGAAAGAAACCCTAGCCATGGCTGCATGGTTGGGCCCTACAAAGGTGGTTAACCGCTATGCCTCACCATCGCTTAGCTTAGGTATGCACATAGGGTCGCACCGAATGCTTTCTAATTCGAAATTCAACCTCCCTAAACACATTTGGGGATGAAATTAAGACCAATCAAGGTCAAATGAGTAGTCATAGAGTGAAAATCATGAACCAATTCGAGCTAACCCGAAGTAGGTCTTTTAGCCAACCTGAGCCTTGCTGAGCCATTCTAATCCCGAACCTTCAATTCATCGAATTGAACCCACAAATACCTCAAATGCAACCATATGAACTCCAGTTAGCAACTTGGAGATCATTTCAAGGTCAAATGGAAAGTTTGTGATCAAAAAGACGATTATGCCCCCTCAAGTCACAAAAGTTCTTATTAACCTTCAAGATCAACTCCAAATTGAACCAAAATTCATACACACCATCCTTAGGACCCTAGAAACTCAATGCAAAAGACTAGACTCAAAAAGGAAACAAAAAGACACATGCAATGACAAACCCTAGCTAAGGTGGCAAAAATGGGGTGTGACACTGGTTCCTCCATTTGCTTCAGTGATTAGCTCCATTAAATTCTCTGTGATACCTTGTTCTGATAATACTGTGATGCTCAGGTTGTGTTCTGATAGCAGCTGCTCCCAGGCCCCCTGCTCTAAATTGTCGGCCCAGTCCACGTCCAGCGCCTTTGCTCCTTCAGCCTTTTCCCATGAAGGTGTTATCTTTAACGTTTCTGCGAAAAAGACTTCCAAACCTGGTAACCTTCTTCCATTGGTCTTGTCTACCCACGGCTCCGGGAAGCCACAAAAAGGGAAATCTTCTCCTTCCTTGACGAAATTGCCGTTAAGGGTGCCTTCGTTCTTCGGGCTTCCTGATTTTCCCTCATACCCTATCCCCTTACGATCTTTTTGTGCACGAAAATCAGGCAATTCAGTGACTCCTTGTCCATTCTTTCCCATCCCCATTCCAGGTATGTACCCCATTCGCTTCATGATGTGGGCTACCGTATAACCCACTCCTATCCCGAAATCCGGAGATACCTTTTCTCTTTCATCACTCTTTCTTTCGAGCATTTGCACTAACTCGAATCCTCTCCATCCCAAGTCCTCTGCTCCTTCTTTGATGCCTAATACTTGACCCGTGATTTCCCCATCCCCATGAATCACTAAGACACCTCCTTGCCACGGCATTTTGATCTTTTGGTGTACTGTCGACGGGACAGCTTCGAGAGGGTGAAGCCAAGTTCTTCCCAGCAGCATGTTGTAATTGGCTAGAATATCCATCACACAGAATTCCACCATAGATTCCACCGGTCCTAATTTGCAGTTTGCTTTGAAGGTCCCTAGGACGCTCCTCGAGCTATTGCCGTATCCCCTCACAGTTACTGCAGATGGCGTTAGTCCTTCTTTGGGTACACCGAGGCGGTTGGCTGTGCGTAGCGGGCATACGTTGAGAGCTGACCCATTGTCTATGAGTACCACCGGGATCTTCAGGTTCTTGCACTCCACTGTGACATACAAGGGTTTTGCATGCCCTACCCCTTCTGTAGGAAGATCTTTTCGTGAGAATGTCAGCACGGTCTTCTCGGCAGCATCTACCCCCATGATCGTCAACACTTGCTCAGGCGTGGTGTCGATGGGCACCTCGTGCTGAGCTAGTGCCTCCAATACCGTCTTCCTATGTTTCTTTGAAGCCACCAATAAACCCTATAAGCTAATGTTGGCCTTGTCACACCCCATTTTTGCACCACCTTACTAGGGCTCATCATTTCATGCATGTTTTTGTTTGGTTTTTGAGTCTAGTCACTTGCATTAGTTTTCTAGAGTCACAAGGACAATGAATATGAATTTTGGTTCAAATTGGAGTTGATCTTGAGGGATAATAAGAGCTTTTGTGACTTGAGGGGCATAATCGTCTTTTAAGTCCCAAACTTTTCATTTGACCTTGGAATGATCTCCAAATTGTCAATTGGAGTTCATATGGATGCATATGAGGTATTTCTAGGTTCAACTTTGTATCGGTTGTCATCTTAAGTCCCGTGGCCCTGATGATGAGTTTAGTGTGGTAATTTACGGATTATCCTTGAAGAATTAGTGCGAATCACAGCATGAGATTTTTGGTTAAAATGAAAAGAAAATTATTTTATTAAATTAGCCATTTTTATCATGACACTAACACGTGTACGTATGTGATGAGTGTGTGTACGCACATACGATACATGTGCATGCGTGTTAGCGGTCAGTCTCCCAATTTTTATAAAAGACAATTTCCTTTTCCTATTCAGATTAGAAGTCTTTTATCATTATAAAATACCTTTTGATTATTCTCCAAGGAAACCTAGTCCAGGAAGGAAAGGGAAACTCCAGATTTCAGCTATAAATACTCTCTTAATGTCTTTAAACAAGGGAGAGGAGAAGAGGGTTTGGAGGGAGTGAAATTCGTCATAATTCAGCAGCAGATTTTCTGAAAACTAGCAGTCGTATTTTAATCATAACTTTTTCATCCGAAGTCAGAATTTGATGCAATTGGTCTTTTTAGAAAGATAATTCAATTCTCTACAACTTTGTATTTCACAAGCTTTGTCCAAATCCAACGTTTTCATACCCAAAAACGCGATTGAAGTTGCTGCTGCTGCAAAGTGACGAAAATCACTTTTCTTTTCTCTTGTTCTCTTTTTGTTTTCTATTTCTTTTCAAAGTTGAGTGAGTTTTGATCTCTTTGCTGTGATACCACTTTGACAAAGAGGAGGATTCGTGTTGGTTTGATTCACTCTAAAGACCTGAGGAGCCACGAACAATTACAAACACAAAGGAAGGCCCTTCCTAAGGTATTCTCCTTCTCTATTCAAGCTTAAACTAGGTTTTCATATGGGTTAGGCTTATTGCATGTTAAAGGTAACTTTTTTATCATGTATTAACACTCTAGCTAGTTAATATACATGGAATATCTATTGTTTATCTATTGTTTAGCATGCTTTAGGGCTGTCCTTTAGGTTTTTAATGCATAGTTATGATTCTTGTGCTCCTGTTTGTCCTTGTGCTAGGATTAGTGTCATTGCATGTTAGAGTTAGGATTTTCATCATGTTATATTGCTTTATTTAGTTAATATGCATGATTTAATTTCTGTTTAGTTTGGTTTTAGCATGATTAAAGTATGTCTTGTGAGTTTTTAAGCATATTTGTGAGTTTAGGGTTTTAGAGTCATTGTTTTGTGTTTGTTTTCATATAGCATGATAAAGTAGACTTTTTTATTGGTTTTTCTTCGTGTTTGCTGTATATGTTTTTCATATGGAGTAAACATGATAGTTTTGCATGCATGTTAGTATGTTTTTAGGGTTTTTATGCATGATATGGTTCTAGGAATATGTTAGGACTTATTATTGTTCGCTGTTTTTGCTATTGGCATGTTTAGTGGATGATTTTAGGTCATAATACTATTCTGTCCAGATTTGCATGTTAGTGTTTTTGCATGGTTTTGAGCACTTGTAAGGGTGCAAATAGGTGTGGTATTTGTCCTATGGCAAATAGGGCTGCTTATGTCTGAAATAGCTAATGTTTGGAGTAATTGCGCTCAGGTAAGTGGGTGTGAAGGTGCCCCAATTCACCTTTCTTCCTTATCCCTTCTCTTCTCCCTATTTAGGGTTAATTTTTAATATGATCCTATGGTTTAATTAGAGGTTTCCTTCATAAACAAAATTCTGGTTTTTATTAAGGTTTCCATTTTGTGGATTTCTTTCCTAAAATCAAACTTTCTATCAATTCTCTTTTGATCAAATAAGGAAACCTAGGGTTTTTACCATAGGTTTGTATTAGGATTTAACCTTAGTTCTAATCGAACTACGTGGACTTTGATCCATGTATTTCGTTGCATGGTACGTAGGCGCTCTTCGTGAGGCTCAAGTCCGTTCTAGGATCCAACCATCCTAGGTTTATTTATGTTTTCTTTTTTTCTTTCTTTTTTCTGTTTTTATTTGCTTATTATGCATGGATGGATGAATGAAATATATGATATGCATGCAATTCTTGTGATGATATACTTGATGATTTTTGTATGGAAAGATCTTGATTTAGCCCAAATGAACTGAGAGACCGAAAGGGTGACATGGGTGCCTATAGGCTTTGCCTAGAACCTTCCCATGTCATAACTTAGCCTCCGAATCCCCGATTTCTTTGGTTTTCAAAAGATTGGTTTTTGCCTTTCCTTTTTTATGGAGTCATTCAAATTGTTTTCCTAAAACAAACTATTTTTAGGGTTTTCCTTGTTTCCTTTAAAAAATAAGGTGGCGACTCCTTTCCTTTTTCTTTTTCAAACCCGTTTTCTTTCAATCCCTTATGGGCCCAATTTCCGGGGTTCACAGTTTGGCGACTCCACTGGGGACGTTGTGGGCTAGACTCTATAAAGTTTAATTGGGCTAAGTTAATTTCTTATGTTTAATTAAAATCAATCACATTGCATCCGCTTGATTGTGTGCTTTCATTTATTGCATTGTGTGCGCAAACTCTTGCATGCTAGGATCGATGTCCCTCGATGTATCCTTGCCAACGATCGGCCTAGTCTCAACCTTGGTTTTCCTGATTCCATGTGTTGGGGCGAAAGCTATCAACCTCTCTTGCCTAGTACCCTTGGGCTTGCCCTTGGGTATATTAAATGAGTTAATCACGTACTGCTGGACTCACGCGGCGTTCCTGATGCCACATGTGGTTAGGTATAAGGATTGCTCAAGCAAGTGAAGGACCCTAGCCTACCCTTATCATTAGTCCATATAGACAGACTTGTAGGACACTACGGTCTCACCTTTATGCACCCACAATTGTTTGTAATGATGCTATGCCGTGTTTGTGGTGTGAAGCTTTATATCTTATGCCCTTAACATAGACCTTTAAACCCTAGCCTTCGTTAAGGCCATGGGTTAGGAGGAATAAATTAAGGAAATAGGATGTAAAGCTATGTTTGTGATATGCTAGTCCTAGGGGATTAATTAAACCTAGTTGAAGGACTCTATGCCCTATTCTTTAAAACATACCCTTAATCCATGATCCCTGTAAAGGTAATTGGATAAAAGGAATGAATTAATTGAACATGGTGTAGAGACCGAGTTCATTAAGGAAAATATGGAGGTTTAGGACAAGTCCTTAGGCTAAAGGTTAAAACTTTTCTATCCATAGACGTGCTGACTTGGATCCGCAATCCACAAGGGCGTCTAGTGAGTGTTGAGTCTACCCATCAGACAGACATGGCCGACGAAAGAACTAGTGAGGGGCACTTTGACCTTGAGGCTTGCCTGAAAGCCATCATGGCCAAGCTTGACCATACCGCCGAGACATCCGATACCGCATTGAAAATGGCTCAAGAGAACTAACAGAAGATGGCGGATCTTGAACAAAATGGCTCTAAGGCCCATTCCTCGGGTATACCTCATGGGGCTGGCACCGAAGAGGGACCTCAATCCAATGAGAACACCAAGACAAGGGGGGAAAGTAGCTCGAAACCTGAGGTCACCAACCTAGAAGGGGAAGCCAAGGGGAAAGGTACTAGCAGTGATTCCGTGTTAGCTAGCAAGGTAGAAGCTTTGGAGAGAACCATAAAAGGGATTCGCAGGGCTGATGACATGGTCGATGTGCGGACTCTATCCCTGTTTCCAACGGCTCGTATTCCACTACAATTCAAGATGCCGGAGTTAGAAAAGTTCGATGGGACGGGTTGCCCTAAGACTCATTTGAAGATGTACGTGCGAGCTATGCACCCTCGAGGGGCTACTGACGAGCTTTTAGCTCAAATGTTCCATGAAACCTTGGCCACTTCTGCTTTGAAATGGTTCTTATCCTTGGATGAGAACAGAACCCAGACTTGGGAAGACATATGCAATGAGTTTTCAGAGCACTACAAGTACAACACAGAGGTGGACGTTACTCGAAGGGACCTAGAAACTACTAAGCAAGGGGCTTATGAAACTTTCTCCGCTTACATTACAAGGTGGAGACAAAAGGCGTCGAGAATGATGGATAGGCCGAATGAGGAGGACCAAATTCAGTTAGTGGTTAAGAACCTGCTGCCCGTGTATCACAAGCACCTATTTGCCCACTATTTCCCAAATTTCAAAGCTCTCATTGGGGCTGGCACGCAGGTTGAAGATGCTATCAATGATGGGACAATCAAGACTGAGGAAGTGAGGAGTCGCAAGACAAACTTTACTGGGAAGAACAATGCCGAGGTCAACGCCATAACTCAACCAATCCAACCCTTTTCTCTCAATGATGTCAACCCACCTCGCCAATTCACTGACCTATTCATGCCACTCGAAAGAGTCCTTGAAAAGCTCATAAGTCGTGACCTATTGAAGCCACTCGACCCAAGACCTCCACCAAATCCCTTACCCAAGAGCTACAATGAGAATGAGTACTGCAAGTACCACCAATCCAAAGGCCATGCCACCAATGGCTGTATTCGCCTTCGCCACCAAGTCCAAGACCTCATTGACAAGCAAGTCATTTCACCACCAACCCGTCCAAATGTCACCCGTAATCCTCTCCCATCACACAACAACACACCCCCACCTAACACCATAAATGCCATTGGGGTTGAATCCTCTCGCCCTCGCCATCCCGTAAGACAATACACTCCGCTCCCCATGAGCTTAACCCGTCTCTTCACCATTTGCCGCAATAACAGCCTTATCATGCCACTTCCACCAAAGCCAAGACCATCAATCCCTCACCAATATTGCCAATACCATCATGCACCCGGCCATGACACCGAGGCTTGTTCTATACTAAAGAAGATCATCCAAGACCTCATTGACCAAAAGGTTTTGTTGTTGCCAAAGAAATCTATCCAACAAGAGCTGAAAGAAAGATATGAAGCAGGGGATCCTCAGGTTGGCCTATTAGGTGAAGCGTCGGGGAAATATGATGTGCTGTACTCAAGCCCAAGTCCGATATCAGATGAGCCGATAGTCCCTTCAGGTTGGGATGACTTGCCGACAGAGATGGAGAGCATCGACATGATAGAATGGGATGACTTGATGAATGACTCCGAGGAAGTCCATGACATATGGGCTAGCGATGATGAGTTGGACCATATAACCAGAGGGGGTCGTCATTTCAAGCCCCCCCACCTAGAATCTGAAAATCCGTTGGAAGATTTGGAAGGGCAGAGGCGTCCTAGCTTGCAAGAAGAAGAGGATGAAGTGCTTAGGCAGCTGAAGAAGACCAATGCCAACATTACTATTTGGGGCTTGCTCATGGCCTCGCATAAGCACAGACAGACCGTGTTGAAACTGTTGAATCAGATACAAGTGCCTGTTGACACATCCCCCGAGGGATTGGTACATTTGGTGAATCCAACTCCCAAGAACTCAACCATCGTGTTCACCGATGTAGACCTACCTAAAAGCGGGCCGAGCCATTCTCAAGCTCTCTATGTGACCGTTGACACTATGGGGAAGAGGGTTCCCACCGTTCTTATCGACAATGGGTCCGCACTGAATGTATGTCCTCTCCGAACTGCCACTGTTTTGGGTTTGGGACCCACTGATTTCACGCCATCTGGGCAGACCGTAAGAGCTTATGACAACACCCGCCGAGAAGTAATAGGGGTAGTTACTTTGCCTCTTATCATGGGACCCACTGAATTTAGGGTAGAATTCCAAGTGTTGGATGTGCCGTCATGTTTCAACTTGTTGTTGGGCCGACCTTGGATCCATCCTGCTGGGGCTGTGCCATCTTCACTCCATCAAAAGGTGAAGTTTCCTTATGAAGGAGCCATAGTAACACTTCAAGGGGACTATGAATTGAAACTCGCAGGTGTGCCTATATGTGAGATACAACCTGAATCAGCACCGCTATCTGGGTTTGACTATGTCCAATGCAATGAAAAAGAGCTCGAAAAGGGTGAATTAATACCCTTGGACTTTTGCCCCCATCGCAACTTGCACGTCGGTGAAATAATGAGAAAGATGAGTTTCTTTCCAGGCATGGGGCTAGGGCGTCGCCAACAAGGGATCCCTACGTCTATTCAAAGCCGTGTCACCTCATACACCTTCGGGCTAGGATATGAGCCCTCTAGAAATGATCATGCGGAAATGCTGAAGAGGAACAAAGAGAAAGTAAGAGCCAAAGCTGAGGGAAGGGTGCCAGACCTGGGGATCTCGCCATATCGACCTACTTTGAATGGTTACTTCGTCAAAGAAGGGGATGATTTTCTATATTGCGGGTTTCCAGAACCCACCTTTGACCAAGCTACCAAGATCCGAGTTCCGGGTTTTGAGATCTTCTTCACCGAGTGGTATCCAATCACAGCTGAAATGGTGGATGATGAAGCCATCAATGATGAGTTATGGGAAAAGAAAGAGGAGGACTGGGCAGAGAACCTTGATGCAGGGGCTATGACTGAAATGTTCCAAAATATGATCCTCATCGTGGAAGACTCGACCATTGAAGAACTCCAGGGTTCATCCATTAGCCATACTACCATGCCACTTCTGAATTGGTACCTTGAATGTGGTGTCATTGCGGAGATCCATGAAGAAGAAGACCTTGGCCTACCTGATAGCAGCTTGTAGGTGTCTTAGTTTAGTAATATTTCCCTAATTCAATAAGATGTATCTACTTAACTCACCTTGTGGAGTCATAGTATTGGTACAGATTTGTTTGTTTTCTTTCTTTCTTTTGTGTGTCATTCCCATTATTCCTAGTCAATAAAGTGTGCTTTCTTTCTCTATATATGCAGTGTCTCTTTTCTCTCCTCTATGGATATTTATGGCATGGATATAGATCCTAGGAACGATGTCCCCCCGGAGCTCGTTGAGCAAAGGAAAAGGGGCGTCACCGAACCTAATATGGATGAATTGGAATCAATCAACTTAGGGACGAATGAATTGCCAAGAATAGTTAAAATTGGGAAAACCCTCTCCCCCGTTGAAAAAGAAAAGATGATCTCCCTCTTGAAAGCCAACATTATGGCTTTTGCATGGTCTTATGAAGACATGCCTGACATCGACCCCGATATTGTGCAACACTATATCCCCACTAATTCCCTAAAGAAGCCGGTAAAGCAGAAACTCAGAAGATTAAAACCAGAATGGGCTCTAAAAGTAAAAGAAGAGGTAACTAAACAACTAGACGCGAGTTTCCTCCAAGTTGTGGAGTACCCCGAGTGGTTGTCGAATATAGTGCCTGTGCCTAAAAAAGATGGGAAAGTAAGGATGTGTGTCGATTTCCGAGATCTCAACGCCGCGAGCCCTAAGGATGACTTTCCTTTACCCCATATCGACGTGTTGGTGGATAGTACAGTGGGACATGCACTCCTCTCCTTCATGGACGGATTCTCCGGGTATAACCAGATAAAGATGGCGCCTCAAGACATGGAGAAAACAGCCTTTATCACGCAATGGGGAACGTACTGTTATAAGGTAATGCCTTTTGGCTTAAGAAACGCTGGGGCTACTTACCAAAGAGCAGCTACGACCCTATTGCATGATATGATCCATAAGGAAGTCGAGGTTTATGTCGATGATATGATCGTGAAGTCCGTGGATAGGGAAGGGCATTTCAAGGCACTAGAGAAATTCTTAGAGCGAGCAAAAAAGTACAATCTCCGTCTCAACCCACAGAAGTGTGCTTTCGGTGTCACTGCAGGCAAGCTATTGGGGTTTATGATCACTCAGAGAGGTATCGAAGTGGACCCAGGGAAGATAAAAGCTATTGTGGAGATGGAGCCGCCTAGCACTGAGAAGCAGATCCGGGGTTTTCTGGGAAGAGTTCAATACATAAGCCGATTCATTGCCAACTTAACCATGGTTTGCGAACCAATCTTCAAATTGCTTAAGAAAGGTGTGCCAAAAGTATGGAACAAAGAATGCCAAGAGGCCTTTGAGACCATTAAGAGATTCTTGAGCAATCCTCCAATCTTAGTTCCCCCACGGCAAGGTGTGCCGCTTTTGTTATACTTAACGGTCACCGAAACCGCGACGGGAGCTTTGTTAGCTCAATATCTCGAAGGGTCTACAAAGGAGAATGCCATCTACTACCTAAGCAAGAAAATGACAGACTATGAGGTGAAGTACAATGCAATTGAAAAGGCTTGTGTGGCACTAGTATGGGCGACGCAGAAACTCCGGCACTACATGATGTCCTTCGAAGTGTTCTTGATAAGTTGCATAGACCCGTTAAAGTACCTGGTAAAAAGGCCGGTATTGTCATTCAGAACTGCTCGATGGTCAATTCTCCTCAACGAATTCGACATCAAGTACGTGAATCAGAAGTCTATCAAGGGAAGCGTCATCGCAGACTACCTAGCCAGCTGTCCGGTGTCATCATCTGCTCCATTCAACGATCAGTTCCCAGACGAGGACGTGCTAGAGATTGGCAGAAAAATTTGGAGAGTATACTTCGATGGGACAACCAATAAGAAAGGTTATGGGATAGGAGTCCTGCTGGTCTCACCTGAAGAGGCATTTACACCGTTGGCGGTCAAGTTGGGGTTCGAAGCTACCAACAACATTGCTGAGTATGAGGCCTGTATCCTAGCACTGGAAGCGGCACTTGAATTGGGGATCAAAGAATTAGAAGTGTTCGGGGACTCGGCGCTAATCATTTGTCAGATAAAAGGGGAATGGAAAACTCGAGATGAGAAGCTGCTACCCTACCATGCCTACCTGGAAGCTCTAACCAAGGAGTTCTCAGAGATAGAATTTAACTACCTTTCAAGGAACAAGAACCAGTTCGCCGATGCCTTGGCGACCCTAGCATCCATGGTGGAGATACCTGAAGGGGGAAATGTGAAGCCGTTGGTGATAGAATGCCGAGACAAGCCTGTGTACTGTTGTGCAATCCGAGGAGGAGAGGTAAATGATGGCCGTCCGTGGTTCCATGACATAAAGAAGTTCATTGAAGAAAGGGAATACTCAGAAGGAGCATCTCGTATCGATAGAAAAACCCTAAGGCGGTTGGCGAGTCACTATGTACTTTGTGGAGGAAAGCTATATCGGAGATCATACGACGGGATCCACCTGCTGTGTGTCACCGAGGAGGAAGCCGAGCATCTGATTAAAGAAATCCATGAAGGGACAGGGGCTCCGCACATGAACGGCTATATGTTGGCTAAGAAAATCATGAGGCTAGGCTATTATTGGTCCACCATGGAAAGAGACTGCCACGCACATGTCAAGAAGTGCCACAAATGCCAACTGTTCGCTAGTGGACAACATTTGCCTTCTATGCCTTTAACAAGTATGTCGTCACCTTGGCCATTTGCAGTATGGGGGATAGATATCATCGGACAGATCAAGCCAAAGGCATCAAATGGGCATGAATACATCCTGGTCGCCATCGACTACTTCACTAAGTGGGTGGAAGCAGCGTCCTTCAAGACCTTGAATTCCAAAAAGGTAGCACAGTTCATACAGCACAGCATCATCTATCGATATGGGGTACCGCATGAAGTTATCTCAGACAATGGCCAGCACTTTCAGAAAGAAACCCATGAGCTCTTGCAAAAGTATGGCATAGCCCACCATCTGTCGTCACCATACCGTCCTCAGACTAATGGAGCGGTGGAAGCAGCTAACAAGAATATCAAGAAGATACTACAGAAGACTACGGACTCACACACAGACTGGCATGAGAAGTTGCCATTGGCTCTATGGGGTTACAGAACATCAATAAGGTCGTCAACAGGGGCTACCCCTTATTCTCTAGTTTATGGAATGGAGGCCGTGTTGCCAGTTGAATTGGAAGTTCCTTCACTAAGAGTTGCCGTGGAGAGCCAGATAACAGAAGTGGACTGGGTTAAGAGCCGCTATGATGAGTTAGCTTTGCTGGATGAAAGGCGTTTAAGGGCGCTGTATCATGTTCAGGGGTATCAACGGAGAGTTGCCAGAGCATTCAACAAGCATGCCAAAGATCGAGGTCTAAAGAAAGGGGATGTAGTGCTGAAAGAAATCAGAGCTCCAGTGTTCGATCCGCGGGGAAAATTCAAGCCAAGTTGGGGTGGGCCATACATTATCAAAGAGATATTGCCAGCAGGGGCTGTTCGCCTCATGGATTTAGATGGAATTGAGTTCGCTCGTCCAACTAATTTGGATCAATTGAAGAAATATCATGTTTGAAGCCTGCTAGGTTGAAAACCCGTAAGGGCGGCCTAGGCAAAAGTTAAGGCATAAGAACTACGTAAGACCTGATTCTCCATTCAAAAACAAAAAAAAACAAAAAACAAAAAACAAAAAAAAAAAGGAAGAAAAAAAACCATGGAGATACGTAGGCAACCCATAAAGTTACCTTGGGTGCGGTCTAAATCAAACAAGAAAATCCCAAATTTGATTTATTATTGGCAATTTATTCAAAACTAAAATTGATTGACATAGCAATTCATTGGTATTAAGTAAAAGAACTATAAATATGCCATAAATATCCTATTCTATTGAGTCTTCAGTTTTTCTTGGGCTTCTTTGCAGCTCGCTCTTCAGCTTTCTTCTTCTCTCTTTCATGTCTTCTTTTCTTCCTCAAGTCATGTTCATAAGCTGTTGTCACTGCTTCCATAATATCTTCTCTGCAAGGTCCAAGTTCATTGTTCTTGATAAGTCCAAAAATCCTTTCTCTTCGAGTAGTCTCTCTCTCACCCAAATTACTTTTCAACCATTCCTTATACTCTGAGCTCATCATATACGGACCATCAGTATTCGTAACTTGGGTTAGTATCAACTTGTTAGGCCATCGGTCCTTCGCCCAAGTCACTACAGAAAGACCCGCAGGCACCATAGGATAGTCACCTTTCAAGGAAGTAGGTGTGGTTTGCATGGCACCCATCTGACGAAGAACCCTTGAAGGCCAATAGAAGGAAGTAGACCTCAGTCCTATGAGTCTCACCATGGCGCATCCAGAAGTCCGCAGAAGCACCTAGTCACTGCAGCCCCATATGAATACAAACCACTTGACACTCCTCCAAGAAAGGGTTTGGTAGTAACCTAGCCAATCTCTCAATGAAAATTGCCCAGGTAGTTCAATGCGGCGAAGGCAGTAATGCTGGGGCTTGTATGGTGTAATGGCAACTGGTGACAAGAAATTCAGTCTTTCAAGCAACCACATTTGCAGTAGAATGGGGCTACCTCCTAAAGGAACCTTTGGGTCCTCATGAGTTTTATCCAAACCATTCAGGGTTTCAGCTAGCACCATGGGAATCAAGTTATGGCCCTTGGCAAGGAGAGGAATCAAGTCACAGATTTGAACGGGAACATGTGGAGTACCAGTGGAAATAAGAAAACGACCAATGAGGCAAAAGGCAAGTGCATGCTTAATAGGAAAGGTAAAATTCAGAATACCTTTACTATCACAAGCTAAAAAAGAGGTTGCCAATTTCATCAAGTCTACCATATGGTCCTTTACAAACGTAGAAGCATATTGTGAGTGAATCCCAAGTAGATTGGAGAAAGAAG
Organism: Liquidambar formosana; assembly: GCA_039720395.1. Lineage (NCBI taxonomy): Eukaryota > Viridiplantae > Streptophyta > Magnoliopsida > Saxifragales > Altingiaceae > Liquidambar > Liquidambar formosana. The sequence continues at coordinate 38,634,411 of CM077820.1, forward strand.
TAAGAAAGCTTGGGCGAGGAGTAGGGAGAATGAAAGGACCTACCGTTGAAACTCCATACAATGCACAGAATTCCTCCATGGTTGGGCACAGTTCTTCATAGTTGAAGCGGAACACATGAACTTGAGGATCCCAAAAATATGTAGCAGCAGTCAAGAGGTTCGTTTCAAGCCTCACATGCCTCAAGGAGAGCAATGGATCCAAGCCAAAGCACTTGAACTCAGATTTTGCTTCAGCACTCATAACTCTCAAAAACCCTCCTAAAAATTTGTCTAGAGCCTCCATAATTTCTAATGAATGAATACAAGTAGGTTTAGGAACCTCTTGGATGTGTTTTTATAGGGAAAAGGTCACAAATCCAAGTTCAAATAGGAAAAAACCCATCAGAATAGGAAGTTTCCTATTCAAAGTGGGATTTCCGCTTTGGGCTCGGGTAACCACCTAGGCCTGGGCAGCTAGCCTCCCGAGGCCTGGTGGTCACCCAAGCCACTTTGTTTTGGTTTTGCTTCTCGCTTTGTCTCGCCTTGGCGCGTGATCAAACCTCCTTCCAAATGAGGTATTCAACACTTTTTGAGCTTAAAATCAATCAAATTCCATCTTGAAATCAATTCCTTGAATTGATTTTATGTTCAAAAGGGTTGAATATATTTCCCCTGTGTCATGCCAACTCAAGTGACAATGTGTTAAGTCACTTTCCTCTTGCACCATGCCTGTTCAATCTTGATAAATTGATCATATATCCTCATTTCAAATCTTGATTTTTCATCCCACTTGGTTGAATATACTCATCACTTGAATATATTCTTCCATTTCAAAAGTGTATTCACTCTTTGAATATGCTTCTCGGTTTCAAATTCTCATTCCCTATCCTACTTGGTTGAATATATTCATCACTTGAATATATTTTTCCATTTCAAAAGTGTATTCACCCTTTGAATATGCTTCTCGGTTTCAAATTCTCATTCCCTATCCTACTTGGTTGAATATATTCATCACTTGAATATATTTTTCCGTTTCAAAAGTGTATTCACCCTTCGAATATGCTTCTCAGTTTCAAATTCTCATTTTCTATCATACTTGGTTGAATATATTCATCACTTGAATATATTCTTCCATTTCAAAAGCATGTTCACCCATTGAATATGCTTCCTAGTTTCAGATCCTCATTATCACTTACTTGGTAAAATATATTCATCGCTTGGGTATATTTCTCCATTTTAATGGTATACTTATCACTCGAGTATACTTCTCAGATATTTTGTCACTTACTTGGTTAAGTATATCCATCGCTTGGGTATACTTCTCCATTTCAATGGTATGTTCATCACTTGAACATACTTCTCAGTGTTGGCCCCAAAGTTATATAACCAAGGGCATATCCGAGATTTTGATGATAACAAAGGATCGATGTTAGTACTAATGGTTTATTTGTCAAGATTATAATCAAAGCTAGGTACTCGAGCATATGGATCCAAAAGAAGCATAAAGATATATGCATATCATAGAACTCAAAGCACACATACTTGTGATGTCAAGGACAATCAAGCGCAAGAACATATGAGCATAGAAAGCATGCAAAAGACCTACGATCACTCAAGACCAAGCTAGCATCGTCAATGAAGATACTTAAATAGCTATGAGTGAGGTTATTAGGTTTTTTATGTACTTGATTGCTCAAATGATCGCTCCATTGACCTAGATGGACCTTAGGATCCTTGGGTAAACTTAATTCATCACTTGAACAAGGCATAAGTTGATACAAATGAACTTGATCGATTTAAACTTGTGATATAATCATTATAAGTTCATTTCTGCCCAAATCAGTCGACTCATTCTTGAATCAGTCGACTCATTTAAGCAGAAGAGGTCCTCTGCTCTTGTCTTTTGATTCTGCTCAAATCAGTCCACTGAATTCCCAATTCAGTCGACTGATTTAGCAAATCAGTGGACTGAATTGAGTATTCAGTCGACTGATTGTGCGATCTCAGAACTCCAACGGCTAGTTTTTGAAAGGTTGTTGAGGCATTAAATGCCACCAAACGGCTCTTTCCCGGCATTTATTGCACCAAACGGTCATATTATGCCTAATGCCTATATAAACAATGATTCAAATGCATTTATGAGTATCAATACAAGAGAATTCATTGTTTTCATTCTTCTAGCCCTAAATTCATTAAGAGCATTCATTGAGCAATCAATTAGAAGAGAGCTGAGCTTTAATTTCTGTGTTATTCACTCTTAAAGAGAGTTTCTTTGTAGACACATCTTATCTCTACAAACTTGTAATCAAGGGTTGGTGATAACCCCATTCTTTGCACTTGAAGAAGTGTGGCTGAACAAGTGTTGGATTGAAAGCACTTGATTTGTAAAGGTTTGCTGCTCCACCTTGAAGGAGAGTGATAGTGGATTGGTGAATCCTCAAGCGAGCTCTTGAGGCGAGGACGTAGGCGGGAAGGCTGAACCTCGTTAAATCTTGTGTTTGCATTCTCTCTCTCTTATTCTCGTTACTATTTATTATTGAGATACCTCTATTTGCTATAACCTGATTTTAGTTTGCTATCATATTTTTTTAATTGGCCAATAACCCTATTCACCCCCCCCTCTAGGGTTGTTTACTTGGGACAACAATTGGTATCAGAGCCCAACCTCTAGCATTTGACATATTTGTCTTGCGAGGAACGATATGGCCAACTATAGTGGTAACGGATTCACCGAAGGACAATCGTCCAATAGACCACCACTTTTCAATGGAGATGCATCTCTATATAATTTCTGGAAAATTAGAATGCAAATTTTTATTCAATCCACTAGCTATGAGCTATGGAATATCACTTCTAAGGGTCCTTTGATCCCTACAAAAGTGGTAGATGGAGTTACACTTCCTAAAGTACCACAAGAATACACCACAGCTGATCACAAGTCTCTTGAACTTAATTCTAAAGCCATTGGCTTACTATATTGTGCTTTAACTAATGATGAATTTAGCAAAATCTCTAGGTGCACTAGTGCCAAAGAGATATGGGATACATTAGAAGTTACCTATGAAGGGACATCTCAAGTAAAAGAAGCAAAAATCAATATGCTTGTTTGTGAATATGAAATGTTTAAAATGAAAAAGGATGAATCTATTAGAGACATGTTTGCTAGATTCAATGCTATCATTAATCCTTTAAGTTCTCTTGGAAAGATCTACACTAACTCCGAATTGGTGAGAAAAATTCTTAGGAGCTTGCCTAAGCAATGGGATGTCCTCACCACTACTCTACTTCAATCAAAGGAGCTATCATCAATGACCTTGAGTGATCTTGACGGCAACCTAGTCACACAAGAACTCGCATTCAAAGCTCGTGAAATTGATGAAGGAAAAACTTCCAAGAGCATGGCTCTCAAAGTCTCACAAGATGAAGAAGAACCACCAAATGAAGAGTGTGAGAATGAAGAAGATGAAGACATGGCCTTCATATCTCACAAACTCAAAAAGTTCTTCTCTAGAAGAAATCAAGGAAGGAGATTCAACAAGGGTGACTCCTCCAAAAGAATTCCGAATAGAGGAGAGAACTCAAGTAGAGAACCACAAGTGTGTTTTGAATGCAAGAAGCCCGGACATATCAAGATAAATTGTCCTCAACTCAACAACAACTACAACAAGATGAGTCACAACAACAACAACTTCAAGGACAATAGAAAATTCAAGAAGAAGGCTTTCACCGTCACATGGGATGATGAAGCAAATAGTGATGAAGAAGATGAGGAGATTTCTTGTGATCAAGAAGTGGCAAACTTTTGTCTCATGGCAAAAGAGGATGAGGTAATCGAACTCAATTCTATTGATTATCCTATAGAAGAACCTCCCACTTATGAAGAATTACAAGATGCACTTGAAGACACTTTTCTTGAATTAAAAAGGTTTTCTCACAAAAACAATGATTTGAAAAAGAACATCTCATCTCTTCAAGAGGAACTAAATGCTTTGAAACATGAAAATTTAGAATTGAAAAGCAAGATAGACTCAACCCCTACCATTTCTCAATCTAGTCTTGAAAGTGAAAATACTTCATTGAAAGAAAAGATTGAAGACTTGACTAATACCTTGGCCAAGTTTACCAATGGAAGGGATAACTTGGATAAGATATTAACTAGTCAAAGATGGTGTTTTGATAAGGCCGGAATTGGTTATCAAGAAAATGTCAAACAAAAATCTTATATTAACTTCTTTCCTAAGCCTAAAGTCTCTAGTACACCTAAAATCTCATGCACTTATTGTAAGGAGGGACATAACATCTACACTTGCAAAATGAGAAAAAGACCTAAAAGTTTCACCAAGAGGGTGTGGGTAGTTAAGGGAACCTCACCTCCTATGGCTAACCCCTATGGACCCAAGAAAGTATGGGTACCAAAGAGAGTTACTTGAACTTGTGTAGGTATGCTTGAAGTCATCAAGCAATGAAAAATGGTTTCTTGATAGTGGGTGCTCAAGGCATATGACGGGTGATAGATCAAAGTTCGTCTCTTTGAAGCCCAAGGACGGCGGCTACGTGACATTTGGAGACAATGCCAAGGGTAAGATAATTGGCATTGGTAAGGTTGGTAAGAATTCCTCACTTTGTGTTGAAAATGTTTTATTAGTTGATGGTTTAAAGCATAATCTCCTTAGCATTAGTCAATTATGTGATAAAGGATATAGAGTTACCTTTAAATCCAATAAATGCATAATTGGAGATGAAGATAAGACCCTATTTGTTGCATATAGGATTGGTAACATCTATGCTATAGAGTTTGAAGAAATCGCATTACAAAATGTACATTGCTTCTCCGCTTTAAACGAAAATCATTGGTTATGGCATAGAAGACTTGGACATGCTAGCATGGATTTAATTTCAAAACTTTCTAGGCATGAACTTGTAAGAGGTTTACCAAAAGCAAAGTTTTCAAAAGATGGAGTTTGTAGTGCATGCCAACTTGGAAAACAAACCAAGTCCTCTTTTAAATCAAAGCCTCATATTTCAACTACTAGACCTTTACAACTCATTCATATGGATCTATTTGGACCTATTGCAATTGCAAGTCTTGGAGGGAAGCATTATGCATTTGTAATTGTTGATGACTACTCTAGATATACATGGGTGTTCTTCCTTGCACATAAAGATGAGACTCATGCTACATTTGTGACATATTGTAGAAGAGTCCAAAATGAGAAAGGCTATACCATTACACATGTTAGGAGTGATAGAGGAAGCGAATTTGTCAATAAGGATATTGTACAATTTTGTAATGAGAATGGCTTTGGTCACAATTTCTCCGCTCCTAGAACTCCTCAACAAAATGGTGTGGTTGAAAGAAAGAATAGATCACTTGAGGAAATGTCTAGAACCATGCTAAATGAACACTCTTTACCTCAATATTTTTGGGCCGAGGCCGTTAATACCGCATGCTATGTAATGAATAGAGTTTTATTAAGATCTAAACTCGGTAAAACTCCTTATGAACTATGGAATGATAAGAAACCTAACATAGGTTACTTTAAAGTGTTTGGTTGTAAATGCTTTATATTGAATGATAGAGATAAACTTTCCAAATTTGATTCTAAATCCGATGAAGGTGTGTTTCTTGGCTATTCCATGAAGAGTAAAGCATATAGGGTGTTTAACAAGAGAACTTTAACTGTTCAAGAATCAATGCATGTTGTATTTGATGAAACTAACCCTCTTGCACCCAAGAAATATGTGGATGATGATGATGATGTAGGTACAAGCTTGCAAGAACAAGTTGAAACCTTGAGTCTAAATGATAAAGAAGATCCACTAGACAAAGGCAAAGAAAAGGAAGAAGATGAAGTTATTAAAGACAAGAATCCGGAAGAAGAAGTTGAAGTTGAAAATGCTCCACTCCATCCGGATGTCACCAAGACTTGGAAATTTGTGAGGAATCATCCTAAAGATCAAATCTTAGGTGAACCCTCACGTGGGGTAAGAACTCGTTCTTCCATGAGAAATTTATGTGATCATCTTGCTTTCCTATCTCAAATTGAACCTAAGAACATTAATGAAGCTGAAAATGATGAATCATGGGTCCTTGCTATGCAAGAAGAACTCAATCAATTTGAAAGGAACAAGGTTTGGACCTTGGTACCTAGACCACATGACCATGGAGTAATTGGAACTAAATGGGTATTTAGAAACAAAAAGGATGAATCCGGAGTTGTTACTAGAAACAAGGCTCGACTTGTAGCCCAAGGTTATAATCAACAAGAAGGCATAGATTATGATGAAACCTATACTCCGGTAGCTAGACTAGAAGCCATAAGGATGTTACTTGCCTATGCATGTCATAAAAATTTCAAATTGTTTCAAATGGATGTCAAGAGTGCATTTTTAAATGGTTTCATAGAAGAGGAAGTTTATGTTGAACAACCTCCCGGTTTTGAAAGTCATGAATTTCCAAATCATGTTTTTAAACTAAGAAAAGCTTTATATGGTTTGAAACAAGCTCCTAGAGCTTGGTATGAAAGACTTAGTGGATTTTTACTCAAAAATGGTTTTAAGAGAGGAAAACTTGACACCACACTTTTCATTAAAACCATTGATAATGATATGCTTTTAGTGCAAATCTACGTTGATGATATCATTTTTGGATCCACTAATGAGAATCTTTGCAAAGAATTTTCTAAGATTATGCAGGAAGAATTTGAGATGAGCATGATGGGAGAATTGACATTCTTTCTTGGACTTCAAATCAAACAAACAAAGGAAGGAACTTTCATCAATCAATCCAAATATGTCAAAGATCTACTCAAAAAGTACGGATTGGAAGATGGTAGAGAGTTTTCTACTCCAATGAGCACTTCCATCAAGATTGACAAGGATGAAAAGGGTAAAAATGTTGATCAAAAGAAATATAGAGGTATGATTGGAAGTTTACTTTATTTAACCGCAAGTAGACCCGATATCATGTTTAGTGTTTGCTTATGTGCTAGATTTCAATCATGTCCTAAAGAATCTCACTTGCTTGCCGTTAAGCGTATCTTTAAATACTTAAGTGGCTCAATTAACCTTGGATTATGGTTTTCTAAGTATACCTCTTTTGATATGCTTAGTTATTCCGATGCGGATTTTGCCGGTGGCAAAGATGACCGCAAAAGCACTAGTGGGACTTGCCATTTCCTAGGACATTCACTAGTTTCTTGGTTTAGTAAGAAACAAACATCGGTTGCACTCTCAACCACCGAGGCCGAATACATTGCAGCCGGTAGTTGTTGTGCACAAGTGTTGTACATGAAACAACAACTTGAGGACTATGGACTTCACTTTGACCACATTCCCATTAAATGTGATAATACTAGTGCTATCAACTTAACCAAGAACCCCATTCAACACTCACGGACTAAGCACATTGAGATAAGACATCATTTTATTCGTGATCATGTCCAAAGAGGTGATATTGAGATTGATTTCATAGGTACCGACCATCAATTGGCCGATATCTTTACTAAACCTCTTCAAGAAGACCGTTTTAACTTCATTAAAAGAGAACTTGGCATGTGTTTAATGCATGATGTAGTGAATTGATGCATATCTTGGTTCTTCTACTCTTATCTTGATGTATGTCTATGTTGTGCTTTGCATTTCACTCACACACTCAAAAGATTTTGGTTGAAATTGATTTACCTAGTGTTTCAGTTGACTGAAAAGTCAAATCAATCGACTTAATGGGCATTTCAGTCGACTGAATTGACTATTCAGTCCACTGAATCAGGCCCTGCTCTTGATTGCACTCACTGGGCAAATCAGTCGACTGATGTGCCAAATCAGTCGACTGAAATGGCAAATCAGTCGACTGAAATGGACTTTCAGTCCACTGATTCAGGCAGTAGCCTATGATGCAATTTCCAGGACAATTCAGTCGACTGAAATGGTGATTCAGTCGACTGAATCTGCGATTCTATAAATATAACACGCGGCTTTTCATTTCAAATCACACCCATTCCCGCGACATTTTCACTTCTCTCTCTCTCTAACCTCCAAAACTCTCTCAACAATGGCTCCCAAGACGAAGAATCCAGCCAAACGCCCTCACACCGGTGAAGGTTCATCGCGAAACTTACGACCCAAGGTTCCAAATCCTCCTCCACCGCCGGTGCAACCACCCGTTGATCAACAACCCGACGAAGAGGAAGGCGGAGAGTTTGTCTCTCTCGATGCACAGCGCAAGTTTGATGAGGACTTCAGTCGTCGCACCGTCGTCTTCGGTAAATATGCCCCTTTGGATTTCTTTGAAGAGCATTTCGTTCTCATTGCAAATTATTTCCGTCTTTTGGGTTGGGATTCATTCATTTTTCTGAAAAAACCCATGTATACTTATCTTGTGCGCATCTTTTACACCAATCTTGACTATATTAATAATCACATCCTTTGGTCTCAAGTTGGTGGTAGAATTATATCTATGGATCAAAACCTTCTTGCCCAAATCTTTCATATCCCTCGTGGTCAACATCAAATCCTTGTGACCAACGAATGGACTCACTTTCAAGGGTATGATCCTATCCAAGCCCTTAATCAGATCTGTGGACGGAATGATATTGTAAACCGTTTTAAACCCAAAGCCAAATAACTAACTCTCAATGCTCGATTGATTCATCACATGATTACATACAACATCCTTCCACGGGGTGGCGGACGTGACCATGTCTCATATTTCGACATTTTTCTTATCTGGTGCATCATGAATACCATTCCCATTGATTTACCTTTTATCATTTCCAATCATATTGTCGATTGCCAAAAGAAGAAAGTGGCTAGTCTCCCCTACGGCTTCGCCCTGACTTGTGTTTTTGAACATTTCCAAATACCTCTTGATGAGGAAGCCGTAGTCGCCATCTCTCACACCAACACCTACTCCGACATGACCCTTAAACAAATGCACTACAAGTTTACTTCCAGGGGTTGGGTACTGAAAGATGATCCGGATGAGGTGACCGATGAAGAACAAGAGGCTGATGACCCTGTTCCTCCTGGTGACGAAGGGCAGCAGCCACATGAGGAGCCTGGTGAGCATGGCATGGATGTTGAGCCTCTACAGCCCCCTCCTGCGTTCGAGCCTCCTCCCTTTGAGCCTCCACAGCAGCCCCCTATCCCTCCTGCTGGTGTTCAGACCATTTTGACAGCTATACAAGGTTTGCAAGTCTCCATGGATGGTATTGGCACTCGTCTCTTGGCTCTTGAGAACCGTCAGACACAAATCGAGAATGATATGGACACCTTGAAGCGTTATGGTGATATCTTTACGACTCAGGTGGACCAGCGTCTTGCCAGGACAGAGACTGATATACGCACTGTGCGTAACTCATTGACAGCCATTGAGCGATATGCCCGTCGCAATGCACCACCGCCTCCACCACCACCTCCTGCCCCTGAAGATGCGGACGCACCTGGTCTTCCCGAGCATATTGACTTGGACCCCTAGCTTTTTGTCTGATGACAAAATGGGGAGATATTTTTTGATTGATGTATCTTGAACATCTAACTTATTTTGAACACACAATGACTTGACACATTCCTAGTTATCTATAACTGTTAACTTATGACTTTTTGGTTATGTTTTGAACTATTTCCACAGTTGATTATAATCAGTTTATTTGCTTTACAATGCTTTGTGCTCATTGCTTATTACTTGCATTTCAACTATGCATATTGTGAGGGGGAGCTTGCTCCATATATATCATGTGCTTTATTTCCCTACCTGCCATATACATCAATAGTTTGTCATCATCAAAAAGGGGGAGATTGTTGGCCCCAAGGTTATATAACCAAGGGCATATCCGAGATTTTGATGATAACAAAGGATCGATGTTAGTACTAATGGTTTATTTGTCAAGATTATAATCAAAGCTAGGTACTCGAGCATATGGATCCAAAAGAAGCATAAAGATATATGCATATCATAGAACTCAAAGCACACATACTTGTGATGTCAAGGACAATCAAGCGCAAGAACATATGAGCATAGAAAGCATGCAAAAGACCTACGATCACTCAAGACCAAGCTAGCATCGTCAATGAAGATACTTAAATAGCTATGAGTGAGGTTATTAGGTTTTTTATGTACTTGATTGCTCAAATGATCGCTCCATTGACCTAGATGGACCTTAGGATCCTTGGGTAAACTTAATTCATCACTTGAACAAGGCATAAGTTGATACAAATGAACTTGATCGATTTAAACTTGTGATATAATCATTATAAGTTCATTTCTGCCCAAATCAGTCGACTCATTCTTGAATCAGTCAACTCATTTAAGCAGAAGAGGTCCTCTGCTCTTGTCTTTTGATTCTGCTCAAATCAGTCCACTGAATTCCCAATTCAGTCGACTGATTTAGCAAATCAGTGGACTGAATTGAGTATTCAGTCGACTGATTGTGCGATCTCAGAACTCCAACGGCTAGTTTTTGAAAGGTTGTTGAGGCATTAAATGCCACCAAACGGCTCTTTCCCGGCATTTATTGCACCAAACAGTCATATTATGCCTAATGCCTATATAAACAATGATTCAAATGCATTTATGAGTATCAATACAAGAGAATTCATTGTTTTCATTCTTCTAGCCCTAAATTCATTAAGAACATTCATTGAGCAATCAATTAGAAGAGAGCTGAGCTTTAATTTCTGTGTTATTCACTCTTAAAGAGAGTTTCTTTGTAGACACATCTTATCTCTACAAACTTGTAATCAAGGGTTGGTGATAACCCCATTCTTTGCACTTGAAGAAGTGTGGCTGAACAAGTGTTGGATTGAAAGCACTTGATTTGTAAAGGTTTGCTGCTCCACCTTGAAGGAGAGTGATAGTGGATTGGTGAATCCTCAAGCGAGCTCTTGAGGCGAGGACGTAGGCGGGAAGGCTGAACCTCGTTAAATCTTGTGTTTGCATTCTCTCTCTCTTATTCTCGTTACTGTTTATTATTGAGATACCTCTATTTGCTATAACCTGATTTTAGTTTGCTATCATATTTTTTTAATTGGCCAATAACCCTATTCACCCCCCCTCTAGGGTTGTTTACTTGGGACAACACTCAGATCATTTGTCACTTACTTGGTTAAGTATATCCACCACTTGGGTATATTTTTTCCATTTCAATGGTATACTCATCACTTGAGTATACTTCTCAGATATTTTGCCACATACTTGGTTAAGTATATCCATCGCTTGGGTATATTTCTCCATTTCAATAGTATGTTCATCACTTGAACATACTTCTCAGATTATTTGTCACTTACTTGGTTAAATATATTCATGACTAGAATATATTTCTCCATTTCAATGGTGTACTCATCACTTGAGTACAGTTCTCAGATTATTCTCTATCTTACTTGCTTAAGTATATCCATCGCTTGGATATATTTCTCTATTTCAATGGTATGTTTATCACTTAAACATACTTGTCACTTACTTGGTTAAGTATATCCATCACTTGGATATATTTCTCTATTTCAATGGTATGTTTATCACTTAAACATACTTGTCACTTACTTGGTTAAGTATATTCGTGACTAGAATATATTTCTCCATTTCAATGGTGTACTCATCACTTGAGTACACTTCTCAGATTATTCTTATCTTACTTGGTTAAATATATCCGTCGTTTGGATATATTTCTCCATCTCAATGGTATGCTCATCACTTGAGTGTACTTCTCAGCTTACTTGGTTAAATATATCCATCACTTGGATACATTTCTCCATTTCAAAAGTATGTTCATCACTTGAACGTACTTCTCAGTCTTTTTCAATCATTAAGTATACTCATCACTTGAGTATATTTCTCAGCATCTTTTTCATCACTTGGTTAAATATGTTCGTGACCTGAATATATTTCTCCATTTCAAAAGTACACTCATCACTTGAATACACCTCTCAGATTATTCTTATCCTACTTGGTTAAAGATATCCATCGCTTGGATATATTTCTCCATTTCAATGGTATGCTCACCAATTGAGTATACTTCTCAGATTTCATTCTCAGATTACTTGGTTAAATATATTCGTGACCTGAATATATTTCTCCATTTCAGTGGTATACTCATCACTTGAGTATACTTCTCAGATATTTTGTCACTTACTTGGTTAAGTATATCCATCGCTTGGATATATTTCTCCATTTCAAAGGTATGTTCATCACTTGAATGTGCTTCTCAGATTTCATTCTCATCACTTGGTTAAATATATTCGTGACTAGAATATATCTTTCCATTTCAAAAGTATGTTCATTCGTAGTGGCTTGAATATGCTTCTCTTATCAATTCTTAACCCCCAGTAATTTAAGTATACTCATGACTTGAGTACACTTCCTTATTTCAGTCTCAGGTTTTCAACCTCCCATCATTGTTGGTATCAGTGTGTGATTTCTCCGGGCTTTTTGGCCAAAAATGGGTTGTTCTTTATCATTGGTTCACAAGTGTAACTTGTTCGCCAATGAGGGGCTTCTGTCACACCCCATTTTTGCACCACCTTACTAGGGCTCATCATTTCATGCATGTTTTTGTTTTGTTTTTGAGTCTAGTCACTTGCATTAGTTTTCTAGAGTCACAAGGACAATGGATATGAATTTTGGTTCAAATTGGAGTTGATCTTGAGGGATAATAAGAGCTTTTGTGACTTGAGGGGCATAATCGTCTTTTAAGTCCCAAACTTTTCATTTGACCTTGGAATGATCTCCAAATTGTCAATTGGAGTTCATATGGATGCATATGAGGTATTAAGTCCCGTGGCCCTGATGATGAGTTTAGTGTGGTTATTTACGGATTATCCTTGAAGAATTAGTGCGAATCACAGCATGAGATTTTTGGTTAAAATGAAAAGAAAATTATTTTATTAAATTAGCCATTTTTATCATGACACTAACACGTGTACGTATGTGATGAGTGTGTGTACGCACATACGATACATGTGCATGCGTGTTAGCGGTCAGTCTCCCAATTTTTATAAAAGACAATTTCCTTTTCCTATTCAAATTAGAAGTCTTTTATCATTATAAAATACCTTTTGATTATTCTCCAAAGAAACCTAGTCCAGGAAGGAAAGGGAAACTCCAGATTTCAGCTATAAATACTCTCTTAATGTCTTTAAACAAGGGAGAGGAGAAGAGGGTTTGGAGGGAGTGAAATTCGTCATAATTCAGCAGCAGATTTTCTGAAAACCAGCAGTCGTATTTTAATCATAACTTTTTCATCCGAAGTCAGAATTTGATGAAATTGGTCTTTTTAGAAAGATAATTCAATTCTCTACAACTTTGTATTTCACAAGCTTTGTCCAAATCCAACGTTTTCATACCCAAAAACGCGATTGAAGTTGCTGCTGCTGCAAAGTGACGAAAATCACTTTTCTTTTCTCTTGTTCTCTTTTTGTTTTCTATTTTCTTTTCAAAGTTGAGTGAGTTTTGATCTTTTTGCTGTGATACCACTTTGACAAAGAGGAGGATTTGTGTTGGTTTGATTCACTCTAAAGACCTGAGGAGCCACGAACAAGTACAAACACAAAGGAAGGCCCTTCCTAAGGTATTCTCCTTCTCTATTCAAGCTTAAACTAGGTTTTCATATGGGTTAGGCTTATTGCATGTTAAAGGTAACTTTTTTATCATGTATTAACACTCTAGCTAGTTAATATACATGGAATATCTATTGTTTATCTACTGTTTAGCATGCTTTAGGGCTGTCCTTTAGGTTTGTAATGCATAGTTATGATTCTTGTGCTCCTATTGTCCTTGTGCTAGGATTAGTGTCATTGCATGTTAGAGTTAGGATTTTCATCATGTTATATTGCTTTAGTTAGTTAATATGCATGATTTAATTTCTGTTTAGTTTGGTTTTAGCATGATTAAAGTATGTCTTGTGAGTTTTTAAGCATATTTGTGAGTTTAGGGTTTTAGAGTCATTGTTTTGTGTTTGTTTTCATATAGCATGATAAAGTAGACTTTTTTATTTGGTTTTTCTTCGTGTTTGCTGTATATGTTTTTCATATGGAGTAAACATGATAGTTTTGCATGCATGTTAGTATGTTTTAGGGTTTTTATGCATGATATGGTTCTAGGAATATGTTAGGACTTATTATTGTTCGCTGTTTTTGCTATTGGCATGCTTAGTGGATGATTTTAGGTCATAATACTATTCTGTCCAGATTTGCATGTTAGTGTTTTCGCATGGTTTTGAGCACTTGTAAGGGTGCAAATAGGTGTGGTATTTGTCCTATGGCAAATAGGGCTGCTTATGTCTGAAATAGCTAATGTTTGGAGCAATTGCGCTCAGGTAAGTGGGTGTGAAGGTGCCCCAATTCACCTTTCTTCCTTATCCCTTCTCTTCTCCCTATTTAGGGTTAATTTTTAATACAAGTCTATGGTTTAATCAAAGGTTTCCTTCGTAAATAAAATTCTGGTTTTTATTAAAGTTTCCATTTTGTGGAGTTCTTTCTAAAATCAAACTGTCTATCAAATTCAACTCTTTTGATCAAATAAGGAAACCTAGGGTTTTAACCATAGGTTTGTATTAAGTCTTAACCTTAGTTCTAATCGAACTACGTAGACTTTGATCCATGTATTTCGTTGCATGGTACGTAGGCGCTCTTTGTGAGGCTCAAGTCCGTTCTAGGATCCAAGCATCCTAGGTTTCTTTTTGTTTTCTTTTCTTCTTTTTATTTTCTGTTTTGTTTGCTTATTATGCATGGATGGATGAATGAAATATATGATATGCATGCAATTCTTGTGATGATATACTTGCTGATTTTTGTATGGAAAAGACTTTAATTTAGCCCAAATGAACTGAGAGACCGAAAGGGTGACATGGGTGCCTATAGGCTTTGCCTAGAACCTTCCCATGTCATAACTTAGCCTCCGAATCCCCAATTTCTTTGGTTTTCAAAAGATTGGTTTTTGCCTTTCCTTTTTTTATGGAGTCATTCAAATTGTTTTCCTAAAACAACCTGATTTTTAGGGTTTTCCTTGTTTCCTTTAAAAAATAAGGTGGCGACTCCTTTCCTTTTTCTTTTTCAAATCCATTTTCTTTAAATCCCTTGTGGGCCCAATTTCCGGGGTTCACACCCGTGTATCACAAGCACCTATTTGCCCACTATTTCCCAAATTTCAAAGCACTCATTGGGGCTGGCACGCAGGTTGAAGATGCTATCAATGATGGGACAATCAAGACTGAGGAAGTGAGGAGTCGCAAGACAAACTTTACTAAGAAGAACAATACCGAGGTCAACACCATAACTCAACCAATCCAACCCTTTTCTCTCAATGATGTCAATCCACCTCGCCAATTCACTGACCTATTCATGCCACTCGAAAGAGTCCTTGAAAAGCTCATAAGTCGTGACCTATTGAAGCCACTCGACCCAAGACCTCCACCAAATCCCTTACCCAAGAGCTACAATGAGAATGAGTACTGCAAGTACCACCAATCCAAAGGCCATGCCACCAATCGCTGTATTCGCCTTCGCCACCAAGTCCAAGACCTCATTGACAAGCAAGTCATTTCACCACCAACCCGTCCAAATGTCACCCGTAATCCTCTCCCATCACACAACAACACACCCCCACCTAACACCATAAATGCCATTGGGGTTGAATCCTCTCACCCTCGCCATCCCATAAGACAATACACTCCGCTCCCCATGACCTTAACCCGTCTCTTCACCATTTGCCGCAATAACAGCCTTATCATGCCACTTCCACCAAAGCCAAGACCATCAATCCCTCACCAATATTGCCAATACCATCGTGCACCCGGCCATGACACCGGGGCTTGTTCTATACTAAAGAAGATCATCCAAGACCTCATTGACCAAAAGGTTTTGTTGTTGCCAAAGAAATCTATCCAACAAGAGCTGAAAGAAAGATATGAAGCAGGGGATCCTCAGGTTGGCCTATTAGGTGAAGCGTCGGGGAAATATGATTACTATGTGCTGTACTCAAGCCCAAGTCCGATATCAGATGAGCCGATAGTCCCTTCAGGTTGGGATGACTTGCCGACGGAGATGGAGAGCATTGACATGATAGAATGGGATGACTTAATGAATGACTCCGAGGAAGTCCATGACATATGGGCTAGCGATGATGAGTTGGACCATATAACCAGAGGGGG
The DNA here is from genome assembly GCA_039720395.1 of Liquidambar formosana. Taxonomy (NCBI): domain Eukaryota; kingdom Viridiplantae; phylum Streptophyta; class Magnoliopsida; order Saxifragales; family Altingiaceae; genus Liquidambar; species Liquidambar formosana. Next base: position 38,650,532 of record CM077820.1, read on the forward strand.
TCGTCATTTCAAGCCCCCCCACCTAGAATCTAAAAATTCGTTGGAAGATTTGGAAAGGCAGAGGCGTCCTAGCTTGCAAGAAGAAGAGGATGAAGTGCTTAGGCAGCTGAAGAAGACCAATGCCAACATTACTATTTGGGGCTTGCTCATGGCCTCGCATAAGCACAGACAGACCGTGTTGAAGCTGTTGAATCAGATACAAGTGCCTGTTGACACATCCCCCGAGGGATTGGTACATTTGGTGAATCCAACTCCCAAGAACTCAACCATTGTGTTCACCGATGTAGACCTACCTAAAAGCGGGCCGAGCCATTCTCAAGCTCTCTATGTGACCGTTGACACTATGGGGAAGAGGGTTCCCACCGTTCTTATCGACAATGGGTCCGCACTGAATGTATGTCCTCTCCGAACTGCCACTGTTTTGGGTTTGGGACCCACTGATTTCACGCCATCTGGGCAGACCGTAAGAGCTTATGACAACACCCGCCGAGAAGTAATAGGGGTAGTTACTTTGCCTCTTATCATGGGACCCACTGAATTTAGGGTAGAATTCCAAGTGTTGGATGTGCCGTCATGTTTCAACTTGTTGTTGGGCCGACCTTGGATCCATCCTGCTGGGGCTGTGCCATCTTCACTCCATCAAAAGGCGAAGTTTCCTTATGAAGGAGCCATAGTAACACTTCAAGGGGACTATGAATTGAAACTCGCAGGTGTGCCTATATGTGAGATACAACCTGAATCAGCAGCGATACCGCTATCTGGGTTTGACTATGTCCAATGCATTGAAAAAGAGCTCGAAAAGGGTGAATTAATACACTTGGACTTTTGCCCCCATGGCAACTTGCACGTCGGTGAAATAATGAGAAAGATGAGTTTCTTTCCAGGCATGGGGCTAGGGCGTCGCCAACAAGGGATCCCTACGTCTATTCAAAGCCGTGTCACCTCATACACTTTTGGGCTAGGATATGAGCCCTCCAGAAATGATCATGCAGAAATGCTAAAGAGGAACAAGGAGAAAGTAAGAGCCAAAGCCGAGGGAAGGGTGCCAGACCTGAAGATCTCGCCATATTGACCTACTTTGAATGGTTACTTCGTCAAAGAAGGGGATGATTTTCTATATTGTGAGTTTCCAGAGCCCTCCTTTGACCAAGCTACCAAGATCCGAGTTCCGGGTTTTGAAATCTTCTTCACCGAATGGTATCCAATCACAGCTGAAATGGTGGATGATGATGCCATCAATGATGAGTTCTGGGAAAAGAAAGAGGAGGACTGGGCAGAGAACCTTGATGCAGGGGCTACGACTGAAATGTTCCAAGACATGATCCTCATCATGGAAGACTCGACCATTGAAGAACTCCAGGGTTCGTCCATTAGCCATGCTACCTTGCCACTCCTGAATTGGTACCTTGAATGTGGTGTCGTTGCGGAGATCCATGAAGAAGAAGACCTTGGCCTACCTGATAGCAGCTTGTTGGTGTCTTAGTTTAGTAATATTTCCCTAATTCAATAAGATGTATCTACTTAACTCACCTTGTGGAGTCATAGTATTGGTACAGATTTGTTTGTTTTCTTTCTTTCTTTTGTGTGTCATTCCCATTATTCCTAGTCAATAAAGTGTGCTTTCTTTCTCTATATATGCAGTGTCTCTTTTCTCTCCTCTATGGATATTTATGGCATGGATATAGATCCTAGGAACGATGTCCCCCCGGAGCTCGTTGAGGAAAGGAAAAGGGGCGTCACCGAACCTAATATGGATGAATTGGAATCAATCAACTTAGGGACGAATGAATTGCCAAGAATAGTTAAAATTGGGAAAACCCTCTCCCCCGTTGAAAAAGAAAAGATGATCTCCCTCTTGAAAGCCAACATTATGGCTTTTGCATGGTCTTATGAAGACATGCCTGGCATCGACCCCGATATTGTGCAACACTATATCCCCACTAATTCCCTAAAGAAGCCGGTAAAGCAGAAACTCAGAAGATTAAAACCAGAATAGGCCCTAAAAGTAAAAGAAGAGGTAACTAAACAACTAGACGCGGGTTTCCTTCAAGTTGTGGAGTACCCCGAGTGGTTGTCGAATATAGTGCCTGTGCCTAAAAAAGATGGGAAAGTGAGGATGTGTGTCGACTTCCGAGATCTCAACGCCGCGAGCCCTAAGGATGACTTTCCTTTACCCCATATCGACGTGTTGGTGGATAGTACAGTGGGACATGCACTCCTCTCCTTCATGGACGGATTCTCCGGGTATAACCAGATAAAGATGGCGCCACAAGACATGGAGAAAATAGCCTTTATCACGCAATGGGGAACGTACTGTTACAAGGTAATGCCTTTTGGCTTAAGAAACGCTGGGGTTACTTACCAAAGAGCAGCTACGACCCTATTGCATGATATGATCCATAAGGAAGTCGAGGTTTATGTCGATGATATGATCGTAAAGTCCGTGGATAGAGAAGGGCATTTCAAGGCACTAGAGAAATTCCTAAAGCGAGCAAAAAAGTACAATTTCCGTCTCAACCCACAGAAGTGCGCTTTTGGTGTCACTGCAGGCAAGTTATTGGGGTTTATGATCACTCAGAGAGGTATCGAAGTGGACCCAGGGAAGATAAAAGCTATTGTGGAGATGGAGCCGCCTAGCACTGAGAAGCAGATCCGGGGTTTTCTGGGAAGAGTTCAATACATAAGCCGATTCATTGCCAACTTAACCATGGTTTGCGAACCAATCTTCAAATTGCTTAAGAAAGGTGTGCCAAAAGTATGGAACGAAGAATGCCAAGAGGGCTTTGAGACCATTAAGAGATACTTGAGCAATCCTCCAATCTTAGTTCCCCCACGGCAAGGTGCGCCGCTTTTGTTATACTTAACGGTCACCGAAACCGCGACGGGGGCTATGTTAGCTCAATATCTCGAAGGGTCTACAAAGGAGAATGCCATCTATTACTTAAGCAAGAAAATGACAGACTATGAAGTGAAGTACAATGCGATTGAAAAAGCTTGTGTGGCACTAGTATGGGCGACGCAGAAACTCCGACACTACATGATGTCCTTCGAAGTGTTCTTGATAAGTCGCATGGACCCGTTGAAGTACCTGGTAGAAAGGCCAGTATTGTCATTCAGAACTACTCGATGGTCAATTCTCCTCAATGAATTCGACATCAAGTACGTGAGTCAGAAGTCTATCAAGGGAAGCGTCATCGCAGACTACCTAGCCAGCTGTCCGGTGTCATCATCCGCTCCGTTCAACGATCAATTCCCAGATAAGGACGTGCTAGAGATTGGTAGAAAAACTTGGAGAGTATACTTCGATGGGGCAACCAAGAAGAAAGGTTATGGGATAGGAGTCCTACTGGTCTCACCTGAAGAGGCATTTACACCATTAGCGGTCAAGTTGGGGTTCGAAGCTACCAACAACATTGCTGAGTATGAGGCCTGTATCCTAGCACTGGAAGCGGCACTTGAATTGGGGATCAAAGAATTGGAAGTGTTCGGGGACTCAGCACTAATCATTTGCCAGATAAAAGGGGAATGGAAAACTCGAGATGAGAAATTGTTGCCTTACCATGCCTATCTGGAAGCTCTAACCAAGGAGTTCTCAGAGATAGAGTTCAACTACCTTTCAAGAAATAAGAACCAGTTCGCCGATGCCTTGGCGACCCTAGCATCCATGGTGGAGATACCTGAAGGGGGAAATGTGAAGCCGTTGGTGATAGAATGCCGAGACAAGCCTGTGTACTGTTGTGCAATCTGAGGAGGAGAGGTAAATGATGGCCACCCGTGGTTCCATGACATAATGAAGTTCATTGAAGAAAGGGAGTACCCAGAAGGAGCATCTCGCATTGATAGAAAAACCCTAAGGCGATTGGCAAGTCACTATGTACTTTGTGGAGGAAAGCTATATCGAAGGTCATACGACGGGATCCACCTGCTTGTGTCACCGAGGAGGAAGCTGAGCATCTGATTAAAGAGATCCATGAAGGGACAGGGGCTCCGCATATGAATGGCTATATGTTAGCTAAGAAAATCATGATGTTAGGCTATTATGTTGGGAATCGAACAAGAGGGAAAAATAGAAGTGCGGAATATAAAAATTTTTTCCTACGATTCCCAATCCCATGAATCTAATTATGCATAACACAAAATCAAACCCTAACTACGAAGAGGGTTAGAACACTTACAGGTTTTTTGTCTTCTCCGTTTTGCTCCAAGCTTCTACTCCGGACAGCGGTGAATGAGCAGCCCAAGTGTGCTGCCTCCAACGGTATCCACACCTAGCTAGAGCTTCAAGCCTTTTTCTTTCTTCTTCCTTGTTGTTGCTAGAGGTGGAGAAGAGAGAGAGAGAGAAGAGAGCCTCCAAAGGGCTGGACTGCTAGGGTTTATTGTGCAAGCCTCTTATTATGCCATGTCACACATAAGTGTGACTTATATAGGCAGCCCACTAAAGGGGGCTGGCCATGGGGAAGAAACCCTAATAGGGTTATGTGTAATTACTCTTAATTGCACATTAACCCCTATTATTTGTATCAAATACAAATAGGCCCATAAAGAACTATTCTTTATTCACTAAAACCCTTTCTCTCATAGACTTTAAAGCCCTTCTTGCATGATCAGTGTGTGACCCATTGGGTTCACATCATTAAGTAGTAGGAATAGCATGAGGTGTGCACAATGGAACTCTTTCCATTTAGGGTCTAATTGGAACTCCTTCCAATTCCCTAATTGATTATAACTCACTTATATCAATTAGGGCTTCTACTAACCATGAGTAACACCTAGCATATGGCTCATGGTGTGGTCCTTAATGAGGTGAATAGTCATTTACAAAGAACCCTTCTGTTATAGTTTATAGGTTACAATTGCATCCTTCCTTCAACACAATGTCTCTAATTGAACTAATAGGACATGGAAGTCTGTCAAGTCCCTAGTTCAATTACTTTATACTCATTCATAGATATCAACTCATTGATGAACTCATGAAACTCTTTTCATATTCATCCTACCATGGCCATGGATTTAATGAGTTATATTATGAATGCTATATGAGACATTCTCTCTCTTTTTCCTGAGAGTGATGGATCCCTTGTTGATCACTCACATGCCTTCATACACATAGCAGTAGGGCCAATGAACACCTTTGCAGACCCCTGAATAGGATCTGCACTTAGTGTTATCAAACTTCTAAAGCTACATGCATAAGGCAACTATGGTGTCTCAGGTCTAAGGATTACTTGTACCACTATAACAATGAGAAACTGATTGACAGGCAGGATAAAACTCCATTCAGTTTATCTCATATCTTTGGTCACATTCAGTGTACCTATTCTTATAATAGGCACCCACTTGTTGGTTGTAGTGTCTCCACACAAATAGCTTGAGACTAGCTATCCTCCTATAGAGTCAACCTAACAAGTGCTAGTCCTATGGTTCATTACTGTCCATCATAGTGAACCTTCAACTAGGAATGCTTAAGGAGTTTAGTACAGAGATATATCTATAGTCTCAAAATTACAACTCTTTGTAATTCCATATTCTCAACTCTAACTCCATGGACATATTATGTAAATATAAATGATGCATATAAACATAATAGAATAAGCCCTTTTATTAAATCAATAATAAATGTGACATACATAAATGAAATCAAATGATTGTTCCTAATCCCTAAACAATCATCTCTATGATTGGCTCTAGGGCATAATCCTAACAATCTCCCACTTGCACTAAAGCCAATCGACCATGTATCGCATACCTATCTTCTCAAGATGTTGGTCTTAGACATAACAAATTATGTTTTAAAGCTTTAATCAGTAGGTCTACAAAAACTTATGTAGATAATATCTTCTGTAATGTATCTATTACCTTTTCCAATGATTCCTCTAATCACTTGGAATTGCCGCTCTATGTGTTTGGACTTTTGATGAGACCGTGATTCCTATACTTGAGATATAGACCCATTATTGTCACAAAACAAGGTGTGGGCAACTCAATGGAAGGAACAACTCCAAGTTCTAAATGAACTTATAGATCCAAACAGTCTCCTAGACAATGCGACAATTAATTCACCCTTAATAATGGAATCCACTGTATCTTTCATACAGTTCTTCCATTAAGTATTTCACCAACTAAAGTGAATATAAAATATACCCCATATGGATTATATCCAAATCCATATACCCATCTACTATGAGTTTACAATTTCCATTTACAATCCAATATTCCAAATTTGAATTGACTGATAACTATTTGTAACAATTACAACATAATAGATATCAGGTTCAATACATAGTATAGAATAAGGCTTCTTAACACTTTAAGAACCTTACTTGTATTATCCTAGGGCACATGCCCTTGAATAATGAATTCTTATCTGAAGTAAATCAGACCTCCCTTAGAATTCTCCATGTTGAACTCCTTCAACATTTCAACTATGTTTAATAATTTGGAGATACTTAGCAATCTATATGATCTATCTCTATAGATCTTGTTGAATGCTTCTGCCAAATCTTTCATGAATTAGTTTTTCTCCAAAAACCAAAACTTTACATTAGATAACATTCATATATCATTCATAATGATTAGGATGTCATCTATACTTAGGATAAAGAAAAACGATCGCACTCCCACTAACCTTTTATACACTCATGGTCCATCTATACAATGAGAGAAATCAAACAATTTGATTACTTCAACTTTATAGATGTTCTAATTATGAGAACCTTGTAGTCTATTAATAGACTTCTATAACTTACACACTCTTATGGTTTTTCACCATTTGATATAACATCTTTATATCCTTTTTGACATATCTCATATTCAAAATGTGTATTTATAGATAACAAGATCCAAATGGATTTCAGCATAACTATTATCAAACAAGTTTCTTTATAGACAACTTTTTGCCTATGTTGAAAACATTCTTAAATAGCCAAGCCTTTTAGGTCTCTACCTATCCATATTGGATTTAATGACTCTTAGTCATTTCTTGAGTTGATGTGAAACATCGTCTAGTCATAATCAATAGGATTATCTTGGTGATCTTTATCACCAAAGAACAATTCTTTCACATTCTAGTAGAGATACAATATCTCTCTTATGTTAAGAAATATCCAATTTGATCCATGAAAAGATTGTAGTGTAGTTAAGGGTTTTTGTCTCAACAGAGACAAGGGTTGGATCTTTGTTCGTTTGTGGCTTTACAGACAATTCTATAAATTCTATCTACTTTTGCATCTTTCTTGAATAAACTCTTTCTCAAGAAAATCCAGCAAACATCCTAATGGACAATTTTTGTTCATTAGGGTAATAGAAATACAATCCCAACCACTTTTGGGATATACCACAATTCAACACTTACTTGACCTTATTTCCAAATTGTCTACATTATGTTTCCAGACATACGTAGCACAAGCCCAAGCCTTAACTTCTTTAAGTTGGGTTTCTTCCTATATCATATCTGATATAATTGGGACAAAACTGGAGTGAACCCTAAATTATCAATATGTAGCAATTTTAAGGTATATCCTAGATGGATACATTAGTAAAACTCATCATGGATCAAACCATATCTTAATAGGGTTCAATTCGTTCTCTTAGATTCACCATTGAGCTATGGTATTCTAAGATGAGTCTACTGTAATTGAATGCATGCTCTACATGACTATATACATCACAATGTATTAGTCAAATTATAAATGTAACTCTTTCACTTCACCAAGTAAAAGATGGGTTTGGTCATCTCATAACCAAGTTATAATCGTTACATTTAAATGAGAGTCTCTACATCTCTTGTATTCTCAGAATACATTGCATTCGCTCTAATTAGTCATTTAAATTCAGAAATCAAATTTCTAGAATGTCTTAAATGACCTAGTTAAGAAATAAGTTCCCAAAATTAATCTAGCAACTCTTGCTCCATTAAAATTTTTAAAGGTAACTTATTATCTACTTAACTTTCTGCTTCGATTTAGATTACACTAGAATCCAAAAACCAAGAAGCAGAACTAACCAACAATTTAGTTTAGAGCATGAACCAAAACTTCAAAAGTTTGGTTCTTCTAGGAAGACTGATACTTTATCAAGTTCCCTTTACAATACCTTATATTTACTACAAAATAATTATATTTCTTTGTCTTTGACTTTTCAAGACTTGCTGTCCTCTATGCTTCCATTTTAAATCACATCTAGCTTCTCAAGCTATTCTATGTGATTAATCATTTTTCAAAAGAATGATTATTAATAAACAACTTTTATTACATCCCAGTCCAGAAGAAGTCCTTTACAAGTACTATACTTTATAGTATTATTTCACTCATAATACAACCTTTGTATGTGATGTAGGACATCAAAGGCACTTGCATTGACTAATTTTGCTTCTGAAGCTCATTAGTCATCAATACTATCATATAGCATGGCAACAAGATGCCAATTGCGCATAGTGTCTTTTTCTTCTTAGGATGTTTTATGGAGGGCCTTTAAGAAAAGGCCTAATAGCATATGAACAATCTTTTGAAATCAAGAACAATTCTCAATTTCCTAAGTCAATCAAAGAAATCGGGTTTAGTCAAACTATCAATATCCTATATATTAGGAAATAGGGGTTTTGAGGTGAGTAATTAGGTAATCTACATAAACAGAGAATTAGATTTCATTTTTATCCATAATGATTGGGTCTTTAATCATATGGTACCTCCCACTATTTTATCAAATTCCATACACCCTCTAATGGAATTCGGGAATCTCATTCCTAATGGGGATTGGGGTCCCACTGTGACCTAGAAGCCTCACATGTTAGTTTCTTGACTTCTAACCCACAATAAGAAGACAACTCTTTGTCTATTGCTTCATAAGCAAGTTCCAATCATTTTGCCTCTAGGGAACATACACCTCACATGTTAGTTTCTTGGAATACTTCCCTAGTTAAGTTAAACCCATCATTCACACAGGTATGTTTCGCCAAATATATACCTCACATGTTAGTTTCTTGGTATATACCAGTTTAGGCACCCCATGATATCTCATATGTGATAGTTTCAAGTAATGTCTTTAACATGGGTAGCTCCTACATGTCTGCAGCCAGGTACCCACATTAAGGGACGTTAGATGATCCTATAATGATGGAAGGCAATGAAGAATTCATTCCCCAATGACTTCTCCATTTTCAACTTAATATTAAATAAGAGGGGTTTTAAAGGGTCTCATCAAATTAACATGCATCCTATGTATCAAAATTTAAACATATAAATTATGCTATTTATAATCATACATCTTATGCTATTATAAATCATACATCGCATGCTATTATATATCAACATATATAAAGTACCATATTTTGATATTAGTCCCTAAGTAAATAGGTAACATATACCAAACTATGGTATTGGAGCTAATACAATTATCTCATAAATAAAAGCTCCCACTATGATGATTATGGACTTTGAGAGGATTCAATCCAAGCCAATAGATTGAATCCAAGGTCTAAGGTGGGTGTAGGTGATCGTAAAATAAACCATTCGTAACATGCATGCTTTCTTGAAAAACTTCTCTAAACTTTCAAGTCCTTCAATCTGCTCCCTTGACTTGATGGTCTCCACCATTGGCTTATTGGTCTCCACCATTGGCTTGTTGGGCTCCATCATACTCCTTTGGGTCCACCATGCTCTTTAGTGCGCTCTCGATTACATAACATTTACATAATATATAGAAAGGGATACATAAGGGGAATGTGGGGTACATAAGAGAATGATGGAGAGAGAGGGAAGGTGGCATGCAAGCCCCAAATAATAAATTACATCACCATAATAAAATTACAACTCTTGAAAAATTATTACAACCCATTCATAAGACGGCCAATCACAATTGGTTTAAGGGGTATAGTCCATAATCATCATCCAAACACATACATACAATCTCATTGCATAATGTAAAGAAAAACTGTAAGCATTAAGACATATGGGCATTATGGTAATTCTCTTGAATGATTTACATTAATCTCATTAATGCATCCTAATCTTATTAGGTTTAAACAAAAATATCCAGAATTAAATAAAGTCTTAACATTTAAGACATTTAGTTTCAATTAATCAAATTAATAGAAACATATAAAGTTTCCTAAAATAACTCTAATATCCAATATTAGGGTTTCCTTATTTAAACAAAACAATTTCATTTAATTAAGAATTTCCAGATTTTAATTTAATCCCCAATTGTATTTTAAACCATTTAAAACATTATAAAATTAATCAATATTAATTAAATAATTAACATGGGAATTAAATAAAATCAATTAAATGATGAATTAGTGCATTAGGGTTTCCTAAAACCCTAAACCCTAAATGCATAACCCTAAACCCTAAATGCAAGCCCTAATCATTAAATGCCTTATGATTGGTCATTTAATGACCAATCATTAAAACCCTAGGTTCATACGGTATTTAATAAAAGGGATTAGGGTTTAATTAATGCCAAATAGGGTATTTATTACCCTTAATTAATTACACTAATTAGGGTTATCCAAAAACCTTAACCCTAGACATCATTAAAGGTATTAATTATGCCCTAACAATCAATAACCATGATTGGTCATTTAATGACCAATCATTAACTCTTAATTAAGGTAATTAATATTCCAATTAGGGTTTTAATTAATGCCATAATGAAATTAGGGTTTCATCATTAACTCAAAATTAGGGTTTCATCCTTAACTCTATGCAGCCGTCACAACCAGGGGGCTGCCTGAGCTTGGCTAGGCTGCCATGGCCACCAACGACTGGGGAAGGCCATGGCCAGCCATGGGAGAACATCCTAGGAGTGTGGGACAAGCCTCTGGACACGTGAGAAGTGGTGGAAGTGGCTGCCATCATCAAGAACAATCAGGGTTTCCAAAACCCATTGCTGGAGCCATTGTTGCAGACCTTGAAGGTCACAATAGCTTCTAAATCCTTATCAATTCGACTCCTCCATTGAAACCAGCTTTTGTATCATGTCCCTACATGAAATACTAAGCTAATAGAAGAGGTTTGGATGATCCAATCATCACCAATTGTTCTAAACAATTAAAACAACAGTAGGCTGCCCAGAAATTTACAGCATACTGTCCATTGTCAGAAATTGATTTAAAACCCAGCAAGATGAATGAATTAGGCTACCAAACGAATTTTCCCAGTATCCTACATGTCTTAGGAAACTAATGCAATTGGTTTCATGCAATTTGGAGTTCCCTAACTCAAGTTCTAATCAAAACTCCATTGATGACTTTTCTGCAGAGAAAATCTGCTATGCTGTTCATGAAAAATTTTCAAACTTTTTGAATCTTTTTCCATCAAAACCTTTTTGAAACTTAAAGAAAATCATATACACATGATATATAATGATCCTACAATGATCTTCTATCATAAATACAGCAGCTTTAATTAGAATTAATTGCAAGAACATTAGGGTTCTAAAACCCAGATTCAGCCTCCATGGTGTTCTTCTCCTTCTTCCTTCTGTTCTAGCATCTTAATCCAATTATGATGCATCTAAATGCTTGGGAACCTTTCCCTACCATGTCTAGAACATAACCCAAGTGGTGGCAACCATTGCCATGCCTTTGATCTCCATCAATAACTCAAAGTTGTGGCTATTGCATCATTCCCGAGCAAAACTGTCTTTCCAGACAGCCTGTAGTAAAAAATACATAACTTTCACTACAGAACTCGGATTGACGCACCGTTTGTTGGGTTGGAAAGCTTATTCGAAGAGCTTTCTAACCATATATGGCTCGAAATTTTTGGAGAAGAACTCTGAATTCGGCAGGCAAAACAAGATGACGGTTTTTCATGGCAACCATGAAAACTGTTCATAACAGTTTTATAAAACCCTAGTTTCCTTATTCTTCTTCTCCAAACTCAAACCCTATGCAACCTATTGCATCCATGGATACACTTAACCATCTATTAGAAGAGGAGTAGAAGAGAATTGACCTAGGGTTCCAAACCCTAGGTTCAGCCATGGAGGAAAACCCATTATGCAGAAAAATTTTCCAGATTTTTGAATCATTCAACTACACCATAATTACCAGCCCATATGTATTTTGTATTATGCATAATCATGGCTCTGATACCACTGTTGGGAATCGAACAAGAGGGAAAAATAGAAGTGCGGAATATAAAAATTTTTTCCTACGATTCCCAATCCCATGAATCTAATTATGCATAACACAAAATCAAACCCTAACTACGAAGAGGGTTAGAACACTTACAGGTTTTTTGTCTTCTCCGTTTTGCTCCAAGCTTCTACTCCGGACAGCGGTGAATGAGCAGCCCAAGTGTGCTGCCTCCAACGGTATCCACACCTAGCTAGAGCTTCAAGCCTTTTTCTTTCTTCTTCCTTGTTGTTGCTAGAGGTGGAGAAGAGAGAGAGAGAGAAGAGAGCCTCCAAAGGGCTGGACTGCTAGGGTTTATTGTGCAAGCCTCTTATTATGCCATGTCACACATAAGTGTGACTTATATAGGCAGCCCACTAAAGGGGGCTGGCCATGGGGAAGAAACCCTAATAGGGTTATGTGTAATTACTCTTAATTGCACATTAACCCCTATTATTTGTATCAAATACAAATAGGCCCATAAAGAACTATTCTTTATTCACTAAAACCCTTTCTCTCATAGACTTTAAAGCCCTTCTTGCATGATCAGTGTGTGACCCATTGGGTTCACATCATTAAGTAGTAGGAATAGCATGAGGTGTGCACAATGGAACTCTTTCCATTTAGGGTCTAATTGGAACTCCTTCCAATTCCCTAATTGATTATAACTCACTTATATCAATTAGGGCTTCTACTAACCATGAGTAACACCTAGCATATGGCTCATGGTGTGGTCCTTAATGAGGTGAATAGTCATTTACAAAGAACCCTTCTGTTATAGTTTATAGGTTACAATTGCATCCTTCCTTCAACACAATGTCTCTAATTGAACTAATAGGACATGGAAGTCTGTCAAGTCCCTAGTTCAATTACTTTATACTCATTCATAGATATCAACTCATTGATGAACTCATGAAACTCTTTTCATATTCATCCTACCATGGCCATGGATTTAATGAGTTATATTATGAATGCTATATGAGACATTCTCTCTCTTTTTCCTGAGAGTGATGGATCCCTTGTTGATCACTCACATGCCTTCATACACATAGCAGTAGGGCCAATGAACACCTTTGCAGACCCCTGAATAGGATCTGCACTTAGTGTTATCAAACTTCTAAAGCTACATGCATAAGGCAACTATGGTGTCTCAGGTCTAAGGATTACTTGTACCACTATAACAATGAGAAACTGATTGACAGGCAGGATAAAACTCCATTCAGTTTATCTCATATCTTTGGTCACATTCAGTGTACCTATTCTTATAATAGGCACCCACTTGTTGGTTGTAGTGTCTCCACACAAATAGCTTGAGACTAGCTATCCTCCTATAGAGTCAACCTAACAAGTGCTAGTCCTATGGTTCATTACTGTCCATCATAGTGAACCTTCAACTAGGAATGCTTAAGGAGTTTAGTACAGAGATATATCTATAGTCTCAAAATTACAACTCTTTGTAATTCCATATTCTCAACTCTAACTCCATGGACATATTATGTAAATATAAATGATGCATATAAACATAATAGAATAAGCCCTTTTATTAAATCAATAATAAATGTGACATACATAAATGAAATCAAATGATTGTTCCTAATCCCTAAACAATCATCTCTATGATTGGCTCTAGGGCATAATCCTAACATATTATTGGTCTACCATGGAAAGAGACTGCCACGCACATGTCAAGAAGTGCCACAAATGCCAACTGTTCGCCAGTGGACAACATTTGCCTTCTATGCCTTTAACGAGTATGTCATCACCTTGGCCATTCGCGGTATGGGGGATAGATATCATCGGACAGATCAAGCCAAAGGCATCAAATGGGCATGAATACATCCTGGTCGCCATCGACTACTTCACTAAGTGGGTGGAAGCAGCGTCCTTCAAGACCTTGAATTCCAAGAAGGTAGCACAGTTCATACAGCACAGCATCATCTATCGATATGGGGTACCGCATGAAGTTATCTCAGACAATGGCCAGCACTTTCAGAAAGAAACCAATGAGCTCTTGCAAAAGTATGGCATAGTTCACCATCTGTCGTCGCCATACTGTCCTCAGACTAATGGAGCAGTGGAAGCAGCTAACAAGAACATCAAGAAGATACTACAGAAGACTGCGGACTCACACACAGACTGGCATGAGAAGTTGCCATTGGCTCTATGGGGTTACAGAACATCAATAAGGTCGTCAACAGGGGCTACCCCTTATTCTCTAGTTTATGGAATGGAGGCCGTGTTGCCAGTTGAATTGGAAGTTCCTTCACTAAGAGTTGCCGTGGAGAGCCAGATAACAGAAGTGGACTGGGTTAAGAGCCGCTATGATGAGTTAGCTTTGCTGGATGAAAGGCGTTTAAGGGCGCTGTATCATGTTCAGGGGTATCAACAGAGAGTTGCCAGAGCATTCAACAAGCATGTCAAAGATCGAGGTCTAAAGAAAGGGGATGTAGTGCTGAAAGAAATCAGAGCTCCAGTGTTCGATCCGCGGGGAAAATTCAAGCCAAGATGGGGTGGGCCATACATTATCAAAGAGATATTGCCAGCAGGGGCTGTTCGCCTCATGGATTTAGATGGAATTGAGTTCGCTCGTCCAACTAATTTGGATCAATTGAAGAAATATCATGTTTGAAGCCTGCTAGGTTGAAAACCCGTAAGGGCGGCCTAGGCAAAAGTTAAGGCATAAGAACTACGTAAGACCCAATTCTCCATTCAAAAAAAAAAAAACAAAAAAAAAAGAAGAAAAAAAAACCATGGAGATACGTAGGCAACCCATAAAATTACCTTGGGTGCGGTCTAAATCAAACAAGAAAATCCCAAATTTGATTTATTATTGGCAATTTATTCAAAACTAAAATTGATTGACATAGCAATTCATTGGTATTAAGTAAAAGAACTATAAATATGCCATAAATATCCTATTCTATTGAGTCTTCAGTTTTTCTTGGGCTTCTTTGCAGCTCGCTCTTCAGCTTTCTTCTTCTCTCTTTCATGTCTTCTTTTCTTCCTCAAGTCATGTTCATAAGCTGTTGTCACTGCTTCCATAATATCTTCTCTGCAAGGTCCAAGTTCATTGTTCTTGATAAGTCCAAAAATCCTTTCTCTTCGAGTAGTCTCTCTCTCACCCAAATTACTTTTCAACCATTCCTTATACTCTGAGCTCATCATATACGGACCATCAGTATTCGTAACTTGGGTTAGTATCAACTTGCTAGGCCATCGGTCCTTCGCCCAAGTCACTACAGAAAGACCCGCGGGCACCACAGGATAGTCACCTTTCAAGGAAGTGGGTATGGTTTGCATGGCGCCCATCTGACGCAGAACCCTTGAAGGCCAATAAAAAGAAGTAGACCTCAGTCCTATGAGTCTCACCATGGCGCATCCAGAAGTCCGCAGAAGCACCTGGTCACTGCAGCCCCATATGAATACAAACCACTTGACACTCCTCCAAGAAAGGGTTTGGAAGTAACCTAGCCAATCTCTCAATGAAAATTGCCCAGGTAGTTCAATGCGGCGAAGGCAGTAATGCTGGGGCTTGTATGGTGTAATGGCAACTGGTGACAAGAAATTCAGTCTTTCAAGCAACCACATCTGCAGTAGAATGGGGCTACCTCCTAAAGGAACCTTTGGGTCCTCATGAGTTTTATCCAAACCATTCAGGGTTTCAGCTAGCACCATGGGAATCAAGTTATGGCCCTTGGCAAGGAGAGGAATCAAGTCACAGATTTGAATGGGAACATGTGGAGTACCAGTGGAAATAAGAAAACGACCAATGAGGCAAAAGGCAAGAGCATGCTTAATAGGAAAGGTAAAATTCAGAATACCTTTACTATCATAAGCTAAAAAAGAGGTTTCCAATTTCATCAAGTCTACCATATGGTCCTTTACAAACGTAGAGGCATATTGTGGGTGAATCCCAAGTAGATTGGAGAAAGAAGTAAGAAAGCTTGGGCGAGGAGTAGGGAGAATGAAAGGACCTACCGTTGAAACTCCATACAATGCACAGAATTCCTCCATGGTTGGGCACAGTTCTTCATAGTTGAAGCGGAACACATGAACTTGAGGATCCCAAAAATATGTAGCAGCAGTCAAGAGGTTCGTTTCAAGCCTCACATGCCTCAAGGAGAGCAATGGATCCAAGCCAAAGTACTTGAACTCAGATTTTGCTTCAGCACTCATAACTCTCAAAAACCCTCCTAAAAATTTGTCTAGAGCCTCCATAATTTCTAATGAATGAATACAAGTAGGTTTAGGAACCTCTTGGATGTGTTTTTATAGGGAAAAGGTCACAAATCCAAGTTCAAATAGGAAAAAACCCATCAGAATAGGAAGTTTCCTATTCAAAGTGGGATTTCCGCTTTGGGCTCGGGTAACCACCCAGGCCTGGGCGGCTAGCCTCCCGAGGCCTGGTGGTCACCCAAGCCACTTTGTTTTGGTTTTGCTTCTCGCTTTGTCTCGCCTTGACGCGTGATCAAACCTCCTTCCAAATGAGATATTCAACACTTTTTGAGCTTAAAATCAATCAAATTCCATCTTGAAATCAATTCCTTGAATTGATTTTATGTTCAAAAGGGTTGAATATATTTCCCCTGTGTCATGCCAACTCAAGTGACAATGTGTTAAGTCACTTTCCTCTTGCACCATGCCTGTTCAATCTTGATAAATTGATCATATATCCTCATTTCAAATCTTGATTTTTCATCCCACTTGGTTGAATATACTCATCACTTGAATATATTCTCCCATTTCAAAAGTGTATTCACTCTTTGAATATGCTTCTCGGTTTCAAATTCTCATTCCCTATCCTACTTGGTTGAATATATTCATCACTTGAATATATTTTTCCATTTCAAAAGTGTATTCACCCTTTGAATATGCTTCTCAGTTTCAAATTCTCATTTTCTATCATACTTGGTTGAATATATTCATCACTTGAATATATTCTTCCATTTCAAAAGCATGTTCGCCCATTGAATATGCTTCCTAGTTTCAGATCCTCATTATCACTTACTTGGTTAAATATATTCATCACTTGAATATATTTCTCCATTTCAATGGTATGTTCATCACTTGAACATACTTCTCAGATATTTTGTCACTTACTTGGTTAAGTATATCCATCGCTTGGGTACACTTCTCCATTTCAATGGTATGTTCATCACTTGAACATACTTCTCAGATCATTTGTCACTTACTTGGTTAAGTATATCCACCACTTGGGTATATTTTTTCCATTTCAATGGTATACTCATCACTTGAGTATACTTCTCAGATATTTTGCCACTTACTTGGTTAAGTATATCCATCGCTTGGGTATATTTCTCCATTTCAATGGTATGTTCATCACTTGAACATACTTCTCAGAATATTTGTCACTTACTTGGTTAAATATATTCATGACTAGAATATATTTCTCCATTTCAATGGTGTACTCATCACTTGAGTACACTTCTCAGATTATTCTCTATCTTACTTGCTTAAGTATATCCATCGCTTGGATATATTTCTCTATTTCAATGGTATGTTTATCACTTAAACATACTTGTCACTTACTTGGTTAAGTATATCCATCACTTGGATATATTTCTCTATTTCAATGGTATGTTTATCACTTAAACATACTTGTCACTTACTTGGTTAAGTATATTCGTGACTAGAATATATTTCTCCATTTCAATGGTGTACTCATCACTTGAGTACACTTCTCAGATTATTCTTATCTTACTTGGTTAAATATATCCGTCGTTTGGATATATTTCTCCATCTCAATGGTATGCTCATCACTTGAGTGTACTTCTCAGCTTACTTGGTTAAATATATCCATCACTTGGATACATTTCTCCAATTCAAAAGTATGTTCATCACTTGAACGTACTTCTCAGTCTTTTTCAATCATTAAGTATACTCATCACTTGAGTATATTTCTCAGCATCTTTTTCATCACTTGGTTAAATATGTTCGTGACCTGAATATATTTCTCCATTTCAAAAGTACACTCATCACTTGAATACACCTCTCAGATTATTCTTATCCTACTTGGTTAAAGATATCCATCGCTTGGATATATTTCTCCATTTCAATGGTATGCTCACCACTTGAGTATACTTCTCAGATTTCATTCTCAGATTACTTGGTTAAATATATTCGTGACCTGAATATATTTCTCCATTTCAGTGGTATACTCATCACTTGAGTATACTTCTCAGATATTTTGTCACTTACTTGGTTAAGTATATCCATCGCTTGGATATATTTCTCCATTTCAAAGGTATGTTCATCACTTGAATGTGCTTCTCAGATTTCATTCTCATCACTTGGTTAAATATATTCGTGACTAGAATATATCTTTCCATTTCAAAAGTATGTTCATTCGTAGTGGCTTGAATATGCTTCTCTTATCAATTCTCAACCCTCAATGGTTTAAGTATACTCATGACTTGAGTACACTTCCTTATTTCAGTCTCAGGTTTTCAACCTCCCATCATTGTTGGTATCAGTGTGTGATTTCTCCGGGTTTTTTGGCCAAAAATGGGTTGTTCTTTATCATTGGTTCACAAGTGTAACTTGTTCGCCAATGAAGGGCTTCTGTCACACCCCATTTTTGCACCACCTTACTAGGGCTCATCATTTCATGCATGTTTTTGTTTGGTTTTTGAGTCTAGTCACTTGCATTAGTTTTCTAGAGTCACAAGGACAATGGATATGAATTTTGGTTCAAATTGGAGTTGATCTTGAGGGATAATAAGAGCTTTTGTGACTTGAGGGGCATAATCGTCTTTTAAGTCCCAAACTTTTCATTTGACCTTGGAAGGATCTCCAAATTGTCAATTGGAGTTCATATGGATGCATATGAGGTATTTCTAGGTTCAATTTTGTACCGGTTGTCATCTTAAGTCCCGTGGCCCTGATGATGAGTTTAGTGTGGTAATTTACGGATTATCCTTGAAGAATTAGTGCGAATCACAGCATGAGATTTTTGGTTAAAATGAAAAGAAAATTATTTTATTAAATTAGCCATTTTTATCATGACACTAACACGTGTACGTATGTGATGAGTGTGTGTACGCACATACGATACATGTGCATGCGTGTTAGCGGTCAGTCTCCCAATTTTTATAAAAGACAATTTCCTTTTCCTATTCAGATTAGAAGTCTTTTATCATTATAAAATACCTTTTGATTATTCTCCAAGGAAACCTAGTCCAGGAAGGAAAGGGAAACTCCAGATTTCAGCTATAAATACTCTCTTAATGTCTTTAAACAAGGGAGAGGAGAAGAGGGTTTGGAGGGAGTGAAATTCGTCATAATTCAGCAGCAGATTTTCTGAAAACTAGCAGTCGTATTTTAATCATAACGTTTTCATCCGAAGTCAGAATTTGATGAAATTAGTCTTTTTAGAAAGATAATTCAATTCTCTACAACTTTGTATTTCACAAGCTTTGTCCAAATCCAACGTTTTCATACCCAAAAACGCGATTGAAGTTGCTGCTGCTGCAAAGTGACGAAAATCACTTTTCTTTTCTCTTGTTCTCTTTTTGTTTTCTATTTCTTTTCAAAGTTGAGTGAGTTTTGATCTCTTTGCTGTGATACCACTTTGACAAAGAAGAGGATTCGTGTTGGTTTGATTCACTCTAAAGACCTGAGGAGCCACGAACAATTACAAACACAAAGGAAGGCCCTTCCTAAGGTATTCTCCTTCTCTATTCAAGCTTAAACTAGGTTTTCATATGGGTTAGGCTTATTGCATGTTAAAGGTAACTTTTTTATCATGTATTAACACTCTAGCTAGTTAATATACATGGAATATCTATTGTTTATCTACTGTTTAGCATGCTTTAGGGCTGTCCTTTAGGTTTTTAATGCATAGTTATGATTCTTGTGCTCCTGTTTGTCCTTGTGCTAGGATTAGTGTCATTGCATGTTAGAGTTAGGATTTTCATCATGTTATATTGCTTTAGTTAGTTAATATGCATGATTTAATTTCTGTTTAGTTTGGTTTTAGCATGATTAAAGTATGTCTTGTGAGTTTTTAAGCATATTTGTGAGTTTAGGGTTTTAGAGTCATTGTTTTGTGTTTGTTTTCATATAGCATGATAAAGTAGACTTTTTTATTGGTTTTTCTTCGTGTTTGCTGTATATGTTTTTCATATGGAGTAAACATGATAGTTTTGCATGCATGTTAGTATGTTTTTAGGGTTTTTATGCATGATATGGTTCTAGGAATATGTTAGGACTTATTATTGTTCGCTGTTTTTGCTATTGGCATGTTTAGTGGATGATTTTAGGTCATAATACTATTCTGTCCAGATTTGCATGTTAGTGTTTTTGCATGGTTTTGAGCACTTGTAAGGGTGCAAATAGGTGTGGTATTTGTCCTATGGCAAATAGGGCTGCTTATGTCTGAAATAGCTAATGTTTGGAGTAATTGCGCTCAGGTAAGTGGGTGTGAAGGTGCCCCAATTCACCTTTCTTCCTTATCGCTTCTCTTCTCCCTATTTAGGGTTAATTTTTAATATGATCCTATGGTTTAATTAGAGGTTTCCTTCATAAACAAAATTCTGGTTTTTATTAAGGTTTCCATTTTGTGGATTTCTTTCCTAAAATCAAACTTTCTATCAATTCTCTTTTGATCAAATAAGGAAACCTAGGGTTTTTACCATAGGTTTGTATTAGGATTTAACCTTAGTTCTAATCGAACTACGTGGACTTTGATCCATGTATTTCGTTGCATGGTACGTAGGCGCTCTTCGTGAGGCTCAAGTCCGTTCTAGGATCCAAGCATCCTAGGTTTATTTATGTTTTCTTTTTTTCTTTCTTTTTTCTGTTTTTATTTGCTTATTATGCATGGATGGATGAATGAAATATATGATATGCATGCAATTCTTGTGATGATATACTTGCTGATTTTTGTATGGAAAGATCTTGATTTAGCCCAAATGAACTAAGAGACCGAAAGGGTGACATGGGTGCCTATAGGCTTTGCCTAGAACCTTCCCATGTCATAACTTAGCCTCCGAATCCCCGATTTCTTTGGTTTTCAAAAGATTGGTTTTTGCCTTTCCTTTTTTATGGAGTCATTCAAATTGTTTTCCTAAAACAAACTATTTTTAGGGTTTTCCTTGTTTCCTTTAAAAAATAAGGTGGCGACTCCTTTCCTTTTTCTTTTTCAAACCCATTTTCTTTCAATCCCTTGTGGGCCCAATTTCTGGGGTTCACAGGCCTGTGTCTTCTTCAACTGTTTCAGGACCCGGTCTTCCTCCTCTTCTTTCCCTATTTCTCCCAATTTGTGTCTCAACTCCTCTATGTCAACTTCAGGGTTCACGTCTTTCCCCGGATTGTCACCCTCTAGATGAGGAGGCTTGAAATGCCTGCCTGCGCGAGTAAGGTGCATAGTGTCCTCCTTAACTTGTTCCCAGAACCCTTTCTTAATATCCCCTTCTTCATCACTGTCGTCCCATGGTGAGCACACTGCAATGATGAGCATAGATGGATCCCCGCTTTCGCATCCTCTTTCAATCATATTGGCATATGGCGGTGGTGCGTTATGGTTAGGAATGGGATTTCGATGCACATTGGGTTTCTTATCTTCTCCTGGCGGCGGCAGCTTCCCTGCTTCAATCATGTCTTGTATTACATGTCTCAATCGAGTACAATTGTCGATCTTATGACCAATGCGCTGGTGAAACTCGCAGAACTCATTCTGCCTCCAATTAGATGGGATTGGGTTTGGAAGTGGCAGAGGTTCCAAGGCCTGCAAGTACCCTCTTCTAGACAGATCAGCAAACGCTTTGGACAAAGGTACTCCCAGATCGTGAAATACTCTGGGCTTTCTTTCTATCTGCTGAACATTCCCTACTATTGCTTGCACTGGTCCTCCGATTCTGTTGCCTCCACTTATTCCACTGTTGCCACTATTTGCCCCGAACACCCTCTTGGGCCTGTTCTCGATTTGCCCTTTATTTATTGCATCTTCTATTCGGGTCCCGCACTGGTACAGTTGCTGGAAATCCATAACGGATGAGGTTAGCATTTTGTCGAAATAGACTGGTGCCAGATTTTTTAAGATCATGTTGACTTGATCTATCTCTGCTGGCCTGTTTGTCAGTTTCACTGCTTTTGCTCTCCATCGCCCTATGAACTCAGAAAAAGGCTCATCGGGTTTCTGCCTTGTCATTTCTAAATCTCTCAACGTTACATCTAATACTGTATTATAGTTGTACTTATTGGTGAACTCCTCGGTCAACACCTCCCAGGTCCCAGTTATCTTCTCATCGAGCTTGTAATACCATTTTGAAGCATCACCAGATAAGGATAGTGGAAACGCGAAGTGGACTTGCTCCGAGGTTAGGCCCCTCATCCTGGCTATACTCATGTATTGGCGCAAATGCTGCTTAGGGTCGCCGGTTCCATCAAACTTCTCGTAATCCGCAATCTTGAATTTAGGGGGCAGCTGCATCCTAGTTTCTGACGTAGTGCTAGGCATAGAAAACATGTAGTCATCTATCCCTTGAGACTTACGCCAAGCGGCCTTCATCTGCCTTATTTGTTCTCTCATTTCTTGATTCTCTTCCTCCAGCTTATTGAACCTAGGATCCTCCATTTTACCCTTGTCTTTAACATTCTTCTTACTAGCCACGTAATCTGCGAAATCCTCATCATCCCACGGGTGAGATTCGCCTTTGTGAGTTTTTGGTGCACCACTCCCTTCTCCTTCCTTCTCGACCCCCTTTTCGCCTTCGGGTTGATCAGATGACCCTTTACCCCCTATCTCTAAATGCTCTAGCCTCTGGGTTAATCCCGTGATGAGTTCCTTCATTTCTGCCTTATCTTGTCGCAACATAGCCACGAGATCGGTTAAAGTCGGCTCCATTGCCATTGGTTTCGGTTCCACTTTCCTTAGTCGGTTAGATGTAGGTGATCGGATCCAAGCACAACCTGGCACACTCTTCTGTGATCGACCAATCCTTTACTGCATTTAACCATATGTAACTTTATCAAGCCCATGTCCTTTATTCGAATAAATAACATTGTTCCATTAAGATTACCCAATTATTGCTCGCCATACCTTGGGCTTTGTCATGTTTACTATGTCTTCCAAATGCCCAAGGTATAGTAAGTGGACACAAAGCCTGTTATTTCACAACTTAAACCCCATACAGAAATATCTCTCTCCTCTCAACAAGTTGGGCCCTGACATTCATTCCCTTTTTTTTTTTTTTTTTTTTTTTTTTTTTTTTTTTTTGGCCAGGCCCAATTACAAATAATTCTCCACTCTTTCGGGCTTAAGTTCAGATATAACTTGCTTTGGAATTGATTCTTAGCTGGATTTTGAATTTGATTGCCAACACGGTTACCCTAGTGCTAAACCCACATAGTCCATTAATTATCTCAAGTTGGCCCAATATAAACACACCTCACTCTCTTTTGGATCATGGACCCATGTATTTTTTCTTATTATTTTACATAGGTCCAAGTCCAATAACAATATCACACAACTTCCCTCAATTGGGCTCAACTTGAGATAGCTAATAGATAATGGGGGCCTTGTCCCAAGCCCGCGATGAATTCCTAATATGAATGCAACATGACATGTAAAGTGACACACATTCAAACAGGGCTATGCAAAGGCCTCGGGGGTAATTTAGTGTGGTTGGTCCATTAGGGTTACTTCTCCTTCAAGGGTCACCCAAGCTAGGGCACTCAATGAGTGGCCCGTTAACGTACTCACTAGCTTATCACAGGCTAGTGACACAGGCTGTGGGTTGATGATGCCAACTTCCAGTAACCATAGGCCCGAATGGGACCCGGTACCTTTCATCAGACTGTCATCGAGGGTAATGGGTGGTAGTGCGCGTGTGTGCAATTTTGGTCTTTTCCAATTAAACAATTTAAATTAAGTAAAGCCATAAATCACTATACGGAATCTAGCTCTCTATCCCCAGTGGAGTCGCCACTGTGAGCGCCACGCCCTTAACCACATAGCTCGAGAATACGCATTAGCCTCAAAGGACTAACACGGAGAGGAGTCGCCACCCAATAATGGGAACGAGTGAACCCTAGCAGGGTCTAGCTCGTCATAACCAGAGATTCGGGTTCGGAGCTAGGGTACGCAGCTGGGAAGGTGTTAGGCACCCAGCCACGCCCGGTCGAAACCGGCCCCCACACATGATTAATGGCTTTAATTAACTTAATGTCTAATCAAAATTGACCCTATTCATTCAACCACAGCAGTACGCAAATCATGATGATATGATACAGATAAAGGCACGAAAGAAACATAAAGAAATAAAATACGAACTAACCAACTATCAGAATAACTACAATAAAGAAAGAGACTGTCTGCCAATGCTTTATGTGCGTACGCAGTATTAGTTACTGCATACGCATATCATATACTGCGTACGCAATACAATAATTGCGTACGCACCCATTGGCGATTTATGTCATTTCTCGAAACTCACTGTATACGGTCAGAAATCATATATGTGCGTTTTTGCAAATCAAAGTCTGAAACCACTTCTATGGTAACACAGGAGATTTTCATACCAGTAAATCATCATATAATTAAGCCCTAGTCTGTTGCATGATGCTTATGCAGAAATATACATGAAGTCCTAGGTTCTCTTATGGAAAGAGTCCACTATGTGATGATATGCAATCAATATCATGCAGTTAACATAGCATTTATGGCAACACATTACCTTACTGAATATGAATTTTCATGCTTAGTAAGTAAATTATGCATGCAGAATACAGATATTACCCTCAGGATTCTCCACTCTGATTCCTTTAAGGACTACTCCTTCTTGAACCTCCAGAATTGCAGCCTCCTTCTCTCTCTTTCTGTTCCTATAGCTTTTCTTCTCTCTCTTTCTCTCCCTATAGCTTTACCTCTCTCTCTGATTTTCCAGTCCCCCTTCTTTAGGTGTCTAGTGGGTTATATATAGGCATAGGAAGTAGGATTAGGAGTCTCTGCTGTTTTTCCCGAAATCTAGGTCTCCTAAGCATGTTATAACACGTTCCTTGAAAAGAGTTCTGATCTGGAGGGCAAGTGGCCCGAAAAGAAAGGTTCTGGAAGCATAAGCTGCGTACGCACCACAACTCCATGCGTACGCACCTACATTAATGCGTACGCATTAATCTTCGTGAATTCACCATATTTCTTAGCTGCAATTCTTTTGGCTCATGTAGGCGAATTCCAAAGTTTATCAAAGTATATGAACTAATCTCATCATAGGGCGTTTCCAATCCGACTCATCGGGTGCAAAATGGGGTGTCTACACCAGGCCTGGGTGGTCACCCAAGCCTGAGGCGGTGTTTCGCCTGTTTTTAGGAAACTTCCTATTTTGACCGAATTCCACCTTCCAAAACACGGATTTCCGAATTTTTTTCCTATAAAAGCACATCCAAGGGGTCTCAAACCCTACTTACATTCATTGAGAGCAAGTTATGGAAGCCCTAGACAAACTCTTGAGTGATTTCCTGAAAGTTATGAGTGCGGAGGTAAGGAAGGAGTTCAAGCGCTACTGCTTGGATCCGTTGTTTTCTTTGATGCATGTGAAGCTTGAAACCACTCTTCTTACTGCTGCTACATATTTTTGGGATCCCCAACTTCATGTATTCCACTTCAACTATGAAGAACTATGCCCAACAATGGAAGAGTTCTGCGCTTTGTATGGAGTTTCACTTGTAGGACCTTTCATCCTTCCTACTCCACGCTCAAGTTACCTGATTTCCTTCTCCAACTTCCTTAGGATTTCTCAACAAGAGGCCTCTATATTCGTGAGGGATCACATGGTGAATCTCATGGAAATAACAACTTCCTTTTTGGCTCATGATAGCAAGGGTACCCTGAATTTTAACCTTTCTACTCAACATGCTCTTGCTTTTTGCTTGGTTGGTCGCTTCCTTATCTCCACGGGGACTCTCTATGTCCCTATTCAAATATGTGAACTGATTCCCTTTCTTCTCGAGCATCACAACCTGATTCCCATGGTGTTAGCTGAAACCCTCAATAGTTTAGACAAAGTTCATGATAACCCACAAGCCCCATTAGGAGGGAGCCCCATTCTACTGCAGATGTGGCTTCTTGAAAGACTTAACTTCTTATCTCCTGCCACCATTAACCCATACAAACCTCAACATTACTGTTGTCGTCGAGTTGAACTCCCTGGTCAATTTTCTTTGAGGGAATGGCTAGGCTACTTTCAAACTCTCTCATGGCGAAACATCAAGTGGTTTGTCTTCATATGGGGATGCAAGGAACAAATTCTTCTTCGAACTTCTGGGTGTGCTATGGTTAAGCTCATAAGATTGAGATCAACTTCCTTCTATTGGACTTCAAGAATCCTTCGCCAAATGGGTGCCATGCAAGCCATACCTACTTCTATGGTATTTGATCATTTTGTTGAACCTGTGGGCCCCACAATGGTTAAGTGGGCCAAGACTAGATGGACTGACCAACTGAAACTGACTCGAGTTGAGAACACTGATGGGCCTTATGTCATGAGCCCTGAATACAAGACATGGTTGAAGACTAGCTTGGGTGAAAGAGAAACCCTACGCAGGGAAAGGATTTATGACCTTATCAAAGACACAAGACTTGGATTTTGCAGGGAAGACATTCTAGAAGTAGTGGAAGCAGCACATGCCCATGACTTGCGGAAGAAACGAAGACTCGAAAGAAAAAAGAAGAAAGCAGACCAGGAGACTTTGAAGAAGAACAAAAGGACTTGAAGACTTTAGAAATAGGATATCTATGGCATGTTAATAGTTCTTTATCTAACACCAATAAATTGCTTTGTCAATCAATTAGTTCTAAATGAATTTCCAATAATAATTTAATTTTGAGATTTGTTGTTGTGGTGTTGTTTGGACCGCACCCAAGGTAACTTTATGGGTTGCCTACGTATCCCCATCCTTTTTTCTTCTCTTTTTTCTTTTTTCCTTTTTTCTTTTTCTTTTTTCTTTTTTTTTTTTTTTTTTTTTTTTGGAATGGGGAATCAGGTCCTCGTAGTTCAAATGCCTTAACTTTTGCCTAGGCCGCCCTTATGGGTTTTCAACCTAGCAGGCCTTACACATAATACTTCTTTAATTGATCCAAATTGGTAGGACGAGCGAACTCAATTCCATCTAAAGCCATGAGGCAAACAGCCCCTGCTGGCAATATCTCCTTAATGACATACGGGCCACCCCAACTTGGCTTGAACTTCCCTCGTGGATCAAAAATTGGAGTTCTGATTTCTTTCAACACTAAATCCCCTGTTTTCAAACCTCGATCTTTGACATACTTGTTGAATGCTCTTGCAACCCTTCGCTGATATCCCTGCACATGATATAAGGCCCTCGATCGCCTTTCATCTAGCAATGCCAGCTTATCATAACGGTTCTTAACCCAATTTGCTTCTGTTATCTGACTCTCTATGGCAACCTGTAGCGACGGTATCTCCTGTTGGGAATCGAACAAGAGGGAAAAATACAAAGGCGGAATATAAAAATTTTTCCTACAATTCCCAATCCCATGAATCTAACTATGCATAACACAAAAGCAAACCCTAACTATGAAGAGGGTTAGAACACTTACAGAATTTTTGTCTTCTCCATTTTGCTCCAAGCTTCGACTCCGGACAGCGGTGAATGAGCAGCCCAAGTGTGCTGCCTCCAACGGTATCCACACCTAGCTAGAGCTTCAAGTCCTTTCCTCCTTTTCCTTGTTGTTGCTAGTGTAGGAGAAGAGAGGAGAGAGAGAGGGAAGCTGGAAATTCTGGCCAGCCCTTGGGGAGTTCCAAAAGTGATGATGTCACACATCATAGTGTGACTTAAATAGTCCACACTAAAGGGGCCGGCCCTAGGGGGGAAACCCTTTTAGGGTTTTGTGCAATTTCCCTAAATTGCACAATGACCCCTATTGTTTATATCAAATACAAACATGGCCTCAAAGAACTATTCTTTATGCACTCATACCCTTTCTCTCATAGACTTTAAAGCTCATCTTGCATGATCAGTGTGTGACCCATTGGGTTCACATCATCAAGTAGTAGGAATAGCACGAGGTGTGCACAATGGAACTCTTTCCATTTAGGGTCTAATTGGAACTCCTTCCAATTCCCTAATTGATTATAACTCACTTATAACAATTAAGGCTTCTACTAACCATGAGTAACACCTAGCATATGGCTCATGGTGTGGTCCTTAATGAGGTGAATAGTCATTTACAAAGAACCCTTCTGTTATAGTTTATAGGTTACAATTGCATCCTTCCTTCAACACAATGTCTCCAATTGAACTAATAGGACATGGAAGTCTGTCAAGTCCCTAGTTCAATTACTTTATACTCATTCATAAATATCAACTCATTGATGAACTCATGAAACTCTTTTCATATTCATCCTACCATGGCCATGGATTTAATGAGTTATATTATGAATGCTATATGAGACATTCTCTCTCTTTTTCCTGAGAGTGATGGATCCCTTGTTGATCACTCACATGCCTTCATACACATAGCAGTAGGGCCAATGAACACCTTTGCAGACCCCTGAATAGGATCTGCACTTAATGTTATCAAACTTCTAAAGCTACATGCATAAGGCAACTATGGTGTCTTAGGTCTAAGGATTACTTGTACCACTATAACAATGAGAAACTGATTGACAGGCAGGATAAAACTCCATTCAGTTTATCTCATATCTTTGGTCACATTCAGTGTACCTATTCTCGCAATAGGCACCCACTTGTTGGTTGTAGTGTCTCCACACAAATAGCTTGAGACTAGCTATCCTCCTATAGAGTCAACCTAACAAGTGCTAGTCCTATGGTTCATTACTGTCCATCATAGTGAACCTTCAACTAGGAATGCTTTAGGAGTTTAGTACAGAGATATATCTATAGTCTCAAAATTACAACTCTTTGTAATTCCATATTCTCAACTCTAACTCCATGGACATACTATGTAAATATAAATGATACATATAAACATAATAGAATAAGCCCTTTTATTAAATCAATAATAAATGTGACATACATAAATGAAATCAAATGATTGTTCCTAATCCCGAAACAATCATCTCTATGATTGGCTCTAGGGCATAATCCTAACATCTCCAACTCAATAGGCAAGACAGCCTCCATGCCATACACCAAAGAATAAGGGGTAGCCCTTGTCGATGATCTCACAGATGTTCTATAGCCCCAAAAGGCTAAGGGTGACTTCTCATGCCAATCAGTGTAAGTGTCAGCCGTTTTCTGTAGTATCTTCTTAACATTCTTGTTGGCGGCCTCCACTGCTCCGTTAGTCTGCGGGCGATAAGGGGAGGATAGATGGTGCACTACGTTGTATTTCTACAAAAGCTCCTTGGTTTCTTTCTGAAAGTGCTGACCATTGTCTGAAATGATCTCATGGGGTACCCCATACCTGTAGATGATGTTGAGCTGTATGAACTGCGCTACCTTCTTAGCATTCAGGGTCTTGAAAGATGCTGCCTCTACCCACTTAGTGAAGTAATCAATAGCTACCAAGATGTATTCATGCCCATTGGAGGCTTTCGGCTTAATCTGCCCAATTATATCTATTCCCCACACTACAAACGGCCAAGGCGACGATATGCTTGTCAAAGGCATGGAAGGCAAGTGTTGTCCATTAGCAAAGACCTGATTGTGACACTTCTTAACATGTGCATGGCAATCTCTCTCCATTGTAGACCAATAGTAGCCCAACCTCATGATCTTCTTAGCTAGCATTTAACCATTCATGTGCGGTGCTCCAACTCCTTAATGGATTTCACTAACAAGACGTTCAGCTTCTTCCTTGGTGACACACAACAGATGAATCCCGTCGTATGACCTCCGGTATAGCTTTCCTCCACACAAAACATAGTGACTTGCTAGCCTCCTTAGTGTTCTCCTATCAACGCGGGATGTTCCTTCCGGATATTCCCTTTCCTCAATGAATTTCATGATGTCATAGTACCAAGGATGGCCATCTTTCACCTCTCCTTCTCGAATAGAGCAGCAGTACACAGGTTTTTCTCTACATTCTATCACCAACGGTTTTACATTCCCACCATCTGGGATTTCCACCATAGAAGCTAGAGTTGCCAAAGTATCGGCGAACTGATTCTTATTTCTTGACAAATAATTGAACTCTATTTCCACAAACTCCTTAGTCAAGGCTTCTAAGTATGCATGATACGACAGCAGCTTTTCATCACGAGTCTTCCATTCTCCCTTTATCTGGCAGATAATCAGTGTTGAATCTCCGAAAACCTCTAACTCTTTGATCCCCAATTCCAGTACAGCTTCCAACGCAAGGATGCAGGCTTCATACTCGGCAACGTTGTTGGTGGCTTCAAACCCTAATTTAACCGCCAATGGTGTGAATGCTTCTTAGGTGAGACTAGTAGAACTCCTATCCCATACCCTCTTTTGTTTGCAGCTCCATCGAAGTATACTTTCCAACTCTTCTTTCTGATTTCTAGGACATCCTCATCGGGGAATTGATCATTGAATTGTTCTGATGACGCCACAAGGCAGCTAGCCAAATAATCTGCAATGATACTTCCTTTTACTGACTTCTGTGTTACATACTTTATGTCGAATTCATTGAGAAGAATTGACCAACGAGCAGTTCTGTAGGATAAAACCGGCCTTTCTATCAAATACTTTAGTGGATCCATACGACTTATCAAGAAAACCTCATACGACATCATGTAGTGACGGAGTTTCTGAGTTGCCCACACCAAAGCCACACAAGTCTTCTCTATGGCATTGTACTTCACCTCATAGTCTAGCATCTTCTTGCTTAGGTAATAAATGGCATTCTCCTTTTTCAACCCCTCAAGGTACTGAGCTAGCATAGCTCCCGTCGTGGTTTCAGTGACCGTCAAATATAACAATAACGGCTCACCTTGTCGCAGGGGAACTAGAATTGGTGGATTACTCAAATACTTTTTAATAGTTTCAAAGGCTTCTTGACATTCTTCGTTCCATACCTTCGGCACACCTTTCTTAAGCAACTTGAAAATCGGCTCGCACACCATGGTCAAGTTAGCAATAAACCTGCTTATGTACTGAATTCTCCCCAAAAACCCTTGAATCTGCTTTTCTGTGCTAGGCGGCTCCATCTCTACAATGGCCTTGATTTTCCCTGGATCAACCTCGATTCCCATCTGAGTAATCATGAATCCTAATAACTTGCCCGCAGTGACACCAAAGGCGCATTTTTGAGGATTCAATCGCAGGTTATACTTCTTTGCCCGCTCTAGGAACCTTTCCAATGCCATGAAGTGTCCTTCTCGGTCTACGGACTTCACGATCATGTCGTCCACATACACCTCCACCTCCTTATGGATCATGTCATGCAGCAATGTTGTAGCAGCTCTCTGATAGGTAGCCCCGGCATTTCTCAAACCGAATGGCATTACATTATAGCAATATGTTCCCCACTGTGTGATAAAAGCTGTTTTCTCCATATCTTGCGGCGCCATCTTTATCTGATTGTATCCGGAAAACCCATCCATAAAAGAGAGAAGCACATGTCATACAGTACTATCTACAAACACATCAATGTGGGGCAAAGGAAAATCATCCTTAGGACTTGCTGCATTAAGATCTCGAAAATCCACACACATTCTTACTTTTCCATCCTTTTTAGGCACAGGCACTATATTGGATAACCATTCCGAATACTCCACAACCTATAAGAACCCTACGTCCAGTTGCTTGGTTACTTCCTCCTTTACCTTCAATGCCCATTCAGGTTTTAACCTTCTCAATTTTTGCTTTACCAGCTTTTTAAGGGGATTGGTGGGGATGAAATGCTGCACAATGTCTGGATCTATGCCGGGCATGTCTTCATAAGACCATGCAAAGGCTGTTATGTTGGCCTTTAAGAGGGCTATCAGCTTTTCTTTTTCAAGTGGTGAGAGGGTTATCCCAATTTTAATTATCTTTGGCAATTCATTTGTCCCTAAATTGATTGATTCCAATTCATCCATGTTAGGTTCGGTGACACCCCTTTTCCTTCGCTCGACGAGCTCCGGGGGGACGTCATTCCTAGGATCTATATCCATGCCATAAATATCCATAGAAGAGAGAAAGGAAACACTGCAAGCAAACAATGTATAAAAGAAACACACTTCATTAAAGGAACTAACAAAAAGACACAAACTTGAAAAGGAAACAAAATTTGGTGCCACAACTATGAAACGACTCCTAACTCCACAAAGTGGGATAGGCGAATACACTTTATTGAAAGCAAGAAAGACTCTAACTAAGGAACCTACAAGCTACTATCAGGCAGGTCATGATTTTCCTCCTCAAGGATCTTTGCAATGGCTCCATCTTCTAGGTACCAATTACGAAGTGGCATGGTTGCATGGTGAATTGACGAATCTTGGCAATCTTCTGTTGCTGACTCCCCCAAAATAAGAACCACATCTTGGAACATGGTGACCATAGCCTCGGTATCCACATGCTCTACCTAGTCTTCTTTCTTCTTTCCCATAGAATTGTACCAACTTGTCAAGCTCTGAGGATTCGGCCCCTCTGTAAAGTACTTGTCACAAAAATCCTTGTTTGCCAGTGCTGGATCAGAACTTGGGTAAAAAGTACAATAAAATGATGGTTCTTCCTTTTTGAACTCTTTTTCTATACATTGCACATACTCAAACCCCGACAAGGGTATCTCAACTGACTCTGGTTTTATTTCATATATAGGTACTCCCGCCATTTTCAAATCATAGTCCCCTTGAAGCGTGACAATGGCTCCCTCATGAGGGAACTTCACCTTTTGATGCAATGATGATGGTACAGCCCCAGCAGGATGAATCCAAGGCCTTCCCAATAACAGATTAAAACATGACGGCACATCCAGGACTTGAAACTCTACTCTGAACTTCGTGGGTCCCATGATTAAAGGTAAAGTGATTACCCCAATTACTTCTCTACGGGTATTATCATACGCCCTCACTGTCTGCCCAAATGGAGTGAAATTAGTGGGCCCCAAGCCCAAATCAAGGGACATACATTCAGCGTGGAACCATTATCAATCAAGACCGTGGGAACCCTCTTCCCCATGGTGTCAACGGTTATATGCAAGGCTTGAGAGTGGCTTGGCCCACTTTTAGGTAAGTCAGCCTCTGTGAACACTATAGTGGAATTCTTCGGAGCAGGGTTTACTAGATTCACCAATCCCTCAGGAGACAAATTGACCAGAACCTGTATTTGGTTAAGCAACTTGAGTACTGTCTGTCTGTGTTTGTGAGAGGCCATAAGCAAGCCCCATATGGTGATATTGGCATTGGTCTTCTTCAATTGTCTGAGTACTTCATCCTCTTCTTCTTGCACATCAAGGCGCTTATCTAACTCACCCAGTGGATTATCAGATTCCAAGTGCAGAGGCTTGAAATGGCAGCCCCCTCTTGTCATGTGGTCTATTTCTTCATCACTAGCCCATATGTCATCAATTTCATTTGTGTCACCCATTAGGTCATCCCATTCAATCATGTCAATGTCCTCCATCTGCACCTCTTCAGGTATATCATCCCAGCCCGTAGGAATTATGGGCTCACTTGGCAATGGATCGGGATAAAGTACATAGTAATCAAATTTCCTCGAAGGTTCTCCTAATAGCCCCACTCGAAGGTCTCCTGCTTCATACCTCTCTTTCAACTGCTGTTGGATAGACTTCTTTGGCAATTGTAAGGTCTTTTGATCAATGAGGTCTTGGACGACCTTCCTCAACATAGCACAGTCCTCAGTGTCATGGCCGGGTATACCATGGTATTGGCAATATTGATGGGGTGTTTGGGGTCTTGGCTTTAGAAGGTGAGGTATGATAAGGCCTTGGTTACAGCATTGGTAAAAGGCTTGGGTCAAGGACATGGGTAATGGGGTGTATTGTCTTATGGGTAGGCAAGGTCGAGATGGGTCGGCTTCAATGGCATTTATGGAGTTGGATGAATTATGAGAGGGAAGTGGATTTTGGGTGACATTTGGGCGATTTGGTGGAGTTGGTGGTGAGATGATTTGTTTGTCAAGCAAGTCTTGGATCTCATGCCTAAGGCGATAGCAACGGTTGGTTAAGTGGCCTTTGGCTTGGTGGAATTTGCAGTATTCATTCTCATTGTAGTTCTTAGGCAATGGGTTTGGTGGTGGTCTTAGGTCGAGAGGTTTCAACAAGCCTCGGCTTTTTAGCTTTTCAAGCACTTTCTCTAGTGGCATATGCAACTCAGTGAATTGGCGAGGTGGGTTGGTGTCATTTAGGGAGATAGGTTGAATGGGTTGGGCTATGGCATTGACTTCGGCATTGTTTTTCCCAGCAAAGTTCGGCCTGCGGCTCTTCTGGACTTCTTCTGTCTTGATTGACCCATCGGCAATAGCATCCTCAACTTGTGTACCTGCTCCTATAAGAGCCTTGAAATTAGGGAAGTAGTGAGCAAAGAGGTGCTTGTGATACACCGGCAATGGGTTCTTAACCACCAACTGAATCTGATCTTCCTCATTCGGTCTATCTGCCATTTTCGAGGCCTTTTGCCTCTACCTTGTAATGAAAGCGGAGAAAGTCTCATTAGCCCCTTGTTTCGTGATCTCTAGGTCCCTTCTTGTAACATCCACCTCAGTGTTGTACTTGTAGTGCTCTGAAAACTCATTACATATGTCTTCCCAAGTCCGGGTTCTATTCGCATCCAAAGCTAGGAACCTACTTTAAAGCAGAAGTGGCTAGGGTTTCATGGAACATTTGGGCCAAGAGTTCATCTGTTGCTCCTCGAGGGTGCATAGCTCGTACATACATCTTCAAATGGGTCTTAGGGCAACCCGTTCCATCAAACTTTTCTAATTCGGGCATCTTGAATTGTAGTGGAATACGAGCTTGAGGAAACAAAGATAGGGTACGTACATCCACCATGTCATCTGTCCTACGGATTCCCTTTATAGTTCTCTCCAAGGCTTCTACCTTGCTAGCCAACATAGAGTCTGTATCAGAGGTCTTCCCCTTACTTCCCCCTTCTAGGTTAAAAATTTCAGGTGATTCATTTCCCTTGGGCTTAGTACTTCCCCCATCATTGGTCTTAGTGCCTTCTCCAGACTAGGTCCCATTTTCGGTGTTATCCTCCGGGTTACGGCCATTATTCTGTTCGAGTTCCGACATCTTATGTTGGATATCTTGGGCCATTTTCAATGCTCTCTCGGATACATCAGTGGTGTAATCAAGCTTGGTCATGATAGCCTTCAAACAAGTCTCAACATCAAAACCCCCTTCACTAGTTGTTTCGTCGGCCATATCTGACTGGTTGGTAGAATCAATCTTCACTAAGCGCCCTTGCTGGTCGCAGATCCAAGCCAGTACGTCCTCTCTCTCTTCTAAGAAAGGGAACAATCAGTCTCTCATCCTAAGGGTATATCCTAGGCTTCCATATTTGTCTCAATGACTTCGCGCCATAAATACTCAATTAGTCCCTTTTAATCCAATCACCTTTGCAAGGGTCATGGGCGAAAGGTACGTATTAAGGATATAGGGTGCAAAGGTCCTCTATTAATTTTCGATTAAGCACATCACAAACACGGTCATGATATCATTACAAACAAAGTGGGTGCATAAGGGTGAAACCATAGTGCCCTACAAGTCTGTCTATATGGACTAATGATAAGGGTAGGCTGGGGTCCCTCACTTGCTTGAGCAATCTTTATACCTAACCACATGTGGCATCAGGAACGCCGCGTGGGTCCAGCAGTACGTGATTAACTCATTTAATATACCCAAGGGCAAGCCCAAGGGTACTTGGCAAGAGAGGTTGAGAGCTTTCGCCCCAACACATGGAATCAGGAAAACCAAGGTCGAGGCTAGGCCCGTCAGTGGCAAGGGACATCGAATCCTAACATGCAAGAGTCTGCGCACACAATGCAATAAATGAAAACACACAATCAAGTGAATGTAATGTGATTGATTTTAATTAAACAAAAGAAATTAACTTAGCCCAATCAAATTGTATAGAGTCTAGCCCACAAGTCGCCAGTCTGTGGACCCTGGAAATTGGGCCTACGAGGGATTGGAAAGAAGAATAGGGTTTGAAAACGAAAAAAGGAGTCGCCACCTTATTTTTTAAAGGAAAGAAGGAAAACCCTAAAAAAACAGTTTTGTTTAGGAAAACAAAAGATTGACTCCATGTTTAAAAATGGAAAGGCAAAAGAAGTCTTTTGGAAACCAGAGAAATCGGGGATTCGGAGGCTAAGTTACGATATGGGAAGGTTCTAGGCAAAGCCTATAGGCACCCATATCGCCCTAAACGGTCTCTTAATTTAATTGGGCTAAATCAAAGTCTTAATCACACACAAATCAACAATTATCATCAAAAGACAGCATGCATATCATTCATTCATTCATCCATATAATCAAGTAAATCAAAGAAAAACAGAAAAAAGAAAGAGGGAGGGGAGAAAACCTAGGATACTTAGTATCCTAGTGCGGACTTGAACCTCACGAAGAGCGCCTACGTACCATGTATGGAAATACATGGATCAAAGTCCACATAGTTCGAATGGGAATAGGGTTATAACCTAATCAAGGCCTATGGTAAACCCTAAGTTTCCTTTCAAGTAAAACATGGTAATGTTTCCAAAATAAATGATTCTCAAAAGATCTTTAGAAAATATGGAATTTGATAAAGATGGAAACTTGGATTTAAAAGGTATCTTTTTAATGAAAGGATACTATAGAATCTACCATACCCCTCTATTAAGGAATAACCCTAGGGGGGAGAAAGGGAAAGTTTCAAGGAAAGGAAAGAAGGGTGAATTGGGGCACCCTCATACCCTACTTACCTTTAAGCAAAAGCAACCTGTCAAAATAACCACCCTATTGCATAGGGTAATTACCTTATTTGTAAGATTTCATCTCACAATAGCCAAAATAACCACCCCACATTGGTGGGGTAGCTGCACCTGTTGTACCTGTCAAGCACCTGCAATTTGCATGCAAAACATACCAAAATACCAACCAACCAAGCTAGGTTCCAATCAAGCAATTATCATGCTAAAACATAGGCAAACACATGCTCAGAATATGGCAATAAAAACAATGGACAAATCTGGACAAAATTGAAATAAAGGTCTAAAATCACTCATAAGTCATGCAAAGAACACCAATCATGAACTAATAAAAACCCTAATTCAATCCTATATGCAATGACACGCAATAAACCCTAAAATCCACTACTATGAATGCAAAAATATCATAGTTATCAAATATGCAGCACATATATATCAACTATGAAGAAAAAAATAAAGAAAAACCTTAAGCTATCATACTATATGCAACTTTCCTAATACAAGGATGAATGAAACCCTAGAATCACAATTGTGCTCAAAATCACATAAAATAACTCTAAATCATGCAAAACTCATCATGGACATCATTCTAATCATGCATATTAATCAATAGAAGCATCAACACATGATAAAAATACAAGCTTGCACATGAAATACAGCTATTCTAAGTAAAAACCTAATTTCAGCACAAGAGAAACCCTAGAATTGCAAACATGCATTAAATCACATTAAACAGCCCTCTAGCATTTTAAACAGCCCATAAACATCATCCTAATCATGCATACTAACTCATAGAAGTAGCAAAACATGATAAAAACATATGCTTTAACATGAAATCATAGCTATTCAATGCAAAACCCTAGAACAGACTCTAGAAACCCTAAAAACACAAACACTCATAAAACCACATAGAATGACATTATATCATGCAAAACCAGCCATAAACAATATCCTAATCATGCATTCTAAGCATTAGAAGCATCAAAACATGATAAAAATACAAACTTGCACATGAAATAATGCTATCCCATTTAGAAAACCCTAATTTGAATGAAAGAGAGAAAGGGGGAGAGGCATACCTATGGTGGCTGCTATAGAGAGTCCTCCTCTTCTTATGCACTGCTGGGAACTCCTTCCTTCAAGCCTTCAAGCTCAACTTCAGCCTTCCTTCAAGCTTTCTCTCTCACTTTCTCACTCAAAATTTAGGTTAAACTACCCTAAGGATGGCTGCCATAGCCTCCAAGTCTCACACATGCCTCACACTTCAGAAATTGCCTTCCCATTGCTGAAGTATAAGGGGGTATTTATAGGGATTGAGGGAAAACCCTCAATGGTTGGGATTAAAACCCTAGGGATTGATCCAAGGGCTCTTAGAGGTTCCCTTGGGGCTCAAGTAGGTCAAATAGGGCTGAAATTAGGGTTAAATGGTGGCTAGAGGCGAGCAAATCCGAGAAAATAGGGAGGGAGCCGCGTCAAGGCTCAAAAAAGGAAAGTGGCTCGGGTGACCACTTGGGGCTGGGCGGCTAGCCGCCCAGGCCTGGGTGGTCACTCAAGGCCATGTCATCCTCAGCCCATTTTTTACCCCTTTCGACTTCCAAATGTGTTTTAGGGCTCAAATCAACTCCGATTTTGACGAAACGAAAGCCAAAACGACCGTGTTTCAAAGGGGAATGTAATTTGAGTCACTTGAGGGCAAGAAACCCTAGCCATGGCTGCATGGTTGGGTCCTACAAAGGTGGTTAACCGCTATGCCTCACCATCGCTTAGCTTAGGTATGCACATAGGGTCGCACCGAATGCTTTCCAATTCGAAATTCAACCTCCCTAAACACATTTGGGGATGAAATTAAGACTAATCAAGGTCAAATGAGTAGCCATAGAGTGAAAATCATGAACCAATTCGGGCTAACCCGAAGTAGGTCTCTTAGCCGACCTGAGCCTTGTTGAGCCATTCTAATTCTAAACCATCAATTCATCGAATTGAACCCATAAATACCTCAAATGCATCCATATGAACTCTAATTGACAAGTTGGAGATCATTTCAAGGTCAAATGGAAAGTTTGTGACCAAAAAGACGATTATGCCCCTCAAGTCACAAAAGTTCTTATTAACCCTCAAGATCAACTCCAAATTGAACCAAAATTCATACACACCATCCTTAGGAGCCTAGAAACTCAATGCAAACGACTAGACTCAAAAAGGAAACAAAAAAGACACATGCAATGACGAACCCTAGCTAAGGTGGCAAAAATGGGGTGTGACACCAGCGTTTCTTAAGCCAAAAGGCATTACCTTGTAACAGTACGTTCCCCATTGCGTGATAAAGGCTATTTTCTCCATGTCTTGAGGCGCCATCTTTATCTGGTTATACCCGGAGAATCGGTCCATGAAAGAGAGGAGTGCATGTCCCACTGTGCTGTCCACCAATACGTCGATATGGGGTAAAGGAAAGTCATCCTTAGGGCTCGCGGCGTTGAGATCTCAGAAGTCGACACACATCCTCACTTTCCCATCTTTTTTAGGCACAGGCACTATATTCGACAACCACTCGGGGTACTCCACAACTTGGAGGAAACCCACGTCTAGTTGTTTAGTTGCCTCTTCTTTTACTTTTAGAGCCCATTCTAGTTTTAATCTTCTGAGTTTCTGCTTTACCGGCTTCTTTAGGGAATTAGTGGGGATATAGTGTTACACAATATCGGGGTTAATGCCAGGCATGTCTTCATAAGACCATGCAAAAGCCATAATGTTGGCTTTCAAGAGAGAGATCATCTTTTCTTTTTCAATGGGGGAGAGGGTTTTCCCAATTTTAACTATCCTTGGCAATTCATTCGTCCCTAAGTTGATTGATTCCAATTCATCCATATTAGGTTCGGTGACACCCCTTTTCCTTTGCTCAACAAGCTCCGGGGGGACATCGTTCCTAGGATCTATATCCATGCCATAAATATCCATAGAGGAGAGAAAAGAGACACTGCATATATAGAGAAAGAGAGCACACTTTATTGACTAGGAATAGTAGGAATGACACACAAAATAAGGAAAACAAACAAATCTGTATCAATACTATGACTCCACAAAGTGAGTTAAGTAGATACATCTTATTGAATTAGGGAAATATTACCAAACTAAGACACCTACAAGCTGCTATCTGGTAGGCCAAGGTCTTCTTCTTCATGGAGCTCCACAATGACACCACATTCAAGGTACCAATTCAGGAGTGGCACGGTAGCATGGCTAATGGACGAACCCTGGAGTTCTTCAATGGTCGAGTCTTTTACGGTGAGAATCATATCTTGGAACATTTCAGTCATAGCCCCTACATCAAGGTTCTCTGCCCAGTCCTCTTCTTTCTTTTCCCAAAACTCATCATTGATGGCTTCATCATCCACCATTTCAGCTGTGATTGGATACCATTCGGTGAAGAAGATTTCAAAACCCAGAACTCGGATCTTGGTAGCTTGGTCAAAGGTGGGTTCTAGAAACCCGCAATATAGAAAATCATCCCCTTCTTTGACGAAGTAACCATTCAAAGTAGGTCGATATGGCGAGATCCTCAGGTCTGGCACCCTTCCCTCGGCTTTGGCTCTTACTTTCTCTTTATTCCTCTTTAGCATTTCCACATGATCATTTCTAGAGGGCTCATATCCTAGCCCAAAGGTGTATGAGGTGACACGGCTCTGAATAGACTTAGAGATCCCTTGTTGGCGATGCCCTAGCCCCATGCTTGGAAAGAAACTCATTCTTCTCATGATTTCACCAACGTGCAAGTTGCCATGGGGGAAAAAATCCAAGGGTATTAACTCACCCTTTTCGAGCTCTTTCTCAATGCATTGGACATAGTCAAACCCAGATAGTGGTACTGCTGCTGATTCGGGTTGTATCTCACATATAGGCACACCTGCGAGTTTCAGTTCATAGTCCCCTTGAAGTGTTACTATGGCTCCTTCATAAGGAAACTTTACCTTTTGATGGAGTGAAGACGGCACAGCCCCAGCAGGATGGATCCAAGGTCGGCCCAACAGCAAGTTGAAACATGACGGCACATCTAACACTTGGAATTCCACCCTAAATTCAGTGGGTCCCATGATAAGAAGCAAAGTAACCACCCCTATTACTTCACGACGGGTGTTGTCATAAGCTCTTACAGTCTGCCCTAGATGGCGTGAAATCGGTGGGTCCTAAACCCAAAACAGTGGCAGTTCGGAGAGGACATACGTTCAGTGCAGACCCATTGTCGATAAGGACGGTAGGAACCCTCTTCCCCATAGTGTCAACGGTCACGTAGAGAGCTTGAGAATGGCTTGGCCCGCTTTTGGGTAGGTCCACATCGGTGAACACGATGGTTGAGTTCTTAGGAGTTGGATTCACTAAATGTACCAGCCCCTCGGGAGATGTATCAATGGGCACTTGTACCTGATTCAACAGTTTCAACACGGTCTGTCTGTGCTTGTGCGAGGCCATGAGTAAGCCCCAAATAGTGATGTTGGCATTGGTCTTCTTCAGTTGCCTAAGCACTTTATCCTCTTCTTCTTGCAAGCTAGGACGCTTCTGCCCTTCCAAATCTTCCAACGGATTCTCAGATTCTAGGTGGGGAGGCTTGAAATGGCGACCCCCTCTAGTTATATGGTCTAACTCATCATCACTAGCCCATATGTCATGGACTTCCTCGGAGTCATTCATTAAGTCATCCCATTCTATCATATCAATCAATGCTCTCCATTTCTGTCGGCAAGTCATCCCAACCTGTAGGGACTATCGGCTCATCTGATATTGGACTTGGGCTTAAGTACAGCACATAGTAATCAAATTTCCCCGACGATTCACCTAATAGGACAACCTGAGGATCCCCTGCCTCATATCTTTCTTTCAGCTCTTGTTGGATAGATTTCTTTGGCAACAACAAAACTTTTTGGTTAATGAGGTCTTGAATGATCTTATTTAGTATAGAACAAGCCTCGGTGTCATGGTCGGGTGCACGATGGTATTGGCAATATTGGTGAGGGGTTGATGGCCTTGGCTTTGGTGGAAGTGGCATGATAAGGCTGTTATTGCGGCAAATGGTGAAAAGACGGGTTAAGGTCATGGGGAGTGGAGTGTATTGTCTTATGGGTCGGCGAGGGCGAGAGGATTCTACCCCAATGGCATTTATGGTGTTAGATGGGGGTGTGTTGTTATGAGATGGGAGAGGATTACGGGTGACATTTGGACGGGTTGGTGGTGAAATGACTTGCTTGTCAATGAGGTCTTGGACTTGGTGGCGAAGGCGAATACAACGGTTGGTAGCATGGCCTTTGGATTGGTGGTACCTGCAGTACTCATTCTCGTTGTAGTTCTTGGGTAAGGGATTTGGTGGGGGTCTTGGGTCGAGTGGCTTCAATAGGTCACGGCTTACAAGCTTTTCAAGGACTCTTTCGAGTGGCATGAATAGGTCAGTGAATTGGCGAGATGGGTTGAAATCATTGAGAGAGAAGGGTTGAATGGGTTGAGTTATGGTGTTGACCTCGACATTGTTCTTCTCAGTAAAGTTTGTCTTGCAACTCCTCACTTCCTCAGTTTTGATTGTTCCATCATTGATAGCATCTTCAACCTGCATGCCAGCCCCAATGAGAGCTTTGAAATTTGGGAAATAGTGGGCAAATAAGTGCTTGTGATACACGGGCAGCAAGTTCTTAACCACCAACTGAATTTGGTCCTCCTCATTTGGCCTATCTGTCATTCTTGACGCCTTTTGTCTCCACCTTGTAATGTAAGTGAAGAAAGTTTCATGAGCCCCTTACTTGGTAGTTTCCAGGTCTCTCCGAGTAACATCCACCTCTGTGTTGTACTTGTAGTGCTCCGAGAACTCATTGCATATGTCTTCCCAAGTCCGAGTTCTGTTCTCATCCAAGGATAAGAACCATTTCAAAGCAGAAGTGGCCAAGGTTTCATGGAACATTTGAGCTAAAAGCTCGTTAGTGGCCCCTCGAGGGTGCATGGCTCGCACATACATCTTTAAATGAGTCTTAGGGCAACCTGTCCCATCGAACTTTTCTAACTCCGGCATCTTAAATTGTAGTGGAATACGGGCTTGAGGAAACAAAGATAAAGTCCGCACATCGACCAT
Source organism: Liquidambar formosana (assembly GCA_039720395.1). Classification (NCBI taxonomy): domain Eukaryota; kingdom Viridiplantae; phylum Streptophyta; class Magnoliopsida; order Saxifragales; family Altingiaceae; genus Liquidambar; species Liquidambar formosana. The sequence goes on from CM077820.1 coordinate 38,693,578, forward strand.
GTCATCAGCCCTACGAATCCCTTTTATAGTTCTCTCTAATGCTTCTACCTTGCTTGCTAACACGGAATCACTACTAGAACCTTTCCCTTTGGTTTCCCCTTCTAGGTTGGTGACCACAGGTTTCGAGCTACTTTCCCTCCTTGTCTTGGTGTTCTCATTGGATTGAGGTCCCTCTTCGGTGCCAGCCCCATGAGGTATACCCGAGGAATGGGCCTTAGAGCCATTTTGTTCAAGATCCGCCATCTTCTGTTGGTTCTCTTGAGCCATTTTCAATGCGGTATCGGATGTAAATCCTAATATAAACCTATGGTAAAAACCCTAGGTTTCCTTATTTGAAAGAGAATTGAATAAACAAGTTTGACTTTAGGAAAACCTCCACAAGATGGAAATTTTAATAAAAAACCAGAATTTTATTTATGAAGGAAACCTCTAATTATACCATAAACTCATATTAAAAAAAAAACCCTAAAGAGGGAGAAAAGAAAGGATAAGAAAGGTGAATTGGGGCACCTTCACACCCACTTACTTGAACGCGATAGCTCCAAGCATTAGCAATTTCAAAGTAAGAGCAGCCCTATTTGCCATAGGACAATTACCACACCTATTTGCACCCTTACACATGCTCAAAACCATGCAAGAACAATAACATGCAAATCTGGACAGAATGGTATTATGGCCTAAATTCATCCACTAATCATGCTAACAGCAAAAACAGCGAACAAACATGAGCCTTAATGCGATCCTAATACCATATCATGCATAAAAACCTAGAATCAACTACCATGCATGCAAAACATATCATTGTTATCCTATATGCAAAGCATATACAGCAACCATAAAGAAAACAAATAAGAAACCCTACTTTAACATACTATGGGAAACTAACCTAAAACAAAGACAATGAAAACCCTAAACTCACAAGCATGCTTAAAAACACATAAAAACAACCCTAAAATATGCTAAACTCATATTAAACAGAACTCAAATCATGCATATTAACTAACTAAAGCCATAAAGCATGATAAAAATCCTAACTTTAACATGCAATGACACTATTCTAAAACAAGGACAATAGAAACCCTAAACTCACAATCATGCTTAAAAACCTATAGAACAGCCCTAAAGCATGCTATAATCAACATGAACAGCATTTAAATCATGCATATTAACTAACTAAAGTGATAACACATGATAAAAAAGCTATTTTTAACATGCAGTAAGCCTATTCTATAAGAAAGCCTGATTTAATACTAATAAGAAAGAGGGTTACCTTAAGAAGAGCTTCCTTGCTGTTGTAGAGACTCTCCTCTTGCTCTTGTGGATGACTTAAGTCAATGTTCTTCAAGGCTATAGTAGGAACTCCAGCTCTCCTTCAATTCTCTCTCCCCTATTCTCTCTCACAAACTCAATTTTAATGCATAAAGTGGCTCTCCTTGTGCTGAAGCATAGGGGGTATTTATAGAGTTCAATTAGGATTCACCAATGGTTGAGATTAAAAACCTAGAAATTAATCCAAGGGCTATTAGAGACCCCCTTGGTGCTTAAGTAACTCAAAAGTTACCAAAAACTAGAAGAAAACACATCCAAAAGAGTCCTTGTACGTCAAAATAGGCAAGAATCCACTTCAGCAACGTGTTGGCAAAAAAATAGGAAAGTGCTCTCGGGTGACCACCAAGGGGCCCAAGCCGCTAGCCGCCCGGGGCTGGGTGGTCACCCGAGCCCACTTCAGATTTTTGCCTAATTTTGACTCTTTTCCCTTCTAGCAGTGTTTCAATGGTCAAATTAAGTCCGATTTTGATAAAACAGAAGCCAAAACGATCGTGTTTCAATGAGGAATACATTTTTGAACATTTTAGGGTAAAAACCACTAACCATGGGGGCATGGTTAGGTTTAACAAAGGCGGTTAACCATTATACTCTACCTTTACAAAGCATAGGTATGCACATAGGATCAAACCAAATGCTTTCCATATCAAATTAAACTTTCTAAAACACTTGTGGGGATAAAATGGTGAATAATTAAAGTCAATTTGAAAAGATTTGATTGGTAATTGTGAGTCAATTTGAGCTAACCCAAAAAAGGGTTAATTAACCAACTTGAACTACATCGAGCTATTTTAATCCTGAGCCATTAATTCATCAAATTGAACCTAAAAATACCTCAAATGCATCCATATGAACTCCAATTGACAATTTGGAGATCATTTCAAGGTCAAATGAAAAGTTTGTGACTTAAAAGACGATTATACCCCTCAAGTCACAAAAGCTCTTATTATCCCTCAAGATCAACTCCGAATTGAACCAAAATTCATATCCATTGTCCTTGTGACTCTAAAAAACTAATGCAAGTGACTAGACTCAAAGACAAAACAGAAACATGCATGAAATGATGAGTCCTAGTAAGGTGGTGCAAAAATGGGTTGTAACAATGGGTTCATTAAAAAACACAGCATTATAGGAAATTGAATAAAACAGAAGAAGTAGAACTTAGGCAAGCATGCCTTCAATAACCACACCAAAACACTCAATTTTTCATTAATCAAAGTCTAAATTCCTTTTCACAAAATAGCTTTTATCTATAGACTCTAGAAAACTTGCTACACGAGTAAAACCCTTCTAAAAACAACACTAACCAAGTAGGACTCAAACTCTACTAGAATAGAATTAAACTTCTAATGAACTCAAACTAGAAAATAACACAAAATAGAAACTTTTAGAAAATAGAAAGTCTAACCAAATTAGAAAGAATATAAAGAAGAAAATCTAGGAACTTACTAAAATACCCTAAGCATGACTAAGACTTATTAAAACATAAACTAATGACTCAAAAAGGTTATAGGACCCACAAGCATCGGCATAGGATACCAAAAAGGTTTTTCTTCTCTATCCAATTAGGAGCTACGCCATCAAAGGATAAAGTAAGGATAAAGTTAGGAATACACACATAATGTGTTCCAAAAACCCGACCCAAGTATATTTGAATTTGTAGACAAGGATTTTGATATACTAGAAATTAATAGGATATTTCATTTGTTTATTTTTTGTTGATGTAAACATAGTATATTGTAGATTGTAGCTAGCTCTTAGAGATTAGTTAGGAAGGGAGTTATGGGTAGTTTAATATCTCCTCAGGAAGCGGAGGTCCTGAGTTTAACTCTTGCTAAACCCCTTAGTGCCACCCACACAAAAAGATAGTTTAATATCTGTTAGAAGCAGTTAGAGTTGGTTACAAGGCTGTTAGTTTGTTAGAAGTTAGTTTAAACTTGGTTAAACTATTGCATATAGGGCTGCTAGTACTAGTTAGAGCAGTTTTATGACATTTTCCTTCAAAAAACATATTGTTTTCTCTGTATTAGAGCATTTTCTCGCTCTCTGTGTTCTTCTTAAGGACTTAAATATCGATATCGATGGATTTATCAAGGCTCCAAAAACACGGATATATCGGATATATCGATGGATATATCGAAAATTTCGATATCGATTTCAAAGATATGACGGATAGTGCTAGTTAAACACGTATACTTCCATTGAAACTCTAGGAACAATGATTAGACTCTAATAAACAGTTTAAAATCAAAATATTGTAATTTAAATGTGTATTAGACAAGTATGTATAATGTAGGGTATAAAAATTGTACCACAATAAGCGAAAGAATGAATATTTTAACAAAGTAAATCAAAGTTGTTACTTCATAATCCTAATTTAAGCCATTAGTATAAATGAAATATTTATATAAATCAATACTAAAAGAGTAAGAGGTGATAATTTTGACACAATAAGACGAAAATGAATATCTCGATATCGACGATATATATCTTGATATAGTGAAAATATTTTATATATCGATGATACCATGTGAAAGAAAGTAGATATTATGATATATCGAGATGTATTGAGATTTTATCAATAATATCGAAAATATCAACAATATCATAAAGATAGTTTACGAAAAAGATATGTTAGTTAAATATTGTATCGAGGGGAACTGATACACGGATATATTGAAGATATCGTGGATATTATAGTCCATGGTTCTTCCAAATAGCCATATTTGGTTTTGTAATGAAGATTTCCATCTCTTAATGAAAGTTTGCTTGATTTTAATGCATTTTTTCATCAATGGAATGCATTGTTGTTGCTTCCTGCATCAGATTTAGTTTATTATGTTAGGGTAGAGGGCTGAAAGTTAGGTTACGGTTAGGTCTAAAGGAGTAGGTATTTAGAGTGAAAAGACGGTTAGGAAGGGACTGATTGTGGATAAAAATTGTGTGGTGAAGTTGCTTAAAAATAAAGAAGAGAAGAAGATAAAGACGGTTCACAGGAGGAACAGGAAGACATTAATTTGAGCCGTAAAAATGTTTCCCTGCCATATCACTTCTGTGTATTGGATTAAATATTTAGCGCAATAGCTTTTATCCTCTCATAATGTGTTCTATTCGCCAAGTATGTGATACTGAATGGTTTCTCTCCCTTTGTTTACTTGCTTTCTTATTCCCTAATAATTTTTTGGATGCCTTTTACCTCTCTAGACTGTTCTTTTTATATTTATGTTCTTTTCCTATTTGACAGGGCATCGATTTCTGAAGGCATGGAGGTTTTGCAATTGGAAATGCCATCTAGTGATCGGGAGCACTTTTGGGTTAAGAAAAAGTGTAAAGTCTTGAGAAATGGAACCAATGCAGCTGCAAAATTCTGAAGGCATATGTTGGTGTTTACTAATCTATTCTAGTGGAAGTCTCGTAAGGCTCTAATAGTCTTTGTTTATTTTTTATAATTATTACAATGGAAGTCTTCTAAGGTTTTAATAATCCTTGTTTATTTTTTATAATTATTACAATTTTAATTGTGATCATAACACTATAATGATTGTTCTTGTTTTATTCGGTACCAAAAAAAAAAAAAAAAAAGATTGTTCTTGCTCTTGAATTGATACTTATTCAACTGTAATGGATTATGTCTCTTGAATGCCTTCTAATGATATCTTATAATAGATTTGGACATTTGGTATCTGTAGTTGGGTGGATATGTGGTTAAATTTTCTCCCTAAGGCTGCGTTTGGTTGACGGGAAGCATATGCGGGAAAGTGAAATGTAGGAAAGTAAAGGAAAATAGTAATGTTAAAAATTGTTTTTCTTACATGCATTTGGTTTACTAGAAAATTATGGGAAAATATAAAGTACCAACTTTCCTATGCTACTTTTTCCTATTAAAAGTGTAAGATGTGTTTTGTGGGCTTTTTGTCCAAGAAAGATTCTGTGGGCGGTTATTAATAAATCCCACAAGATTCCTGTAAATCAGATATATAGAAAGCATAGGAAAATTCACTTTCTTTTCCATTTACCTCAAGCGCAACTTCTTTTCAAAAGTTAATAATACACTGTTTTTTAATCTGAAAGTTAATATCCCCATGACTTTGTTTTTTATCCCCATTTATATTAACTTCTCAACGTATTATGAAAAATATTAAAAGTTTTTAGAAAGTGTGGTTGCATTGTCTATTAAAAATCATCATTTTAAACAATTTTGTATGAGAGTTTTTCCGAAATCTGTCCTTTAAATGTACTTTTTGATCATTTACAATATCTATTTCATTTTATTGAAACAGAGATTGCAAATCAAAAAGTACACTTAGGACGATAGATTTTGGAAAAAAAATTTTGTACAAAGTTGTTGAAAATTATGTTTTAAAATGAACAACGCGGTTAGTTTGCATGAAAACTTTTTATATTTTTCATAAAATTTCAAGAAGTTAAGTTAAATAAGGGATAAAAAGCAAGTTTTGGGGTTAATAACTAAAAGAGATTGGGGTGATTAAAGTGAGGAGAAAATTATATATGTACATAGTGCGTGACTTGCCTTCTAGTCGGTAAGAGAAATTATGAAATGGACATTGCGTTGATGTGTCTTTGTTGATTTTCTCCATCTTTACTGGATATCCATTTATCCATTGAACTTCACACCAGTCTAATTAGGCTTTAGGACATGTTTGGATGGAGGGTTTTTTCATCCCTAACAGCGTGGTAAAGGCGCCAAAAAGGTGGGGTCGAATTGGGCTAAAAAGTAATAGTTAGTAATTTAATTTACTTCTATTATCGCAAAAACTATTTGGAAACAATCAATTAGAGAGAGAGAGAGAGAGAGAGAGAATTTAATGCATAGGGCTATAATTTTGTAATTCTGGGCCATTTAGTTCTTGGAAAATCCATGACTAGGCCAAGGCCCATGTTCATTTATAGACAACACCACAGCTTCTTAGTTTCATTTCCGACAACGCACTGCCCCAATATATATGCAAAAAGAACAAAAAGCTTGCTATCGATTGAAAGGAGTGGCCGTTGTTTCAATAATCCTTCCCCTCCCCGGGGCGAGGGCAATGGTTTGCACCACTTGGGAATGAAAATGTGATTCCTGGGATTGTAGCATTACTTAGGAGGGAGCTAGGAATTGAAGTGAGGTGAGGCGAATTTTGGTTAGTAATCAGTCTTCTATCCTAATTCAAAAAATCAAAGAACCTTTAATCAATTTTCTTTTATTTTATTTTTATCTTGTAATTTTGAGATAGAAAAAATTCCAAAATTGTATAATCCATTGATAAAGCATATTTCAATTCAATACATCTACAATTGTCCTCGACGAGATGCCATCTTTTGAAAGCATTGAATGATAGTTTCATTATAAACAATATCAAATACCACTCTTTCAATAAATACAACTAAACTATCATTCATAAATTGATCTCTCATTTTGTTATGCAAATGATTCTTTATAATTTTCATTGTAAAAAATGCTATTTCCACAATGGCAATTGCAATGTGTAGGATCAATGCTAATGTCAGGAGCAAATATGCTTCTGGATATACATTGTGTTTTTCTGTCTCAACCAATTTTATAGCAAGCTAACTAATTCCCTTCAAATATGAAAATCTTGGAACGCATATAAAAATTATAAGTATCCAATTGATTCCCAAATATTGAAAGGCTACTTCCAACAAATTCAGTTGGATAAAACTGGGCAAGGCAGATCAATTTGTCCTTATCAAAAGCTGAGGTGTATAGGAAGGATTGGGGCTTTTATATAGAGAGAAAATAAAAAAAGAAAAAGAAAAGGGGTATGAAAGAAAAAATTAAATATATTTTTTATAAAAATTCAGGTGAGGCGGATTTCAATTTCATAAAAGTTGAGGGGATAAAAATTCAAAAATTCAAAAAAAAAAATTGTCACGTGGGGCACCTGCCCACCCTCATTGCCTTTCGCTCCATCCTTGGCATTACTTGGGAATGAGAATGTTTATATACATACTCATTCCGACGTTTGGTTCGTGGTAATGGAAAGTATAATTTCCACTAAACATTCCCACACCTATATTTGTTTAGGGTCAAGAAACTGATTCCCAAATTGAATAAATTCCAACAATACCTATTGCATCACAACTAGCCCCCTCCATCATAACTCGTGTGATTTATTCGACTATTAGATGATATTCTTAGCTAAATCAATCACAGTAGCTATGTCAATGAAAAAAAAAATACAAAAACAAAAACACCACCACCACCATCTTCTTCATCACAACTAACCCCCTCCATCTCTAACACCTCAAACCATTCCAACCCTCCCCAACAAATGAAACAATTGAAATAAATAAATAAAGAACACCATGAAAGAACACAATGAAGTGGTCAATCAATCCTTCACGATCTACCAGCTATTGACCTTCCTCACTAAAAGCATCAAACCAATAGTAGGAACCTATCCTTCATGATCTCATCCTTGTTCAAGAATTTTGAAGGCGAGGATGGGGAAAAGGACAAAAGGTTGTATACGGAAACAAGGGTTTGGGGTGAAGGTGTTTGGGGGTTGAGAAAGTGTGAGAAAATGGAGTGGAAATAAGTGTGCCATGGGGGTGAAAAGAAAAAAAGGCATGCTATAGTTGTAATAGGGAGCCAAAAAAGGTAAGCGCCCCTGCGTAAGTTGTCAGATTTCTACCACTACCTATGAGATTTCGAAATCAAGTTTTGATCTAGACACCAACCTTTGGGATGAAGGGGCTTGTCGTCTACATGAGTAGGAAGTGTATTTATGCTACGGATTAGATCTGGAAAGCAAACAAAGGGATGGGATCGGCACCACTGCAAGCATTCCCAAACGAATTCTTCCATACTGTTGTCGTTGCTTCTTCTTTTTCTTCTTCTTCTTGTAAAGAGATTAGATCGGTGGGGGAGAGGAGAGCGTCGACAACGACAAGGAGAGAGATGGAATGGAGGTGTTCTGCCATGAGGTGATGTGCCATGGAGGTGGGTGTATGTGGGTTTAGTCGGGGATCATGTTTTTGGGGTTGAGAAGGGACATGAGTTTGAAACAAGAGTTTTTGTTATTCAAATCAAAGGGCAGACTTGTTAGAACTTTTATTTTGGAAGTTAGAAGAATTAGTTTATTGTTTCAGTGGACATTCTAGTAGGTTATTGGAGATAACAATTTATTTTGATGAATATGAATTTATCTAGTTATTTCAATTAATTGTTGAGACTTTGGTTATGCTATGGTTTAAATTTTATTGTGGATGGATTATTGGAGACAATTTTATTACAGGTTGTTATTGTTAAGTGGTTTGGCCTATATGGGGCGTAGACCTATGTGAGTTGTGAAAATCATGTCGCCAAATCTAATCTTTTGAATTTGCGGGTGTGACAGTTTTGGTATCAAAGCTAGTTTTATGATTCTGTGGACTCTTAGATCATAACCATAGGATTGACAAAGTATAGATGAATGAGAAGATAGATATAAACTAAGAACTAGTAGCTTAGTTGCAATACAACAGGAATTTTTTAGAATTGATAACATAGCTTATAGAAGGATTGTTTAATATATTTGTCCATTATTAATTTTGTTGTTTAGAATTTATTATGAATGCTAAACCTTAATTATTTGGAAAATTGGGATTGAAAGAAGCCTCCAAGAAGAGAACAGCCAACCGGTGCGGCTCCACCAAATGACCTAGAAGGAGTTTTTAGAGCAATAGGAAGTTTAACTAATGTGGTTGAGTACCATGTGAGAGCTGGAAACAATAATGCTTGAAGAGCTATTGCTCCTACACCCCCTATTTGGGACCAATTCCATAAGCTTCATCCTTCTACTTTTAAGGGAACCATTGACCCATTGGAAGCAGAAGCTTGGGTTAGTAAAATGGAGAAAATATTCGAGGTACTAAGATGTGTGTCACACCCCATTTTTGCTGCCACCTTACTAGGGTTTGTCATTCCATGTAGGTTTTTGCTTTGTTTTTTAGTCTAGTCATTTGCATTAGTTTTTTAGAGTCCTAAGGATAATGGATATGAATTTTGGTTCAATTTGGAGTTGATCTTGAGGGTTAATAAGAGCTTTTGTGACTTGAAGGGCATAATGGTCTTTTAGATCACAAACTTTTCATTTGACCTTGAAATGATCGCCAAATTATCAATTGGAATTCATATTGATGCATATGAGGTATTTATAGATTCAATTTGGTGAATCAATAGATTAGGGTTAAAATGGCTCATAATGGTTTAAGTTGGTTAAAAGACCCATTTCGGGTTGGTTCAATTCGGCTCACAAGTACCAATCAATTTTCTTCAATGAGACTTTAATTAGTCTTTATTTTATCTTCAAAAGTGTTTTGGAATGTTCAATTTTAATTTGGAAAGCATTTGGTTCGATCCTATGTGCATACCTATGCTTTGCAATGTTAGTGTATAGTAGTTAACCACCTTTGTAAAACCTAACCATGCACCTATGGTTAGTGATTTTTGTCCTAAAATGTTTAAAAATGTATTTCTCATCAAAACACTGTCGTTTTGCCTTTTATTTCATCAAAATCGGAGTTAATTTGATCTCTAAAACACTTCTAGAAAGAAAGAAGTTCGAAAAAAGGGAAAAACTGAAGACGGGCTCAAGTCACCCCCCAAGCCTGGGCGGCTAGCTGCCTGGGCCCAAGTGCCATAACATTTTTTAAATCCTTAGCCCCTTCTTTTACTAATTTCTTTATCCATAAGGAAATGTTCTTTTTTTAATTCCAATAATAGCCTTCCTTGATTTATGCTGTACAGTTTTGAAATGTTCTCCCCTTTTCTCCCTTTTCTCCCACGTTCTTCCTCTCTCACACATTCTCTCCCTCTCTCCCATGGTTTCCACCAATGGATTAAGCTTCGACTACCATTCCAACGGTTATTCCAGTGGATCAAGCTTTGATTTAAAGAAGAAGAAGAAGAAGAATAGGAAATGCTCATGTGGTGCGATGCAAAGATCTAGATCTGGAACAACGCCGGCGATGCTCATACTCGTGTGCCCCACCATGGCTGTCGTCCTCTTCTTCTTCTTCTTCCTCTCCTTCTTCTTCTTCTTTTCATCTCCAAACTCCAAATCTGCTCTCCTTCCTTTTTTTTTTTTTTTTTTCCTTTTTCTTTTTTTTTTTTTTCCTTTGGTTGCAATTTCAAATCTGGTCATTTTTTAGGGGCTGCTATTGTAGTGTTTTTTTTATAACTTAAAATAGCAAGTTGTTACTATGTTGCTATGTATTTTTTCAAAGACAACAGTAAACTGTTACTATATGGTGCATAATTTTTTCAAAACACACAATAGTAAACTGTTACTGTTGTCTATATAAATTTTTCAAAGCACACAACAGTAAACTGTTACTATTGTCTATATAAATTTTACAAAGCACACAGTGATAAACTATTACTGTTGTATATATAAAATGACACCTTTACAAAGTACACAGTAATAAATAGCAGAAGTATATAAGAGAGCTATGGCTGTGATTTGGCCATGGCAACAGATCTAGTGGGAAAGAAGAAGAAAAAAATGAGAAAAAAGGAAGAAGAAGAAGAAGAAAAGTGCTCGTAGAGAGAGAGAAAGAGAGAGATGAAGCTGTCGGAGAAGTTGACCGGCGTTGGAGATGAAAAGAAGAAGGTGCTGGAATAGCATTTGCAGCTTAATCGGCAGTCAGGAATCATGGAAGGCGGCGGAACCATGGGAGAGAGGGAGAGAACGTGGGAAAAAAAAAGGCACGATTGTAATTTGATTCAAATTGTAAAATAGGGGTATTTTTATCACTATGGGGTCAAAAGGGGTTTTCACAAAACTGTTTTTCACTTAGGGCCTATTGTAAAAGTACTCTTACACTTAGGGGCTATGACCAAAATTCCCTTATTCTTATATGTTATATTTTTTTTCTTTTTATATTTTATTTCATGCATAGCATGGGCTCACAGCTAGTTGTACTTTTTTTATAATTAAAAAAAAAATGAAATCCGGTTTTTGGCGGGATCCAAAATTTCATGCCACAACACAGATTCAAGTGCGTTCATCCTATTTGCCTCTTCAAGTCCTGAGCTTTGGCCTCCTTTTCTTTCTTTCCCCTTTTTTTTTTTTTTTTTTAATTTGGTAACGAGCTTTGGCCTCTTTTATTTGTGTTTTCATTGTGGTTATGGGCGGGCCTTAGAATGGTTTGTAATATTTTGTATCTTAGCACATGTTACAATGCTAAATGCTATAATTTGACATGATGTGTTCTAATAATACAAATGACATAATATATCATTTTTTTTTTTTTTTGCACAATCACCATATCTTTTTTTTTTAAACCATTTTTGTGCTACTTTGGCATAAAAGCATTTTTAATGGCGTCCTAAATATATACTATTGCCATATTTTAGCAATAGCACACCTTACTATTGTTTCAAACTTCCACCCTTAGTATCTGTTGATGGCATCCATTTTGTGAGGGTCATATTTGACATGATAAGAGAAATGAATCCTGCCATTCGCGGAGAATCCTGCTAAATAAGCCATAAGAGGAAGATGTTATAGGATTGACATGTCAACTAGTAAGTGGACAATTTCAAATTACACCATCCAAACTAAAGTCCCTCGTATTTTTTGAACTAACCAAAATACCCTTTTAACTGGTTCAAACCCTATTTGAGTTTCACGCTTTAAAATATTATACCTTTCATTCCACAAGTTTGTTTTCAATAAAATTTATATTTTTTGAATCTACTCATCCAAGCCTTTGAAACAAGACCTATATATAATGATTAGGAAATTTTGTATAAAAAAATAATAATAATAATAAATAAGTTATATATGTTCCAAATTTCGGGTCAAGTTCCAAATTCAAGTTAAATTTTACTTCAATTGAAGATTCTAATCGCTGAGACAAGTCGTGGACTACTGGACTCAAGGAGCCGTCCCCAGTGGTGCAATTGTCTCTCTCCGCAAGTCAGGCTTAATGGTGGACAGCAATAAAGCATGGGTTGTACAATGCAACTTATTGAAAAATTGACCACCTTCGTCGAGGAAATGGAACCGGATGGAATCCCCTTGGCAGGAACCTGACGCCCTGACGGTAGAATGCCAATGGCTCTGATTCAGATTGTACCCATGGCTTCTACAAACAACCCCACGGCATCTCTAGATCTACACACCATCCCCATTAACCATTTCTTATCTATGCATATGATCTGAACCAAATCTGAACATGGGTGTGATGTCGCAGTTTATGGATAATGGTGGTGGTGTTTGCATGTTGCAGTTAATGGAGGAATGGGTTCGAATGTTTGATGCATTGAAAGAGGATGCTATACAAGTTGAAAGGACCAAGTTATTCAATTTTTTGCCTCGGCTAATGAGGTCCTTCCGATCTAGCTTAATCGTACGATTAAGAATAGTACAATTAAAGTGTTAATCAGTACATTTGTGATTAACCCATACAATAGTTTCACTTGCAGTCATATAGGGCATGCTTGGCTGTTGCATGGAAATTAAATGGCTCCAACGTATTTTACATAGCATTGAAGGCATAAATCCATCATTTAGAATAGGGCCACTTGAAAAAATTGGTGTCACCACCATAACTAAAGTTATAAAGATCAATTTAGTTATGAAATGCCTTGTACTCATTTGTGATGATTGCTTGCTGCCCTTTTTTTGAATTTCCTCATTCAAGAAAATGAATTTGTTTAAAAAAAATGTATGCAAAGCACTAAAAATATTCAATTTATACAAGACACTGACAAAGGCCCAAAATTGATTTCCCACAAGAATAATTCATTTAGAATCTCGCAAGTTGGGTGACTTCGGAACATAGTCCTTCCATGAGGTGAAACATTAGGTACCCGAATTGATAACATGTATAATCAATAATTACTTGGGGGAAAAAAATCGTACAACACTCATGCAATGATCCTCATGAGCTTAAAAGAAGCAAATGATGGGAAAAGGAAAAAAAGATTAATATTCCTAAATTAAACTCACCCCATCTCAAGTGGCTTCACATGAACATTCAGCAGAATAAAGGTGAGCAAACTTGTCATCTTCTTCGCACAGCCGGATTTGGCCCACGTGGGACTGCCGCAGTTGGCTGCTGTGCCTGTGCTGCTGACTGGCCAGCAGCCTGTTCCTCAGGCATGTTCATGGCTTGAGTTACAGCGTTCATAACTATAAGTCCGAGAGGGATCAAATACATCCACTGATAGGAGAAAAAAAGAAAAGCAGATGTATAAAAATTTAAGCCTAACAAAAATAACAAGGACAATAAAGAGGGACAGTTTATAAGAGACAATATATTTTAATACATACATATTTAGCCCAAAAGGACCTTTCTGGTGGCTTTACACCTTCTTCACCTTCTCCATTTTCCCCACCAACAATCTCTTCAGCAAACATTTGAGTTCTGTGATAAACAAATTTCAATATACGTACATGGTAATTAAAAATTTAAAATGAGATAATAGAGACACAAATGAACACAGATGATATCTAAATAATGAAGCAACAGATGCATTCAAGGCATTCAAGGCATTTAATAAAAAGCCACCAGGTCATTACATCATTGCCCACCTTTGAGAGTCTCTTGTTTATAATTTTTTACGATGCTTAATAGCTCTTTCCTTTTCTTCAAATAAAATAATAATAAATAATAATCTTTCTTCTCCAACCCATTGGCAATACAAAATAAAATGATGTCAATCAAATAGGTCCTCAAGGAACAATCGGTGTAAGGAAACAAGTCACATAATTCTAATTGATAAGATACAACTACTTCTTGAAATAAAGTCAAAGAAACCATTAATAGGCCTTTGTTTTCAGAGATAATTAGTTTAACCACACCATGCTATATAAATATATAGCTAAAGCGCCTAAAGTGAGTGTTCGGTTTTTTTTTTTTTTTTTTTTTTTTTTGGTTGGGGGGGGGGGGGGGTGGGGGCGGGGGGGGGGGGGGGGGGGGGGGGGGGGGGGGGGGGGTGGGTTTGTTACAATGACAATTCAAGAGCATTTTACCTTGGTGCTTGCTCAGTGCTCTTCAAAACCGTGTGCGAGTTGAAAGACCACTTTGCAGGCTGAAAAAGAGACAACAAAATGCATAGAAGTAGTTAGTTTATAAAATAATAATTTTTTGATAACGGGGAACCATCCCACATCAAGGCCCTTTGGACCCACCTATGGAACCTAAACCCCAGGGAGACCAGCGCAGCAACCCACCGCCACGGCCCCCCACTTAAATCTTGGGTTGTCTTACCGGGGAATCGAACACGTGACCGTACACCTAACCACACAATCACAAGTTCGCCCTTACCAACTAGGCTATCCAAGGGTGGGTAGTTTAACTTATTCTACACTCACAATAGATCGTTCCTTCTATCCTCACTGAATCTTGAGTTTGTTTGCAAGGTTGATGGGTTAGTGGGTTACAACCAAATCTTTCACAATCTGGATCATTAAAGTTCTTAACATGACAATATATTATGGGAAATTTAATTCCTATGAATAGTAGATGGGGTTAACCTAAAGTCACTAACACTACTGGACTCGCTGCATGTTGACTATCAACAAGAAGTGACTAGGGTTCTGAAAACCATTTGACTCTCAGCCCAACTTCGGATTAATTTGAGATAATTTTTCTGACATATGTTGGACAATTACCAAATTAGGAGCCAATACAATTCAGGCAAATTGAGAAAATCAGAATAGTTTTGTGTACCATTACCTGAAAAAGTCCAACTCAACCACATGTCAAGCTTGAGATAAGGCTTTATTAATAAAATAAATAAATAAAAGACCCTTGTCCCATGCACTAGCTCAAACAAGGACACCACACAAAGCTTGGTCCAAGAACTAATAGGAGTCTACTATCACCTGTATGAGCAGTGGCCCAAAATGTGGTGCCATGTTTCATGAAATAGTTGACACTATATAGAGCTTCTGTCAGCTGTTATTTAGTGATTTGCAAGGTCAAAGAAAATAACCAATGCATACCATCATTATATATTTCCACCAACTATAGATGTTCAGAAAATTCATTGAGACATTCTATACTTTAAATAGAACTTTTTTTAAAGTACTAAATTTTTTTTTGATAATGAGAAAACTCTTCGGGCAAACACCAGGACCCATATAAGACCCCACAACCCACATGGACCAAGTAAGTCCAAGGCCCATGAGATCCATGAAACCTTGAGTGGGTGGCCCCAAGGAGTTTAGCAAGAGTCGAACGCAAGACCTCCGCTTCCTGAGGCGTAGTCCCTTGCCAACTAAGCTATCCCTTGGGATCAAAGTTGTTAGTTATATGCCCTACAGCCAATCATAGAGATGATGCTTTAGAGATAAAAAACAATCATACGATTTCATTTATTGTATGTCACATTTATTATTAATTTAATAAAGTGCTTTATTCTATCATGTTTATTCTATTCTTTACATTTGCATAATATGTCGACGGAGTTAGAGTTGAGAATATCAAATCACAAAGAGTTGTGATTGTGAAACTATAAATATATCTCTGTACTAAACTCCTAAATCATTTCTAGTTGAAGATTCACTATGATGGACAATAACAAACCATAGGACTAGCACATGTTAGGTTGGCTCTATAAGAGGATAGCTAGTCTCAAGCTATTTGTGTAAAGGATACTAAAAACAACATATGGGTGCTTGTTAATATAAACAGGTACACTAAATGTGACCTAAGTATTTTGAGAAAAACTGAATGAAGTTTTACTTGCCTGTCAATCATTTTCTCATAATTGCAATAGTACAAGTAATCCTTAAACCTGAGACACCATGGTTGTCTTATGCATGAAACTTTAAGAGTTTGATAGCACTACCTGTCTATCCCACTAGGATTTAAAAGGGTGTTCATTGGCCCTACTGCTTTATGTATAAAGGCATGTGAGTGATCAACAAGGAATCTATCACTCCCAGTAAAAGGGAGAGAATGTTTCACATAACATTTACTAATATAACTCATGAAAGTCCATGGCCATGGTAGGGGCTATGGAAAAGAGTTTTCATAGTGCATCAATGAGTTGATATTTGTAAATAAATATAAAAGAATTGAACTAAGGACTTGACAGACTTCCATGTCCTATTGGTTTAATCAGAGACATTGTGTATGATGGAAGATGTAATTGTAACCTTAACTATAACTAAAGGGTTCTTTGTATGCTATTATTCACCTCATTTAGGATCACACCATGAGCCATTACTAGATGTTACTCATGGTTAATAGAAGCTCTAATTGATATAAGTTGATTATAATCAATTAGAGAATTGGAAGGTGTTCCAATTAGACCCTTAATGAAAAGTGTTCCATTGGGCACTCCTTGTGCCATTACCTACTACTAGATGTTTTGAACCCAACGAGTCACACACAAATAAATGAAGAAGGACTTTAAAGTTGTGAGAAAAAGGACAATAGTGCATTGAGAAAAGTTCTTTAGAGCCATACTTGCATATGATGTAAATAGGAGGAGTTAAAGTGCAATTTAAAGAAATTGCAAATCCCACTTTAGTGGGAATCCCCCCATAGCCGGCCCTCGTGGTGTGCCTATTTAAAAGCCCACTAACATGTGCTAGGTGCATTACAATTCACTCTATTCTCACCTTGGCCAATATTAAGGAAGCTTCTCTCTCTCTTCTTCTTTTCTTCTTCTATTCTATCAAACCCTAAGGAGAACTAGAAGACAACTTGAAGACTTTTGCTTGGTGTGGATACCATAGAGGCAGGACACTTGTGCTGCTTGTTACTGTGAGTTCGAGGATCAATCAATCAATCGTCTTAAGGACCTACTGTAAGTTCTAAACCCCTTCTTCTAATTAGGGTTTTATGTTTTGTATTGAATCACAATCAAATTCACGGGCTTAAGGAATTGAATGAAAATTTTTGTTATTCATTTTGTTCCGCATTCTAGTTTTCTCTACTTCAATTCCTTACAAAAGTATTACAAATTCTAAATACAAAATAGAACATTTCCCAATGCAATTGGTGCGTGTGTGTGTGTGTGTGTGTGTGTGTGTGTGTGTGTGAGAGAGAGAGAGAGAGAGAGAGAGAGAGAGAGCAAGTTTCTTAGACAAGAAAAACCCTCTTAGGAAGCATAAACTAAGGTTGCGGGCCCCACATTCAATAAGCCTTCTTTTTTTCCCTGGAAAACCATGTCAGAGGTAATTTTTTGCTTCTTTTAGTAGCTTTTATTCTTAGTCTTATAACTGGTAGTCTTTAATTATTTATTATTTATTCTGTTTAAACCAAAATTTTAAGTTATTGTAGTGCTACAATAGCGAGTACTGTTCATGCTAGTGCAGCAGGCCACTGCTCATGCTACTATAGAGGTGAATTATAAGGAATATTTTGGTCTTTTTGAGTTGTTTTAATTATGGGTTAATGGATGATTAAGATTAGTTTGATTCTAAGGTCGGGATTTATTGTTATTATTCTTTTTATTCTATAAAAAAGAGGAAATTCAATTGAGAATTTACAACTCTGAAACTTTATTTGGAGATCATGAATGCCTCTCTCTCTCTCTCTCTCTCTCTCTCTCTCTCTCTCTCTTCTTTTTCTTCTCTTTTTTTTCTGTTCTTTCTCTTACTTTGTTAGGAACTAAATACCAGGTTTGCTGCTTTGAGACAAAACCACACATTAACGGCCTATTTGGAAATCTCAAAATTTGGTTTAGCCTGGTTCAAAACTTACTTGTTAACGGAGAAGTAGATTTATATAAGAACCGGTTTGAGTTAGCCACTTGTTTGTCAAAAATTGGGTTCTGCCCAGGTTCATATTTTAGTGATGCTTGGTTCAAAAGTCCCAAATCAGAGAACTAATGTTATAATCGCTACAACACTGGTATATCTATATATACATATATAAAATATATACACACACATACATATATATATATAGTCCTTTTATTATCAGGTGCACTCCAAAACTCTACCTAGTAATTTGTATTTTGTGAATCCAACCGTTGGATTAGAAAGCCTTCTCATGTAGGCATTCCATGCCAAAAATCAAGTTGATCTGAGATTGATTGTTATTCAATCCAAAACATGTATTTTTTTAAAAATAACAATCACTCATTTATGAACATTTCGAATGAAACAACCTTAATCTTAGATAAACTTTATTTTTGGCATGCATGACCAACATATGAATCAAATTTAATCCAACGGTTGGTTTGGCCAAATACGAGCAACATGTAAGAATTTTGGAGTGCACTTGATGCAAAATTGCATCAGGTGCACCTGATAATAGGACTATATATATATACACGTACGAAGGAAGATAAGAGAAGAAGACGATGAAGAAGAAAACTGAAGGAAACATGGTGTTTATGAAGTGAAATCTGGATGATTTACAGTGAAGGAAGAAGAGCATCACAAATAAAAAAACCCTAACCCCACAAAAACCCAATCACATTGCAATCGGAATTTTTCAAATTTAAATTCTAATCCCACAAATCCATATCAAATCAACCTTTTAAAAACCATAAAAATTCTCAATATCTTCCCTTGCTATAAGAAGTTGAAGAAGAAGAAGATGATGTCGAATCAAATGACTAGTGATGATCCCTTTGATCTGTTTTGTTGAATAATATTTATATATACTTTCTTCCTTTTTAAGATAAGAGATGACGTTGAGATTAGAGCACCATCTCCACGTTATGAGAGAGGCATGCGTAACTCATCTGTCTAGAGGTGAAAGAGAGAACACTCTTCAAACCTTTCTTGTAGATGAGACATTCTGACTTCCGCTTATTTTATCTGGTTTTTATGAAAACCAGCTATTCATTGGAATTATGCTAACCCACTTTTGGCCCCATTTTATGATAAGTAACCGAAAATCTTGTTTCAATGTGTTCACCAAACATTAAGGTGAGAAATATGGACTGACGTTGTATTCGGTAAAACCCGGTTTTGCCACTTGCCAAACAGCCCCTAAATCATCAAAATAACTCTAAAAAATCCTAAACTTTCTTCTTAAACCCTATTCCAACCGTCCTTGTCACTCTTTAAAAAATCTACAGCAAAATGCACATCTAATCCAAAGTCATAGTGCTGAAATTTAAAAGGTCCAACGTCAACTAGGTATCAAAGCAAAATATCCTACCTTTTCCTAAATTATCATCTCAAACACAAAACTATTGTCTAAGTTTATGCCTTCTCTAAGATTATCAAGTGTCCATGAAAAATGTTGCTTTGGAGAGATTGTCAGATGTTGATCCTTGGTAAGAAATCGATGGAAACAACTACTAATTCAGATCAGGGATCCTATAATTCTAGTCTAATTTCAGCCCATGTGCCTTACTCAACCATTGGGACCACTCCCTCCCCAAGTTTGCATGAAACCAGCCATAGTCAGTAGGGTAAATTACACCTAGACCCCTTGTATTTACTGACAAATACGCTGACCACCCCTGTTGTTTCTGAAATTACACTGCACTCCCTTAATTTCGAAGATAATCTACACTTAACCCCATTTGTCAAGTACTCGTTATAGGACTCGACATTTTTTGTTGATGTCATCCAAATATTGGCTGGAAATACCCATTTTGACCTTATTTAAAGTTTTTTTTTTTTTTTTTTTTTTTTTTTTGGCTAAGGACCAGGGTTTGAACTAAATTCTTCCAGACAGATGATGAAGAAAAAGAAGAAGAGGAAGAGGGTTTCAAGAGAGAAGCATCACAATAACCATAGTCCCCATGCCCAACATTAACTTCACCACACCATGCACCCCTCCTCTCTTACTCCCTACAAGCACCATGACCACATGTTCGGAGAATCATCAAGCATTGAGTGGGAGAAATCTGGTTGGGTTTGGTGAGCACATCTGGCCTGCAAATATCTCTAAAAGATGAGACTTGGGTCCCACTCTCACTTGATCACAACTCCTTGTTCATCAATCTTGGTGATTCTATGCACGTACTATATATAAAACCCCTACATATACATACATTTATACACATATATGGGTTGTCATATGTGTCTCAGTCCCACCTTCCTCCATTTTTCTTTTGTAATTCGAAGAAATAAAATTAGTCAATATATTTGTGGGCTTACTTCAGATGTGTCTTCGATGAGTGTTGCTCTGTTTTTATTTTATTGGCTTTCTCTCTCTCACAGACACGTATATTCTAGCCACCACCATTAACTGTATCACTAACCACAAAAACAATGTCACCATCTCCAATTTCCTCATTTTCATAACTAAACATTGCAGGCCAAAGTGACCACCATTGTGGCCACCAACATCATCGCCACCGACCATACCTGTGACTGTGTGTTTAAGTGGTTGAGGAAAACCGTGAAATTTATTTTCTTCTTTGATATAACTAATTGAACATGCATGGAAAATGGAGGCTATTGTAGCAAGCGGTGGCAAAAACCACTTCAGTTTTACACCCATAACAAAGGCACATGCAGTACTTTTGGCACAAACCAAAACAAATGGTGGCTGCCTAATAAATACATAAATCCATGAACCTAGCTAAATATCCCTATGGTGGTTGTTGCTAGTGGTGGGAAAAATGGAGGAAGGTGGTAGTGATGATGAGGCTATGTTTTCGTCCTAACCAAGTGAAGCAAAAATGGAGGAAGGTGGTTATGCTCACGAGCAAGGACTTATATATCAATATCGATGGATATATCGATATCGAAGGATATATCGAGGGTCCAAAAACACAGGATATATCGGAATATATCGATAATTTCAATATCAATTCAGAGATATGACGGTTATTGTTAGTTAAACACATATATTTCCATTGAAACTCTAGGAACAATGATTAGACTCTAATAAACAATTTAAATACGTATTAGACAAGAATGAATATTTTAACAAAGTAAATGAAAGTTGTTACTTCATAACACTAATTTAAGCCACTAGTATAATTGAAATATTTATATAAATCAATACTAAAAGAGTAAGAGGTGATAATTTTGACACAATAACAAGAAAATGAATATTTCTATATCTTCGATATAGTGAATATATTCGATATATCAACAATACCATGTGAAATAAAGAATATATTATGGATATATCAAGATATATCGAGATTTTATCAATAATATCGAAAATATTGACAATATCATAAAGATATTTTTCGAAAAAGATATGTCAATTAGATATCATATCGAGGGGTACAAATACACGGATATATTGTGGATATATCGTGGATATTTTAGTCCATGCTCATGAGGCTATGTTTGGTGGGGGTGAGGTCTGAGAATAGTAGTGATGGTGGCCTCAAATGCTTGAAATGATGTGTTTCACTTAAAACAATATAAAAGAAAAAAAAATAGAGTTTTGTGTTTTATTTGTATGGGTAATTTCGTCATTTAATATATTTCATTAACACCGTCTAACCATCGTTTCTGACAAGGGGTGTTAGTATAATTTCAGAAATTATGGGGGTGCAGTGTATTAGTCAGTAAACACAGGGGATCTAGGTGTAATTTATACTATTCATTAATTTACACAGCTGCTTCAATTGAATATGGGTTCAACGCATCAAGATAACAACCAAAGGAGGGATTTTAGCCATCCTAATTTCAAAATCAATTCTTTCATCAGGAATGCAAAGCAAGGCAAGAAGATTCCAATAAGGGAACCAAATTAGGATGGACCTAATTCTTATGTATACTGCAATGTCGACACTTATGAAGATTGGATACACAGTTAGAGAATTATTTTCGTTGCTATGGGATGAATGCAATTCAAAATTTGTACTTTATAGGTGCAAGCTTAAGGGAACAACAGAGATATGGTGGATTAAGTGCCAAGAGTCCAAGACCAACCTAAAAGTTGACCAAGTTGGTTGTTTAACAGCAGCATCCCACCTTGTAACCTAATCTCTCAATTAGGTTCTTCTGTATAGATAAACCATTTAGAAGAGTTGCTTTTGGGGTTCATCTAATGCTTTTTTGTGTTTTGGTAGATGCATTTAGGAATTTAAACATAACTTATTTCATTCTTAGAAAGTATCCAAGGAACAAAGCCTTCTCTTTTCTTTCATTTCTTTCTTTCCCATTCCATTTTCCAGAAATTGCATTGCGGATTCTACTATTTTCCAGTTTTCCAATTTCAACCAAAATTGGTGGCAAACTGGCAACTCACAATAAATACAAAATCTGGAAAATGGAAAACAAGAGGGCAGAGCAAGGGTTTATAGTTCTTTAAGGGTTGATAGACTGTTTTAGTAGCTCAAGGTGCTTTTGTGGAGGGTCGTCAGATCTTAGATGTGATTTTAGTGGTAAATGAGGAATAGACAAATATAGGTGTAAATTCTTTTATCAAAAAAAGAAGGATTTTTATTCAAGATCAATTTTGAAAAAGCATATGATCCTGTGAAAATTGATATTTTGTGGATTTTGTCTTAGAAAGAAAGGGTTTCGAACATAGGAGGAATTAATGAATTCATGTGTGCTTGTCTTCCAATTTTTATGTGATAATACATGGAAAGCCAAGAGATAGTTTTTGAGCTTCCAGGGGCTTGAGACAAGGCAATTTCTTGTCTCCTTTTTTGCTTATTTTAGTAGTAGATGTGTTGAGTAGACTTATAGATAGAGCTAAGGATTTGAGTGTAGTTGAAGGCTTTGTGATTGGTAAAGATGAGGTGTCTAGTATCGTGTTTACAATTTGCAGATGATACTTTATTCTTTGCCTCAAGGGATGACAAGAAGTTCTTGAATTTGGAATCTATTTTGCAAGCTTTTGAGTTATGGTCAAGTTGAAGGGTAAATATGGGTGGGAGTTCCATTATTGGTCTTAATTGTGATCAAGCAAAGATTAAGAGATTAGCGGCTTTGTTAAGTTGTGGTATTGATGAGTGGCCTTTTTAGTATTTGGGAATGGAAGGTAATCCTTATTCTAATACTTTCTGAGATCCGGTTGTTGAGAGAGTTGGAAGAGGTTGGATGGTCGGAAGAGAGCATTGATTTCTAAAGGGGGAAGGTTGAGTTTAATTCAATCTGTGTAATCTAGTATACACATTTACTATAAGAATTTTTTTTTAGGTCACTTGTGAAAGAGGCTAATAGGTAGGAAAGGTTGGTGTAAGATTTTCTACGAGTAGGGAGTGGGAAGGGAAGAATGACCACTTGGTTAGTTGGGATATTGTTTCTTGTCCAAAAATCAAGGGTGGTTTGGCTTTGGGTATCCTTGTTGAAAGGAATGTTGCTTTATCTGGTAAATGGTTATGGAAGTTTTACATTAAAAGTAAGTCACTTTGGCATGCTATTATTAAGAGCAAATATGGGATTCAAGATAATAGATGGGGTGCTCGATTGGGCAATAGAGTGTCAGCCAGATGCCAATGCAAATTCATTTCTTAGAGATTGTATCATTTCTCGAAGTTCATCAATCTAGCTATAGGGAATAGGAAATCGATTTGCTTTTAGAAGGTAATGTGGAAAGGCGATATTTCTTTTTCTGTTCATTTTCCTTGTACGTACAACTTATCTTTGGCTCTTAACATTTCTAGTTTCTTTTCATTCTTATCCTCATAGTTGGAATTTCAAGGTTTTTTTGAAACCTAAATGATGGGCAATGTGTTGAATTCTCTTCTTTGTTGTCTCTGGGGGTATTTTTAAGGCATTCGATTTCTGATAAAAGAAAATAGAAAGTTGATTCTTTTGTCTTTCTTTCATGTGTTGGTTAATACTCCTAGTATTCCTAATTTTTCTCCCTCTTTGATGATTTGGAAAGCAAAAGTTTGAAAGTACAAGTGTTTGCCTAGTGTGTAGCTCATAATAATAATCAAGATATGTTCCAAAGGAGGAGACCCATTTCTTGTTTTTATCCTCACTGGTGTGGAAGGTATAAAGGGCTGAAGAAAATATGGATCATCTTTTCTTACATTGTCCGATCTCTAAAGGGTTATGGTAGAAGTAGAAGCTTTTTCATGAGGCTCATATTCTCTGGGTTCCACTGAGGTCCTACATTAACATGTTTGAGAAAGATTTTGGAGGTTAGAGTAGAAATAAAAGAGCGGTAACTATTTGAAGGTGTGCTATTATGGCTATGTTTTGGGTCACTTGGTTGGAAAGAAATGTGAGGGTGTTTGAGGATAAATTTGAGTTGGATGGAGGGTTGTGAAACCGAGCTAGTCTTTTTGCTTCTTTTTGGGCATCGGTTTCTAAATCTTTTATTAGTGTTCCTTTTTTGATAGGCAACAAAAAACTTTATTAAAAGAGAGAAGGATTTATTCGGGCTCCTTTGTTTGTCATTAAGTATGATTGGAAGTTTGTTTGTAAAAGTGTAGAACTTAGTTTTTGTTTGAGTGGGTCCTTTTTCTTTTTCTTTTTTTTTTTTTGCTTTTTGTATTTGGACATCATGTCCTCCTCTATTAGTAATTTCACTTGAGCATTCATAAAATTTATTTTGTTGTTGATAAATTTTTTTTTTTTTTTAAATTCCAAAAAGAAGAGGTCAACCCTGACTTACAAGCTTCATCTGCCGAGGATGTTGGCATGCACCAGGAGAACCATAATTAACAGCCAAAATGTTAATACCATCCTGCAACAAAAGATAAAGGAAAAAAAACTGTTAGCTGGATGAAGTTGCATACACTGACATGAGAAAAACCAAATATCAGATATATGGAATATTATACAAAACTACTTAAATGTTCCATAACCTAAAAACAGTGATTTTGCACCCACAATAGCTCTTTCCAAATAACATCAAAAACCATATCTTTGCTCAGCTCATCTAGATCATTCGACCATAGGCTTATGCTTTGGCCTGGTGTGGTCTCATGAATCATCACTAGTGTTAGGGACTCATGGACCATGACTAGTTTGAGGGGATCTTGGCACTATATATCTGCAAATTCCTACTCCGACACTGCCATGAATAGAGTCCAGATCTCCGTGTCATACGTTAGGACTAGTTTAAGATGCCAAGTGCAAACTTAGCATTACTTATTGTTGCATCCATATAGATCTGGGTGTCAAAACATAGGTCTCACCTAAACCAAAAACCCACTCAAGCTATAATTATACTGATTGTAATTTTCGTAATCTTTGCAGTCATGGCGTCACCCAAGCAGAATACAACATATACAAAAATCAGAATACAACATATACAAATAGGTATATAGGGCTTGTTGGGAAGTCCCACATCCCACATCGATTAAATATCGAGTTTGACATAGCTTGGTATAGTTGTTTGGGCCCTCCACTTTATAGATTAGGCCTTTAGGTTGGAAACTTAATATGGTATCAGAGCATGTCGTTCTTGGGCCCGTTTCATTTGTGAGTCCGTATTTGTTGCCCACGTAACGGGCCCGTTGTTGTCTTGTTAGGCCTGCACATGAAAGGGAGTGTTAAGAAGTCCCACATCCCACATCGATTAAATATCAAGTTTGACATAGCTTCATATACCTGTTATCGCGCTCAAATATACACTTCCAAGTACATAAATATAGGAAATCTCAAGACAATCTGGCCCTAAGGAACTCTATAATCAATGCCCACACACTCTTATTCCTGCTTTCACTCTCATTTAAATCTAGGTAGTTAGGCTTAATGAGCTTAATAATGTTAACAGCCGTCCATGTTATACATATATCATAATGAAATATACAGCAGATTCTAGATAATGACCTAAATGGTTCACAAACCCAATCCAAACTCAATTTGTTCACAAACAGGTTGAGAAATGCTGCCTACTTACGTTAAGATAAGCCAACCCAAAACCATCCCATTTTCAAATATAAAATTCAAAATGTCTAATTCAGATACCAATAAGCAACATCATTACCAGCCCAACGTTTAGCAGAAGTAACTCTTGGCCAACCACCAAAGAGGCCGGTAGAGGCGCCACGATTGCAAAACCAATTTGATTCATAAGCCATGATTATAACACAACAAAATTAATAATAATCACAATAATATGCAGTCATTAAAAAGCCTCTAGTGGGTTCAACAGTATTCCTTTGTACATAAAAAAGGCTAAAGTTGGATATTACCATGTGAATGACAAAATGCTCATCCAAACCCTCCCGCGGAAGACATCTCTGGTATTAAACAAAATGGGGTATTAGTACAGTACAGAACTTGTAGTAATATAAACATGAGAAAACGAAAAACTCATAAAAGTAGGCAACTAGGCACAACCGCACAGCCACAAATTTCAGGAATTTGAGTGGTGCAATTATAACGAATTTTGGGCTTACTGCACATAAAAACAAACAAACGATCATGAGGCAGCAGAAACCAAATATCTGGGAAGGGACAATGAAGTCCTTTAAACGTCCATGGAACCATTAAACATTTTTTGTTTACAATATAAATAACTAAAGGAACTCTCACCTCACCTCAACTCTACTCAACAAAGCCTTAAATCCAACTTCGCCATTCATCTCATTAAAGTAAAAAGTAAAATATATATTCTTTTTTTTTTTTTTTTTTTTTTTGGATAAGTGAAAAAAAAAAGAGTTTTTGCCAGACTTTTTGGTGGACAAACCCAATCGTGACAAACTATTAGCACAAAGAGAACTTTAAAAGGGTGAGTAATAAGGTTGTTGGTATGGTGAAATTTATAAAGACGTTTGCTGTGGCATACTACCATGATCTTGAGAAAGAGTTTTTGGTTTTGTTTTAAACTGCTTTAAACAAGGAGGTGCCGTTAACAGATTAAATGGAGGGGGGGTAATAAGACAAGCATTTATTAATTATTGCAGGAGCAACCAAACAGAAAATCCATGCAGCGGAAGATCCTGAAATTGATGGAATCCTTTGTTCATTAGGTGTTTCCAGGATTGGGAAATAGAGACAGCGGTGCTATTCAATGAGAAATTTTATGAGGTGGCCATCTCTAGGGAGTAGGGAGGGTAAGGACGTTTTAAGATGGGGGTGAATCTCTAATAGTAGGTTCTTGATCAGTGCTTTTAACAAAATTTTGTGGGTTGTGAGGGTAAAGAGCAGGGATGTTCTGGCCATGAGGGTTCGGGGCTCTTGTGTTCCATCCAAAGTTGCCCCCTTCAACTGGATGGTTTTAAAAAATTGATAGGAACATCGAATAGAAGAAAATAAAGAACAATCACAACAATATACATTAGAAAAGAGGGGTTTTCCTTATATGCCTAGTCCACCCCTAAAATAACTATTTATATCACTGGTATATAAATAATTACATACATTATTCAATATATCTCATGTTCTCTTCCTCTAACCCCCCCCCCCTTCCCCCTCCCTCTTTTGTCAACAAGATATTCATGGCAAGCCACAATCATTCCCTTCGTACATATATCACTACAAGCCAAAGATATAACCCCGTATTCTACTTCAGCTGAGGACTTGGAGAGTGATGAAATGAGAGAACCTCCAAGATACACACTTCACTTCTGTTCATTGAATAATTCTCTATTTATGAGGTTTTGGCCGTCGGGTTATGCTCTCTACAAGTTCATCTCTTCAGTTGTGAGCTTAAGTTGATTCTAACTGAACTATACGATCTGATCTAGTCATTGTTACAAGGAGCAACAACAAATTGGCTAGAACTTCTAAGGCATAGACTATATCTGGTCTAATCATTATAAGAAACATGAGACTAAAAATGAATTAGAGATAATGAGTAGTCAAGTTGTAAGATAGCGGGTCTCCTTCATCCTTTGAAACTTTAACACAATTCCAATGGAGTGGCCACATGATTCTCATCTATGGGATTGGCTAACTTTTTAATCAAGGGGGTGTCTGGCAATGCGTGCGTTAGCACATAAGCACTTTTTATGAATAGAAGTGCTTTTACATGCATTTGGCATGCACAAAAATTCGCATTAGGCATTTAGCCAAAGAAAAAAAAAAGACTAAAGCTCTTTCACGAGAAGTGACATTAGCGCTGCTTTTTGGAGAAGAGGATGCAACCTCTACTCAAATCCAAAGTGTCATCAGTTGCAAGATATCCTAGCACTAAACTTCAAATTCAAGTGAGTGAACCTAAGCTATGTTACGTGGACACTTCAAAATGTGTGAAGTACCCGTGTCAGACACTTGTGACATGGATGTGGGTACTCCTGCTCGACACTTCAAAATAGTGAAAACTCTTTGAAAAGTAAACAAATCTGACACCTAGACACATACCTGCACCTGACACCTGTACCCGAGTCCATGTAACATAGAACCTAAGTCTTTTATCTTGATTTTTTAATGAACAACAAATCTACAAAGAAGTTTATTTAGCTGGTGGATACCCTCTTAGTCATTTCCAATGATGAGTATGTTTCCAACATAGAAAGCAACACATCAAAATCACTTAAGGAATAATAGGTAAAAAGATACCAATCATGGTAACATCTTACAAACCTTAGCCAATTGGAAAGAATCAGAATCTAATGATGCAAAATAACCATAATGAGCAGGATTCTCAAAATCTACAAAGTAAATAAGCAGCTAATCCTATTTCCATTACCTTTAATCATTTTAGTGTGTTGGTCCAGAATAACACAATCATGACAAGAGGAAATAACAATGTTACAAGAAGTTGTCCGAATGAAATGAGAATTGTCATCAATTGAGGGACTAAAAGAACATTTGATAAGTGAAAAGGAGTCAGGTACTACGAGGAAGTATCACTCAAATCTACTGTTTTCAATTTTTCACCATTTGTTCTGTCAATATGTTTATTTTCAAAATGAGGTTTAAGGGAAGCAAGGTTTGAATTCACCCCAATCACATGATATAATGCACCCAAATCAATAATCTGAAGTGGACGACTTATGGGAGACATGTGAGAACCTTTACAAGACAAGCCAACAACAAAGAAGACAAAAGAGATATGAATACAGAATTCCCAATCGTTGAATTTCAGATAGATAAATATGTTCCTGCTGTCCCCCTGTTAGTACTGAGTTCTGTGATACGGATAATGGTATAGTAGAAAAGTTATTAGCAATGATATAATGGAAGCCTGATAAGCAAGAAGATTACTCTCATCCATTGATGCCAAAAGAAAAACCATTATGCTGTCAGAAAGTGGTCTATTTAGTAAAAATTACGAGTCCAGATTGCATACACTAAATCCAGTACTTGTGTTTCTCGTAATGTGATGCAATACGCCCATTCTCCTTGCATTAAAAGCATAGTGATTTGGCTTGATTGTGCCAGAAAAACAGTCCCCATATTACCTTTCCCTTCAATACTTGCTTGGGTTGCAATTCATACCTCTTCTCAAAGAAGGTTTGATGTGGACAGGAACTAGCCCATGATTTCATTGCTTGAAGGCCAAGATTTACCATATTTTAATTAGCTTTATTTATGGAATTTCTTGATTGTTGCATTTTAATTTTCATGAATTTAGAAGAAATTATTACCATAGTTGATGTACTTAGGGTCTATGTAAAGACTCCATATATCTTAAAATAAATCAGCCATGGAGTAATAAAAATTGAGTTTCTTTAAGTGTGGTGCCGACTCCATACCCCCTAAGTGCCGACTCTTAGGGTTTTCTTGCTTGTTTGGTGCCGACTCTAAACACCCCATAGGTGCTGACTCCTAGGATTCAACTTCTTCCTTGCTTCTTTATGGGTTTGGTGCCGACTCCAAACCCTCCCCAAGGTGTTGACTCCTTGGGTTTTCAAGCTTCCATTCTTTTCTTTTCTCTACTTTGATACTCTCTAAGGTTTTTGAGGTTGTCCTGCATCAAATTTGGTATCAGAGCAACCCTCGATCCCTCACTTCACACAATCAAATCTCTGACTTCTCAAAGCATTCTCTTGCACTACGTGACACTGCACAAAGCCATTGCACCTAATCGAGCCATCACGAGCAACCATACATCGTTGCATCAGTTTTGGTTATAGCCCCTAGCTATTCCAATTTGGAACCAAGGATGGAGCAATTCAGATTTGGGGGATTACTTTAAGGCCACTTGGTTCAAACTCGACAGGGTCGAGTTTCTCCCACCCTGGGAGAGTTGATGCAGACAGGACCTAGCCCACAATTTCATTGCTTGAAGGCCAACATTTACCATATTTTAATTAGCTTTATTTATGGAATTTCTTGGTTGTTGCATTTTAATTTTCATGAATTTAAGATAAAGTATTACCACAGTTGATGTACTTGGGGTCTATATAAAAACTCCATATCTCTTAAAAAAATCAGCCATGGATTAATAAAAATTGAGTTTCTTTAGGTGTGGTACAGATTCTATACCCCTAAGTGCCGACTCTTAGGGTTTTCTTACTTGTTTGGTGCCAACTCCAAACACCCCCTACGTGCTGACTCCTAGGGTTCAGCTTCTTCCTTCTCCAAACCCTCCCCAAGGTGCCGACTCCTTGGGTTTTCAAGCTTCCGTTCTTTTCTTTTCTCTACTTTGATACTCTCTAAGGTTTTTGAGGTTGTCCTGCATCAAGGTCCAAGAATGGTATCCATGCTAGGTGAAACACCATGGTTCAGAATATTTGATCTCACTCCCTCAAAACCGAGTGATAGCTTCATTACAGACTGTCTTTTCCTACCTTGTACAGTTGCTAAAGAGCTTCAGGATGTTATTTTACTTTTGTAGGGTAAGCATTAAACCATACCTAAGTGGTTCAAGGAAATCTTTCAAGGTTGGTGGTTTAAGACCAAAAGGAAGAATTGCAAAATGATTCGGTAAGTGGCCATCCTTTGTATCCTTTGGTGTGTTTGGAGAGAAATAAACAAAAGGACTTTTGAGAATGAGGAATTGCAAGCAGCCAAACTCAAAGAAGGGTTTCTCAAAACTCTACTCCTTTGGTGTTCCCTGTATTTTCCAGTGGACGACCATCTTTTTTTTATTTTTTACATCCTTGCTCATCATAAAGTTCTTATACATCACTTGTATGCCTCCTTTCTACTAAGCCTATGGCTTTTTTTGCTTTCTTTTAATATACTTCAACTTTTATCAAAATAAAAATAAAAATAAAAAATCCAAGCCAAAGCTAGAAACAAACAATAAACAAATTTCTAGTATTAATTTAGCTCGTAAATTTACAGAACAGACAGCTGAAAAGAACTCAATGGAAATCACATAGTTGGCCAGCAAATGTAAATCCTCTCAGAAGATAAAATGTGGCTTTTATGGAACTTACTGCTTTCACCTGATGAAATAATGTAATCCCTCCCGGGAGGACTCAACACATTGGATGGTAGTCGTATCCTATAGAAGTCATCACCTTTCAATAGCTTCTGCAAGAACAATATTACCATTCAAAGCATTGTTGGATGCTAACTTGCTAAAAAACCAGACTAGAAAAACATGAATTTAGAAAATAAGAATTACTTCAAACTTCTCTTTCTCTGTTTCAGCAAAATCACTCCTCGAAAACCGAAGCTTTGTGAGAGTCTGTCACATAAAGTTTCACATTATACCAGTAAAATATTTACTGTGTACAGAATATGGTAACTAAAGTCTAAATCAACAGGATAGAAACTCAAATCCCCTAATGTAGATCAGAATTTTCACAGAGACTACGGTATGCTGACACCCAAGCACAATTTGAAGTCTATTAAACACCAAGAAAAAAATATATAAATAAATAAATTTCATATCACAGAGATTTATCAGAGAGCCAATGTTGTAATATGATCAAAAAATAGTTGGAACTATGGCAGTATATTAAACATGGAGCATTATCAACCTCATTCAGTACATTAAGTTGATGGCCCTTTTAATTGTATCTCCTTCAAGCATATTTTAAAGCAAACTAGAGTAGCTGACACTCTGGCTAACCTTGGTCACAGAGTGGATAGATGTCAACCATGGTGTTGGAGAGTCCCAACTCCCAAGTAACATTTGGAAACTGATTTTAGAGAATATTCAGGATGTCCATTTTCCCAGATTTATTTGTACCTGTTAATCTAGGGTCCCCCCCCCCCCCCCCCCCCCAAAAAAAAAAAAAAAAAAAAAAAAAAAACCACAGTTCTTGGCACATTTGATGCTCTGACAAATAGAACTAAATACATGGATGGTTTGAAACATCTTCTTGCCCTACAAGGCAACTTTAACAGTTCTCAAATGCTTCTCAAACTCAAGGGTCAAGCACTCGAGCATACTCAATTACTCATGGAGCTAAAATTATAAAGCCTTACTTTCTTAATTTTTAATATGCTATAGAATTTAAGAACCCGACACATGCCTACTTTTATAAATCTGCCAATAAATATTACTTGTATTAGTTTGGATATATATTGAAAGGTAGATTACATAATTTCTGGAGGGAAGAAAATTAGACATATTTGGTTTTGATGCATGGTGGAATTAGGTGTTCGCCAGCCATTGTTACAAGCCTTTCTAGAAAGTTCTTTTGTAGAGGAGATAAAATACACTTATTGGACTTTGATTTGATAGTTCCTTCTTCCAAGAACCTAAATCAACTCTTGCCAATTACTCTCCGCACTGTGTCATATAAACGAATCTTGAACATGCTTCCTAAGATAACTGAATCTACCCAAAGCAGTTCCATCCTCAGAACGCATAGCAGTAATAATATCATCATTGCAAAAGAGCTCAAGCATTTACATTAAATCTGAAGAAGGAGAGTTCTAGAGCTATGGAAATCAAACTTGATCTACAAAAGTATATGACAAGCAGTGCTGGGTCTTTTTGGAATATAAACTAAATTACTTTGAATTCTTAAAAGAAAATATAATAGATAAAATTAATTAGTCTTATAATGTTTTCAATTGCTTGAATGAAGATATCTACCAAATGGGAAAATCACAGAGAGCTTTCAACCTCGATGGGCAATTTGCTAAGCGGATCCTCAATCCCCTTATTCTTTCTTTGCATGGAGAAGCTTAACTCAACTCATTAGAATCCTAGTACAGCTAAAGCAGTGGAGATGCTCAAGAGATATTCCAACCATTGGAGCTGCTTTGTGGCTGGTCGATGAACAGATTAACACTTATAAATTTAAAATATATATCTCACCCAACATTTCTAGAAGCTTAACTATGGGTATCGGTCATAGAATCTCTTTCCCTCACTTTGGGGTTGCACTACTCCATAAGAGGGTCTCTGAAGAAACGTACGAAGCCATTATAGAAAATTTTTAAGAATCAATTATCGGGTTGCAAGACACATCACCCATAATTGACAGGTAGGACCACGATGTTGCAATCATTCACGGCCTCCATTCCATCATATACAATGCAAACTACTGCCTCACCAGGTTCATTTTGTGACTCAACTGACAAATTCAAAACCCTGTGGGCCTATTACAACCAGCATCATCGTGGATATCTAATCAACATAAGATATCATTCCTTTTCCTATATAAGTAACATGTTTATACATCTGGAGTATGCATAATATGAAGAAGGGTTAAACATCAATCTCCCCAAATTACAAGTCCAAAGTAGCATGATAAGCTTTAGTCAGTATGATCCCTCTAAAATGAAATTTCACGGAAAAATCAGTTTATTCCACCGCAGTATGATCCCTCTAAAATGAAATTTCACGGAAAAATCAGTTTATTCCACCGCAATGAAGATTCAGGTTCAAGGGGAAATTGAGCTTCTATAAGAAAACTTTCTTTGCCCACTAAATCCAAAAAATAATCCAACAAATACAAACGAAACTTTGGGGAGTTCTTCACATTATTTGCGTTTAAAACAACTAATTGGGTTCAGATATAATTTTAAAGAAACACAACGCAGAAGAGTAAGATTCAATCTTTGATTTTCATTTTCCTGCGTTTTCGCAGCAACCATAGGGTAAAGGAAGCTAGCTAGTATGTAATTTTTTTATATATTTTTTTTAGGGTTTTGTTTCAATCTCATCGTGACACCAGAAAGCACACACACGCACACATCAAGCTCAGTTAAATGCTATTTTCAAGTTCCAAACAAGGAAAAAACCATAAAGAGGGCCCCCAAAAAAATTCGCATCAAAATGACAATATCAGTACCTGACCGCCGTGGTTCGAGGTCTTGAGGCGGGCAGAGAAAGTACCAGCGGGCGAGAAATCGGAGTCACCGAAGGCATGTTCGAGAGCGAATTGGATCTTGGAGTCGGAGTCTGGGTCCGACGATCTCTTCCGGGTCGGAACAGCCGAACGAGATCGGACAGGGGTTGTGTAGACAAGGTCGGGTGATCGGGCCGCTCCTCCTTCGAGCCCGAACTCTTCGTCGTCGATGAGAAGTTCGTCGGATTGGAAAGCAGAGGAACAAACCAAGAGAGAGAAAAACAAGGAGAAGATGATTAGTAAGTAGGAGAGAGAAGGGTGTAGATTTCTTCTTCCCATGTTTGCAAGAGATGGAGAGAGAGTGTATCTGTGCAAATAGTAGAGAGAGAGAGAGAGAGAGAGAGAGGGGAGATGGGTGGTTTTTATGGAGTGCAGGAGTGATGGCCGCCGGACTGAACAAACAAGAAGATGGGCCCATCGATTAAAGAATAGTGGAAGGACCAATTAAGATTTGCCATGTCAGCATTAGAGTCTTAGGAGCCACATCATGCAGTGGGATCGGATACTTGTGACCTTCTATTACAGGAAGAGACTGCACTTTTGGTAGGAGGTATAAACTAAAATACTGAAAAACTTTCATTATATTTTAAGGAATAATAAAATTTTAGGGCTAAAATAGTAACTTTCATGAGCAATCCTAAACTCCTTTTATTTCTTTAGTGACTCCTTAAATCACTATCTGCTCTCTAACAATGATTACTCGTAATTATCCCAAATTACCCGACTCTTATTTTTTCGTATCTTTCAAAAACTGTTTCCTTTCTTCCATTATCTTTAATTCTTTTTTCAAGATTTCTTTTTACACACGCAACACATGTACACCAACATCTAGTTTAAGAAATGCTAATCATAATCTCAATCCGACCGGTGATTAATCATGCTTTATATGAATTCATGTGCACGTACATGACATACTAATTGTAGCATGATGATCCTATTGTCACAATTGCCATTAGCACTCCTCCGTGCGAACACATCAAATTAGGCTTGTTTTACTGGTCAAACCTTATTAAGCTTTGTTATAAGGCAAAATGCTATAGTGCCCAAATCTTTTCACTGGCTTGATAGCGTGGCTGTTGGATTAAATCATTAAAAAGTTAATTATTGGAAAATGGCACACATCAATCTCTTGCACTAACTTCTATGATATAAATGAGTTGGTGTCAAATAGATTTTTGTGTTTTTTAATGAATCTATGTCACATCACAATCACGTTAGTTGATACGGATAATTAATGTAAAGAGTTTGTCCATATAATACTATGAATGAAATGCAGGCAAATGAATTTTTCTTCGTCCCCATGCTAGTAAAAAAGAAATTATAATTTTTTTTTTTTTTTTTTTTAAGGTTCTCCGTGAAACAGAGATAACTGCCAAGCTTAGAGAAATTTTTTTCGTGGAAAAATTTTCCACAAATTATTTTATGCTGAAACAAACAGATGATGAAAATATGGTTGCTATCAAATCAAAAAATTTAAGATAGATGGTTTACAATAATTCTTTTTCCATGTCAAAAATTATTAAGAAAATTTTAAATAGAAATATCGAAGGTTTAAAGGGAAGGGCTGTAAATTGATAAGTTAAATGCATGCAGGATTGAGGATTCCATCCTGAAGGGGTGAATCCAAAATTTGACAACTAAAATTAATTAAACTTGTGCCCCTTCCTGGCAAGAAAATCTGCACCGCTGCACACTGGTAATTTCCCTTCTTAAAGGTGTGCTAAATCCAGGCATTCCCAATCTCTATTGATCAAAGCCCTAGAGTCATTGATAATAACACCATCAAGGTGGTGTCTTCTTGGTGCTGAATCGATTAATTTCCACCAAAACTTGAGAGTCAGTTTCAATAACAAGTGCCTTTTTGTGTGCATTATAAAGAATTAGTTTAGGTCCAAAAGGCTGGGATACCCCTCTTTTATAAAAATAAATAAGAACCTTTTTGCATATATCCTATTTAGGATGCAATGATGCATCCAGGGGCGGAACTAGAAATTTTTGTTTGGGGTCGCTACCTATATACTACCATACATACACAAACACATATAGTCATACATTTTGTGTTGGGTATGTGTGTGCGCGTTTATGTAAAACATAATAAGAGAAACCTTAAATTTAATTCCATAGTAATCATAGATCAGTTATAAGTATTGTTGTATACAAAATTTACATGTCTCTAATATCATCCAAGAAGAGAACTTTCCTTCCAAATACAAAAAGTTTCCCAGTTTGCCAGGCATGTACAAAAATATCCCCAAAAAAAGAACTTAGTTTGCCATAGACATGTACAAAAATATCCAAAACAAAGAACTCCTATTGTCTAGCATTCTTCAAATTAAGCTCCTGCTATCCATGTACAAAAAAGAAGAGACATGTACAAAATACATCTCCTGTTGTCCTGCATTCTTCAAATTAAGCTCCTGCTGTCCAGTACAAAAAAGAAGACACATGTACAAAAAGCATCTCCTGCTGTCCCGCATTCTTCAAATTAAGCTCGACGACGGTCTTTCATAGAGTAAAATTCTTCCATTATTGTCTCTGTAGTGAAATTCTGAGCAATCTCTTTCTCAATATAAACTATCAAATGATCTGCTAGAAACTCATCTTCCATTCTACTACGTAATCTTGTTTTCACAAGCTTCATAGCAGAAAAAGCTCGTTCTGTAGTGGCAGTAGAAACAGGGAGAGTCAACACAAGCCAAATCAGCCTATCAATCAAATGATAAATCTTTGATTTTCCATAAATTGCTAATCCTCTGCACAACTTAGATAATGTAGGCATATTTTGAAAATTTGGATGTTTTGGAACATCAAGCTCATAATGTTGCAATTGACATCTCAAATGGATTATCTCTTGCTTCATGAAATCTTGAGGATAAAACTTCTCAGCTAAGTTGCATATATCATCAATCTTAAATGATTTGAATGCATCTTTTGGGCTTAAAGCGGCACTAAGAATGAGGAGTTCCACTGCATGCTCATTAAATCTAGTATTCAGTTCTTGCAATTGAAAGTCTATTACAGCAGTAAATATATCAATTCTAAAATGATGCTCCATTGTCATCGAAGATTCTTCATCTTGGCGACGAGATCTACCTCGAGCTCTAGTGTAATGAGTATTCATATCAGGAATATCAATTTCATGTTGTTCACAAAATGATTTAACAGTATCAAGCAGGGGCTCCCACCCATCATCTCTCAACTTCTGAATGAGAGATTTTGTAGTTGAAACTAGATTCATGGCATTTAGAATGTCTTGAGAATTTTGTTGCAAAGCTTGGCAAAGAATATTAGTTATTCCCATAATCTCTTTCATCAAATGCAAGATCAAAATAAATTCAAAAGAAATTAGTACCATGTAAGCCCCTTCAGCATCACCACGCTGAGAATAGTTGGCTCCTTCCTTTGAGATAGTGTTGATAACCAAGCAAGTTGCACCAAACATTTTTATTAAGCTGCAAACATATTGAAAATGAGATCCCCATCGAGTATCTCTAGCTCGTTGCAATGTACCTATTTGGTTCACTCCCCTTCCAGTCTCAATTTCATTAGAAGCAATCATACTTTCAATTTCAGCAACTTGAGCAGATTGCAATTCATCATTACGTTTAGAAGAACCTACAACAATATTGATAATAGAAGTCACATGGATAAAGAATTGATGAACAGATTTTACTTCTCTAGATGCCGTAACCAAAGCTAATCATAGTCTATGAGCCAAGCAATGCACATAATACGCATGGGGACAATCTTTAAGAAATAAAGCTTGTAGGCCATTCCATTCGCTACGCATATTACTAGCTCCATCATATCCCTGACCTCGAATATTCTCAATTTGAAGGTTGTAACGAAAAAGGACAGCACATATCTCCTTTTTCAAAGTTAATGCAGTAGTATCCTTAACATGCACAATATGAAAGAACCGCTCCCTAATAAAACCATCTTTATTAACAAACCTCAAAATAATAGCCATTTGCTCTCTTTTCGATTCATCTCGAGCTTCATCAATGATAATGCAAAATTTGGCATCCCCAATTTCTTCACGAATCACACCTCGCACTTTACTTGCAAGTATATGCAAAATTTCCTTTTGAATTTTGGGTGATGTATATTTAGCATTTCGTGGAGCATTTTCCAAGACAAGCCTAGCAACTTTATCATTATAAGTTGCTAAGAGCTTTATCAATTCAATGAAGTTACCCTGGTTTTTTGAGTCAGAGCTTTCATCATGACCTCTAAACGCACATGCTTGGAATGCTAGCCATCGAACACTATCCACTGAAGTTTTCAGCCGCAACCGATTTTTCTCCATTTCTTGTGATGTTTGCTTTGCAAATAATTTTTCAATATGCCGCGAATGATTCATTAGATCCTCACAACATTTCACAGCATTTTTATGTGGTGAATTTGGATCTTTCCCCACATGTCCTAATAAAGAACAATTCATTCCATCGTTCACCTTTCTCCAATTGTCAAAACTTTTCACTCTAAATGCATCTGATCCTAAACGGCCTTTTAAGTTCTTAGCAAAAATGTAGCATGGAAGACAAAATATAGCATCCTTTGATGGTGAGTACTCCAACCAATTTGAGTATGTCTCATACCAGGAAACTTGAAATCGGCGACGATGATCTTTTGCCCCTGAAGATGGATATTCTGAAAGCTTGGGCTGATACGGACCAGCTTTAAGATAAGCACGTCTGATTTCATCTTGTAAGTTAACAGGAAATTCCCATATCTGCGAACGTAAGCCTGGATCACGTTCCAAAGAGGTAGCATCCATTTCTTTACGATGGATTCTTGGACATTTAGAGGGACGCTCCTCAGGCACTGAAGCATCAAGAGCTGTTGCTAGAGGTTTATCTATAGGCATATTAACTTCTAAATGACTTGCATCTTTTTTCTTAAAGAATGAATAGATTGCCTTTTGCTTGCCCATATTTCTCTAAGGCTCTAAGCTTTAATAAAATATCAACATCTATCAAACTAATTTCCTGTAGAATAGTTAGATATAGCAAATATAATTAGATAAAAATCATAAAATATCAACATGACAACATCTAGCAAAAAAGATAATATATCTCTTCACATTATTACTACCAATTCACTAAAATATCAACATCTAGAAAACTAATTTGTCTCTAATGTCTCAACAGTCAACATTTAACATAACAACAAGCAAATCATATAACAAATCAACAAATAGGGCTCTACCCTCCTATACATGTACGGACAAATTATATATATATTTTAAAAATCCATATACTTTGAAAGAAAAAAGGAAGAAGAAATAGAAGATAATACCTGCTTGTGAGCTTGTCTGTGCTCCAAACTCAAATACTCATAGTTAAAAATCAAGTTCAACCATAAATTTGCAAAATATAAAGCCCTAAATCAAGAGTCATTTCAAAATATAAACCCAAAAATATATAGACCCATTTCATTACAATTAAAACACTCGAAAAATAAGAAGACTTTCAAACTCATTTCATTTCAATTATGAAGAAGCCCTAAATCTGCAAAATATAAATCCCTAAACTTGATCATCTTCAAGAATCAAGCCCTAAATTAGAGTAAGGGGAGAGATTGAAAGCGAGACCGAGGAATAGAGAAAAAGAGGAGACCTTGAGTGACAGAGGCGCTGAAGCTGAACCTTGAGGCTTCTTCCTTTCTTCGTGAGAGAGCCAGAGAGGGCTTCAGTCTTTAGATGAGAACTGAGAAGAGAGAAGCAATTGGGAAAATGCAAAGGCTGGACATAGGACACCTCCGGCTAGGACACCTTTTTAGATTTTCCCTTTTTAACTTTTAGGTCTTAGGTCTTAGCTGTCATGCATATAAGGGGTGGAGAAATCAAGTTGGGGTTGCCATTTATCAAATTTTGGGGGTGCCCACTCATCAAATAAGAGACCATCCTAAAGATTTTTAAAAATTTTGGGGTGGCCACAGCCCCCCCAACATATAAGGTAGTTCCGCCCCTGGATGCATCAAAGCTGCTAGCTTTCCCGATGGTGGTGGCTTTCCCTGCCCACTTCTCACAATCTCTCTTTCAGTTGCCACCACATATAGATTTGATTTTGCCTTTCCATCTTAACCAAAAACGAACAAAGGAGACAAACAAACAAGCACATCAAATATAAACCATTCTTCATAGAGAAATGAAATGTTATGAAGGGGAAGGGAGGGGAGGAGTGAAACGTTATAGGCATGGGCAGAGGAACATGTGACCCGCCCTCGGGGGGTGGGGGGAGGCCAATGCATACAGTGATACAACCACCAGCACAAGATAAAAAGGAATTCCTATAGGACGTACCTATTGTTTTTTGTTTTATGCACACACTTTTTCTGTACACCTTTTAATTTTAATTTATTATTATTTTTTTTTTTACTTTATACACACTCCATTATACCTAAACTAACTTTATCCTTAAACCCTGAAAAGTTTGGTACATTAAAGATGAACATGTTGTATTTGCTTAATACATTATGACAAAACAATTGCAAAAAATTTAGTTGGTATATCCTCAACAACATTAAAATATTCGGTAGAAACAGTCTGAACATTTTAGATTTGTTTGGTAAACCAAGTCTGAACCAATCGTGATTCACAAACAAAACTCAACTTCTCTTGATAGGGAAAAAAATTCAGTACGTTTGAGTTGAACATATTGTATTTGTTTAGTACATTATAACTAATCAATTGTAAAAAAATGTAATTGGTATGTCCCGAACAACTTTAAAATGTTCGATTGAAATAGTCTAAATATTTTAGGTATGTTCGGTATACTAGGCTTGAACAAAATGTGATTTACAAACAAAATTCTACAACTTTTTATGGGAAAAAATATATTTTTTCATCATTAGAACATTTGAATTGACTATTTACTCATCTATTGTTCAAAAATGTGTAAGAACATGAATAATACTTAAGGTTTAAGAGATATTACAGATTAGTAGTTAGGGTTTGTGAGAGAGTGAAGATATATGAATGGAGGAAGTAAAGATTTTTGAGTGAGTGAGTTTTCACAATTGTAGTTATGTATAATGGGTGTATAAAGCAAGGTTGTGTTTTTATTTAAATCATTTTGTCTTTTACTATCATTTTACTCAAAGAAAGAATAGTAGTAAAAAATTTCATTAAATAGTGTGTGTATAAAATAAAAATAAAAATAAAACGTGGTGTAAATAGCCATGCCTATTTTGATATGGTACTTGGTTGAGACTTGAGAAGACATTACCTGATACAAGCTCCTCTTGTTCCCTACAAATCCTAAGGTCATAAATGTTTTTATGTACTACTACAAAGTAATTCCTTCTTTTTTTTCTTTTTTTTTTTTTATAATTTATTGTTACTAAACAGAGCAACACCTCTACAAAATTATGTTTTACCATTTGATGAAAGGGAGACTAGCATAGTAATCCACTATCACAGTTATCCACTTAAATCTTAGGTTGTCTTAGCGGAAATCGAACCTATGACCAGTGCACCTAATCACACAATCACAAATTTGCCCTTATCAATTGGGCTACTCAAGGGTAGATATGTTTAACCATTTAATGTGGCAAGGTTGGGAATCGGGGACATTTTATAATTTGAAATTGGATTATTGGACCAAAATTTGGCATTGCAAAATGTCTCCACCGGAGGGTACATATGGATCGGAATCCACATGTGGGTTGACGAAAGAGAAAGGGGAAATCACATATGTTCTTTTCTAAGTACTACTAGCATACCAATTGGTGCGTTCTCATTCGATATGCTAGTTTACATGGCATGCCACGTTAGAAAGCTTTTAAAACACAAAGGAAAATACTTCACTAATTGGAACCTACTATAAGAAAGAATGAATTCTGATTGCATGCAATCAATCGCCTCGATGTTCTTCTGTGCTTTGAGTAACATTCCTCCTTCACCATCTTTGGTGAATTCTTCTAGATGCTTATCCCTTTTCTACTCCTTATGAGTTTCTTTGTGTTATATTCTCCCTACCCCACTCCCCTCCTTTTTTCTTTTTCTTGTCTTATTCTCCCAACCCCACTCCTCTCCTTTTCTTTTTCTCATTTCCATCATTCCATCTCTAATTTGATCCTCTTTTTCTCTCATCTTTTAAATCCTCCATACGTTCCCATTTGTTTTCTCCTTGTTCCTGAATCTCCCTTGTTTTCTCACCTTTTCCACTGCTTTTTTCTCTCCTTTATTCTCTTTTTCCCATTTTTTTCAACAAGCTATCCCCTCCTATTTGATAAAAGGTCTGAGTGGTGTCATTACTTGCCATTTTGTCTTTTTTGTAGGCATTATGTTTCCTACCAAGATTATGCTGTGGAATGTTATAAGAGCTGAAAGTGATAATTTTCTACAAACCATTGGCGAGCTAATTAGGGTGCATAACTCAGCTATTGTTGTTCTTATTGAGACTAGAGTTGGTTCTGAGCGAGCCTATCGCATTATTCATTGGATTGGGTTTCCAAATCATGTTAAAATCGACTCGGTGGGTTTTTCTGGTGGCATCTGGTTTCTTTGGAGGGGGGATTTAATTTCAATTTATATTCTCTCTACCTATAATAAGATGGTTAATGCTTTTGTGAAAATAAATAATCACATTGACTGGATTTTCTCTTCTATTTACGCCAGCCCAAACCTCAAAACAAGGTAGGGCCTTTAGGAGGTTATTGGGGAATTATCTAGAAACCACAACAAACCTTAGCTCATAGCAGGAGATTTTAATGAGATTTCTGCAACTCATAAGACATACAAGGGATTGCGTGATTGTATTAACCATTGTGAATTAATTGATTTGGGCTTCACTGGTCTAAAGTTCACCTGGTCTAACATGAGGGAAGGTCTTGCACTTATCAGGGAGCGCATTAGCAAGGCTTTCTGCAATGAATACTGGCATACTCTTTTCCCAAAAGCCTTTGTTCGGCATCTCCCCGGCACCAAATTTGACCATTGCCCAATTTTAATCGATTTTTTGGGAGCTCTATCCCTACCCCTTCACTTTGCCCCTTTAGATTTGAGGCAACATAGCTCTCTCACGAGGATTTTAGCCAACTAGTTGAAGATTACTGGCATCCGAATAGTGATGATCTTCCCTCATTTCATACCAATTTTTCAGATAATCTTAGAAGCTAGAATAAGAATGTGGCCCTATTTTTTCAAAAATTCTGGAGTCTCGTGGGTTTGTCAATCTGTCTCTTTATCAGGTCTATTTTCTCTACTAATGTTATACCTTATGGATTAAATGATACCTTCATTACTTTAATCCCCAAGGTTAACAATTTGACTTCTCTGAATCAATTTAGACCCATTGGTCTTTATAATATGCTTTACAAAATGGTCACTAAGCTCATAGTCAATCGCATTCGCCCTTTCATGTCAAAGTTTATCGCTCCAACTCTATCAAGTTTCATTACAAGTAGACATACTAGTGATAATATTTTCATAGGAAAATTACACTTTGCCCCCTTAATCTTTGGCTGAAATCACTTTTCACCCCTCATCTACAAAATCCTACAAATACCCTCCCCCGAACTATTGGAAGACTATTATGGGCTGATGGCGTTAACGGAATGAATGAAATAACAATAATGCCCTTATGGGTGGAGAAGCAAAATGACATAAATACCCACTGTGTTTTCTCACTGTGCTACTTCCTGCCATATAAAGGCTTCCTAAGGAAGATTCGAGAGCACTTCTTTGCCTTTTCGTCTGATGGTCTCCATGGCTTCACAGTTGCACCATCATCACGATCTTTAAGTGGAAGCCTTCATCCTTACCGATCTTCCACTGCTATGGATGTGGTTCAATAATTTGTAGAGGAGAGAGAGAAAATATCAGTGGGCAGGTGTGAGGTTGAAAGAAGCGAGGAGAAATCTAATTTGTATGGGTAGAGAGAGAAAATGAGTGTATGAAGGGTGAGAAATAGCACATAAATCCTTATAAAAGGACATTTTTGGTATAAAATGTGCTGATCTTATATCATGTGTGTCACAAATGACTCTTTCTGTTAAATTTATCACTGCAGCTTAACGGTTTGATGAAAAGTGTCATCTTCCAGTAGTTCGAGGGGGTATTTGTAAGATTTTGTAGATGAGGGGTAAAAAGTGATTTTAGCCCAAAGATTGAGGGGGCAAAGTGTAAGTTTCCCTATTTTCATTGTTCAAGAAGTGCTGCATTCGTTTAAAAAGGAAAAAGGGCGTGTGGGCGCCATGGCTTGGAAGATTGATCTAGAAAAGGCTTATGATAGAATTAATTGGAACTTCCTCAAAGCAATTTTAACAGAGCTTGGACTTCCTTCTCATTGGATCCAACTGATCATGGCTTGTGTAACATCTCCTCGTTTGGCTGTTCTTTGGAATAGGGAGAAATCTAAAGTTTTTCAACCACAAAGAGGTCTCAGACAGGGGGATCCTCTTTCCTCCCTAACTCTTTGTTCTTTATATGGAAAAGTTATCTCACCTAATTGAAGGGGAGGTCACAGCTCATAAATGGAAAGGAGTTAAAGTTTCAAGGAATGGTCCTATTATTTCTCATCTCTTTTTTGCAGATGATTTAGTCTTATTTTCTGAATCCTCAACTGATCAAGCCTACGTGATGACAGAGTGCTTGAACTATTTTTGTGATTTATTAGGCTA
Source organism: Liquidambar formosana (assembly GCA_039720395.1). Classification (NCBI taxonomy): domain Eukaryota; kingdom Viridiplantae; phylum Streptophyta; class Magnoliopsida; order Saxifragales; family Altingiaceae; genus Liquidambar; species Liquidambar formosana. The sequence goes on from CM077820.1 coordinate 38,738,450, forward strand.
AAAAGTGAATACTTAGAAGTCAAAAATTTATGCTTCTCCTAATACCCCTAATCTGGTTGTTGATTCAATTCGAGGAATGAGTGGAATAAATATTGTCTCTAACTTGGGTAAATATTTGGGTGCTCCTCTCATTTATGCTAGAGTTGACAAAGCGACGTATCAAGATCTAGTGGATAAGGTTAATTCTCATCTAGCTAGGTGGAATGCAAATCACTTTAATTTGGCAGGCCGTGCTACTTTGATACAAGCCGTGTCCTCATCAATTCCTTATTACTCAATGCAAACCTCAAAATTACCCTGCTCCACTAGCAAAGCTATTGATAGAAGCCACAAGAATATCCTTGGGGGTTATACTATGGAAGTGAGAAAGGTTCATTTGGTCGAGGTGGAATAGTGTTTGCCTTCCAAAAGATATGGGGGGATTGGGTCTTAAGAAAATGGGGATATGAATGCAGTTCTGTTGGCAAAAACAGGTTAGCAGATTCTTACTGAGGACAACTCTCTTTAGGTTCGTGTTATCAAAGATAAATATGTTAAAAGTCACTCATTTCTCGATGTTCCATCCACTTCAATCTCTTCTCACTCTTGGAAGAGTATATTACATGGAAAGGAAACGCTTCAACAAAGCATTGGCTGGCGAATCAACCAAGGGGATCAAGTGCTCTTCTGGCTAGATACGTGGATTGATAATAAGCCTTTTATTGAACTGGTTCCAGAATCCCCTCCCACCCTTGTTTGTGCTAATATGTATGTGTCAGATTTTATTCTGAATGGTGAATGGGATGTTGTAGCTCTCTTACTTGCTCTACCTCTTTATTTTGTCCAATAGATTCTTAGTATTCCAATTGGGTTTCATAATGAGCGAGATCAAATGATATGGAATCCCACTTCTTCAAGTAAATTCTCTACTAAGACTACCTTTGATATCAAAGTCAATTCCGAGCAAAGCGGGGAAGTTCACTCTGGATGGAAAAGTCTATGGAAACTAAGAGTTGTTCCTAAAATTAAACATTTTCTTTGGTTGGCTAGACCTGAAAAATTACTAACCAATGCTGAGAGATTAACTAGAAACTTATCTCAAGACCCCTCTTGTGTTCTATGTGGTTATGGTCTGGAAGATGTGATGCATGTTCTCAGAGATTGTCCGGTAACAAAATTTATTTGGAATAAATTCGTCCTTACCTCCCTAAGGAATCGCTTCTTCCAATTACAAACTAGAGATTGGATTGATCTCGATATTTCTACTAAAGCCTATACTATTGTTATGGTTTCGCCTTAGCCTTCTATATTTGCTTCAACTTGTTGGAAGGCATGGATTTAGCACAATAAATTGTTATTTGATCCCAACTTTCGTTATCCATGCAATCCCACAATTCATATCATGACCTCCTCCCAAGAGATGGGACAGGCTCTTCTTTTGGATATGGCTCCCAAGATTAGAATAGAGGTATTCATTTTATGGACAACCCCAAACAGTGGTTGGTTTAAACTGAATGTTGATGGCTGTTCCAAGGGCAATCCGGGACGCTCAGGTGCCGGTATTCTTATCCATAAGATAAAAAGCAGATGGATTAATGGCCTCTCTATGAACATTGGGGTTTGTCATAATGATAGAGCTGAACTTTGGGCATTGTTTCAAGGTCTCAAATTGGCGTGGAACTCTAACATTAGAAATTTGGATGTTGATTCCGGCTCTGAGGTTGTGGTTTGGATGGTCACTAATGGTGTTTCGTCCTTTTATCCCGATTTTGCTCTAATCCAGGCTTCTCGAGATCTCATTGCTAGAAATTGGAATTGGAGACTGCGTCAAACTTATAGACAAGGTAATTGTTGGACTGATTGGCTAGCTACCTTTAGCCTCACTCATGGAAATGGGTTAGTTTCTTATCTTGTCCCACCTTCGGGGCTTTCTTCTTTTCTTTATGCTAATGTTTCTGGCGCTACTAGATCTATTTTGTTCCTTTGTGGTTGAGTTTAAGGCCCCCTTCGAACCAAAAAAAAAAAAAAGAGAGAGAGAGAGAGAGAGAAAATACTTCACTCATATTTTGCCATCTATGTTTATCACTCACCTTATGTGTAAAAAAATGTAAATGTGAAACCAAACATATGAGGCCCAACATGAAATAAGAAGCTGTTACATATGAATACGTGAGAAAATATAGATGAAATAACATTGGGGGCCTCTATTGGCAACTCAGGACTTGTTTTTCATCCACCACTTACTTTACATTTTAAAGTTTTATGAAAAATATAAAACATTTTCATAAAAACTGATCACTTAATCTACTCTAAAACATCATTTTAAACTACTTTGTAGAAAAATGTTTTTCAAAAATCTATCGTTTAAATGGATTTTTTAGCCATTTATGAAACAAAGATTAGCCAAAAATTTCATTTGAACAAGATATTTTGGAAAAACTTTCTTTTACAAAATTATTCAAAATTATTTTTTCTAACAGATAGTGCGTTCGGTTTTTATAAAAACCTTTTATATTTTTCATAAAACCTTAAAGTATAAAATAAAAGGGACACGAAAAGCAAATATCCGGTGCCAATAAAGGCCCCCAATAGCATTACCCAAACGATGAGCATCTCGATGGACACACCTACATTTTTTTGCTTTCCCACTACTCTTTCCATTCCGCAAACCGGATTGAGATGGGGTTGGCATATGCATGATCTGGATGCCTTAATAGGAGTCAAGCTGTGATTATTAAGTTGTAGAAGAGCCTCTATAGCTAACTAATGCTATTACTAGCCAATCTCATGTTAAGCCAGGAAATTGCGCCTAAATGGTGTTGTCCTTGGTTTTAATTCTCATAATTTCAACAGTCAACTGAATAATGCAGAGGAGTATGGAAGAATAATACCTTTTGAATAAACACCATGATAGCTTAGTAAAATTTGTCTCACTTACTAAATGAGAGATCTTGAATTCAAACTTTTGAAAAAACATTAACACCTATTTGTTGATATTAAGGAGCGTGGGAGATTAGAGCTGGTTCTATTAAATGTCAAAAAAAAATAATAATAAAAAATAAAAAAATAACTATCCATAAGCATTCTTTTTCTATTACTACCAGAGGTGGCTGCACATGCTCATACACAACACCTTAATCATTTCCTAGAGAGAATTATGGAATAGTGTATTAAGGGGTTAGTGGATATCAATGAAATTGAATTCAAATAAATATGATATTACTACTTTTATCCCCTTTAATTTTTCAGTCATAAAATAATGATAATTGTATTTTTGGAAATATATACCTAGTCTCTACCCCTATTTCTGTGAATATTAGCTGAATCTCAAAGCACACATACCCCCATTCATTAAATAGAGAACCTTCCAGGTCATTCATACAAAATTTCAAATTTCAGTGAAAATTATCTCATCATTCGATCACATAACGCAATCAGAGTTTGATGCTCTCTCTTAATCTAACAATGTTTGACCAAAATTCTCCATCAACTTCAACTAGAGAACCTCTTAACACATTTTTATTGAATTTTTACCCCAAAGACAGCCACAATGTGATAGATGCGAAAAATATGCTGTCATTGTAGGTCTTGAATTGCATGCCAGAAATAGCTTAACAAATAGAAGAGCTCATGTGATGAGGGATGAAGACAGCCTCACCCAATAATTACAAAGTTCTTTTCTCGCTAGTAAAAGCAATATTGCTTTTATCTTTTGCTTTCAAAAGCCCTTCCACAACACTTTCATTGATGCGCATGGACGAGGTTGTTATGTTACATCACTTGCATGACCAGGTTCATTTTAAGATCAAGCTGTGACTATCAAGTCTGAGAAGAATCACCATAAACAGTGCTAGAACTCACGTTATGGTGTTACTCAGCCAGCTATGTCTAAACCAAATCACAGTGTTACCCCAACTGAAAATTGATTTCTCAGAAAGAAAAGAGCTATAAAAATAAGAAATAACCCCTCTCTATCAACCAATGTCAGGTTGAAAAACTCCAATTACTTCTCGAAACAGTACCCATGTAAAACAACAGCAAAATTATTGTCCTTGCTTGTAAACCACAACTAAATCCAACCATAACAGAAATTCCAGTCGACCACCCATAAATACTGACTAGTACATACTGACTAATACTACTACACGTTAACATGTCAAAAATAGGACACATAACGAAACAAAAATCATACTGCGCAACCGTATCTTCTGTTTCATCTCTCCCAACTTTATCCTTCCGCTTAAATTGACAATGACAAGATGAATTATTTATAGCTTATCCTCATACTCAGAGAGCGGAGTTATCTGCTCCTTCAAGCCCTTCCTCTTACGAACATCGGCAACAATCTGCGCTGCTTGGGATCCAGGTTCCAATGGATCAGATGACATCATGTCCCAGTGATCAAACACACACTGTGGGAAAGCCTGACCTGAAGTCTGAGCCCTCAAAGTGCCAGAGAATCCAAATGACTCAACGACAGGAAGGTAAGCCTTGATATTGTAAAGTGGGGTACCAGGCCTCTGCATTTCCTCAAAGACATGCCCACGCTTCATGTTAAGAACACTGTAAATACCACCAAGGGCTTGTTCAGGAGCTTGGATCTCGACCAGGTATACAGGCTCCATGAGCCGCGGCTTGGCTGTGAGCTGCGAAGCATAGATAACCCTCCTGGCAGTAGGAATGACCTGGCCACCACCTCTGTGAATGGCATCAGCATGAAGAACTACATCACAAACCTCAAAGCAAATACCCCTCATGTTTTCTTCAGAAATTGCACCTTCCTTTGATGCCCACTGGAACCCAGCAACAACAGAATCCTTGATTTCATTAAGGTATTGAACTCCTTTACACATATCCACAACCATATTTGGGCCAGTGGTCTCGGGGCCAAAACACCAAATTTTCTTCGCAAGATCTTTGTCCCAACCAAACTCCTCAGACAATATTTTGGAGCGAGCCTTGGGGTCATCCCTTGGACCAATACGTCCATCATCAATGGCCTCAGCAAGCCCTTCCTCCAAGGGTCGTGCTTCCATGTACAAACGGTTGTGCTTATTAGGGGATTTGCTCATAACGGTACGGCACGACTTCTCAAGAACAGTCTCACGGAAAGACACAACAGGATCTGATTTTACAATCTCCGCCCCACCCATGAAATCTTCCTGCAAATCCTTCAAACAGATTTCAAGGTGAAGTTCTCCTGCACCAGCAATGATGTGCTCCCCAGACTCCTCAATGGTACAAACAACCATAGGATCTGACTTGGCCAGACGTTTGAGACCTTCAACAAGTTTGGGAAGGTCAGATGCAACCTTGCACTGGACAGCCACACGAACGACTGGTGAGACTGAGAACTTCATAGCACGGATTGGGTGGGCATCAACTTCCTTCTCATTTGTCAAGGTCGCATTCTTGGTGATGAACTGATCCAAACCAACCAGGGCAACTGTGTTACCACATGGCACATCCTCAACTGTTTCCTGCTTCTTTCCCATCCAAATAACAGTTCTCTGTACACTCTTAACATACAAATCCTTCTTCTCCCCAGGGACAAAGTTTGGACCCATGATTCTAACCTTCAAACCAGTTGAGACCTTGCCAGAAAAAACACGACCAAAGGCAAAGAACCTACCCTTATCAGAAGCAGGAATCATTTTTGAGACATAAAGCATAAGAGGCCCCTCAGGATCACAGTTCCTAATAGCATTTGCATACATATCATCAAGGGGTCCCTCATACAAGTTCTCAACACGGTACTTTTGAGCTGTGGAAGGAGAGGGGAGGTGAAAGATCATCATTTCCAGGAGAGCAGTACTTGCGGGGAGCCAGGTTTGCATGACACGCTTCATCAATGGCTTCCCCATCAAGTCCTTTTCTTCTGACTTCATGGTTACACCAAGTTTTTGCAACATAGGCCACAGCTTATCCTTCTGGTCATTCATACAAGTATTGATAATCTGCTTGATGGGTTCATAACAAAACTGAACGAAACCACGCTTACAGGTAGGTGAACCAGTGTTCTTGCTGGTCCATTTTTTGGTAGCTGGATCAAAGTAGTTCTCACCCCAGAGCCGTTCCATCATCTTGGACTCGTCAACACCAAACTTGGAGGCATACATCTTGGCAAAGTTGGTTAGGGTAAAGGCCCACCCGTGCAAACCAGCAGAGAAAGCAACCGTTCCTTTCTCAGGATAAACCTGAACATCACCAAGAAGGGGATCCTCATATGTGGCCATAATGACATTTGCATTCTCAATAACTCTCTGGAATGTTTGATAAGCTTCCTCTCCATCAACCTGGAGCTCAAGAAAGCACCTGTCCATCTTGTTAACAGTCAAGACAGGTCGAATCCTTTCTCCAAGAGCCTGACGAAGGACAGTTTCTGTTTGGACACAGACACCCTCAACACAATCTACCACCACAAGTGCACCATCAGTAATGCGAAGAGCAGCCGTGACCTCAGATGAGAAGTCAACATGCCCAGGGGAATCAATGAGATTGATAAGATACTCATTGCCATTACGTTCTCCCTTGAAGCTCTTCAGAGAAGCATCACTCATCTCATAGTAGAGAGAGATACCAGTAGATTTAATTGTGATGCCACGTTCTGCTTCATCAGCACGTGTATCCGTCATACGGACATCACCAGCAACTTCTTGAGCAATAATACCAGCAGCAGCCACAAGAGAATCAGTAAGCGTTGACTTCCCTGTCAGCCGTTATAAGAAAAGAAGTATCAGTAGTCGTAAACAATACCATCGATAATGAAGGAAGAACTACTCAAAACACAAGAAAGAAAATGGGAAACTACAGGCTCGAGACAGACACCATTATCTCTAGAGTCAGATTCATACACCTGGGGTGTTAACTTTAATTCAACATTAGCAGTTGTTTAAAAGCAGAATGAACATCCCAATCAATATTCAGCTCAAATGAGTCCATAAAACCAACTGTACTATAAAAGGCCATTCCACTATTTCTATTATTATTATTGTCATCATCATTGATAAGACCATTCCAATATTTCAAAACTATCCAAAAATTTATATCACTAGACTATCAACAACCATCCTTTCAAGGTAAAGTATAACATGATACTCTCTTGCAAGAATTCCAAGAATGCATGCCAACTACATAGAAATGGTCAGATCAGTTGAATCATAACTTCAAAACAAGTCACGCAATCACTCCCACATCATAATGAATAAATAAATAAGCAAAAGAGTGGGACTAAATTGCTTGCATACCATGATCAACATGCGCAATAACAGACATATTACGGATGTTGTGTTTGTAGTCCATAATCCTACGAAGCTCATCGGCGGTAAACTTCACCTGCAGAAATCAAATACAATTGTCCATCAGAATTAAGAATTAAGGAATGTCCATCAGAATTAAGAATTAAGGAATCTGGCAATTTAAAAACACAACAAACATAATTGAGAGACATTATACTTACCATCTTGACTACTCTTCAAATGTCAAACCAAAAATATGTATTTGTCTGAATATGCTCACGAGACAAAAAGTCAAAACACCTGCCAACAATATTAAAGAAAATCATAGTAAGATTTACAAAGGAAGGTCTTAAACAATAGCGATGTATTGAATACATTTCTACGATAGCAATGCACCATATTCTTCTACTTAATGGAAATGTGATGTAGATACCATATGTGACAGATCAAATACATTAATAGAACCTTGAAAATGTTTGATATATATTATTACAGGCGAAAACAACATTTAACAAATGAATAATTTTCAAATTAATCCTTTACGTGATTCACAAATTAATTTTTCACTTATATTTCAAACAGTAAGATCAACACATAAAACCAGTTTTTGCATTAGTCAATCACTAAATTTTACAAATCCTAAGTGTACAAGGACTTTGACGTTATGTGTTCCATCAGCCTTGAGGCCTTCGGCCTATTGGTTGAGGTTCGTATCACTTAATCACAATGTAGGTTAACAAAAAACAAAACCATGTGTATAAAACATTAATCACTTGAAATATCATACAAGAGAACATCTGCAAAGTATTTTCAAATCTTCAAAAGAAACCAGGGCTTCAATAATAAGAGATAAATGCACAAGAAGCTATAGTATACCATTGAATCCATATATTTCAACAGAAAATTCAAGGAAGAAACACAGATCCCATATAGATCTAAACATAAAGCAAGGAAAAGTACCATACACTCAGAAATGAAAACAAAAACAACAAACAATAAACAAAAAACAAAAATGATAATCTGAAAACGAAATCATTTCCATGAAATATTCAGAAACAGAAGCAGAAAACACATAACCAATAGATCTACAGATACAGGACCGATAGAAATATATATATATGCATGATTCGATTATGAAAGAACAGATGTGAAGCAAAGATTACCACAGAAATGAAAGCAAAAGCAGAATAAACGAAGAAAGAAATGGGGGAAAAAAAAAAGCGATGAGGAGAGTGAAAAAAATACTGATTTTAATTGGAGGAGAGAGAAGGGGGTGGTCTTACCAGAGGGAACGGAAGGAGGGAAGGAGAGAGAGAGAGAGAGAGAGAGCGGCGGCGAGGGTTGAGGACTTCTCTCGCTCTCCAACCAAGGATTACAAGTCTTTAAAGATACGGGAGTGACAATGGATATGCGGGGAATGTGAGGTTGTCAAACCCTAGTACGCTACGTTGGGACCACGTGGAACGCACGTGCCGGCTGCTTAAATAGATATGAGCCATATGGCACAATTTTCTAATCTAATCTATAGTGCGATTTTTTTTTTTTTAATAAATAATAAATAGGGTCATTTTTGGGGGTAAGTAAGAATATCATCAATCAATAAAAATTAAAAATTAAAAAAAAAACTGGAAAAGTATACAATCTTGGCAAAACATCATGGAGCAACAGCTGGGTAGGGGCAAAATGGGGGGTAAGAAAGAATATCAATAATAGTGTTATAATACTATAAGAATATTAGGACTGCAACGCGATCCCAGTCGGTTTGGGTCAAGGGAAAATCTGGATCGGATCAAATTAATTTGGTCTTTCAAAATCTAAACCGGAACCAAATCAGAAAAAACGGTTCGATTTTCGGTTTTTTTTGGCAAAAATTAAGAAATTATTGAATAAGTATTATTATTTAATATTTAAGGATTATTATTCATTGAATAATACTTATATATGGAGTATAATATATTAATATTAACATATAATTGTATATATCAGAATTCGAGAATTCGATCCAAGTTCGATTCTAAAACCCCCTAAATTGGGACTGGACCGATTACTGTTTTGACTGAACCGAAATCATACCAGTCTAGTCCTTGAGTTTATCCGAACCATGTTTGCAACCCTAAAGAATATGAAGGGTATATGAAACATCTCAACGGAAACGAATTGGATTTTTGTATTTAGATTACAAGCCTCACATAATCACGAACTTTGATGATGCACCCATGCTTCAATGGAAAAGGCTATTAGAATCTCCTTAATAATATCCACACTCCAAGTTCCATAGCTATGGTGATAGTTGTTAGAAGGATGAAACAGAGAGAAGATGAGGATTGTGAATAATTCACTTAACGTCTGTTTTAAACAGATATATCTATACTACCTATAAAAAGATGAATGTAAGAAAAACTTTTGATTGACTAATATACCCTTATTTTAATTTTTAAATACACAATTACCCACCCTTCTGCATATATAGGAAATATAGTAATATGGAAACTATAATTCTAAAACACATACCTTAATATATTCTAAAACACATACCTTAATATACAAAACACAAATAGGAATTCAAAGGAAACCCTAAATCAAATACTCCATTTAATACTATACATATAATCCTAAAACACGTTGACTTCGTATCTCCTTCTTCCTCTCATTCTCTAGCAAATGAGAATGGCACACCTACTTCCCAGCACAGTCACAAACCAAATATCCATATCATGGAGACGATACATGGAGACGATAACGGATCTCAAGGGGCTGTTGCGTGAGTGTTTTATACTCTTATTATGTATTTCTTGAAATTTTGTTAGAATTCATATAATGCTGAATTTGTTTGTGGTTGGAGGTGGTTGTTTTCAAGGATTTTGGGTAGACTAGGAAAACACGTGAATGTGTTTTGATTGTAACGTGGAAATTGTTGGAATGGGTCATATATGTATATGATAATTATTATTATTATTTTGCTTCAATTTGGTTGTTGATGGGAAGGGAGGGGGAAAAAAAAATGAAAAAAATAAAATGAAAATCTCGATCTACACTCTCTTTTCAATCTTTAAGTGAACAAAAAAAAATGTAGATGATGATACCATATAAAAATAAAATTGAGAATTTTTTTTTAGAAAAAGTAAGAAAAACTATATTATGAGGGATCAATTTCACTTATTAAAAAAATAAATTAAATAATATTTAAAAGCATCAAAAATATAAAATATAGAAAATAAAAATAAAATAATTATGTTTGCTACTTTCCTTTGGAATGCACATCTCAAATTGAAGTAGCAAATTGCCATAGCCCACGTAAGGTAGCAAAAGACAGATTTGTTACTTTTTTTTTTTTTTTTGGCTACCTCCCTCAAAGATGCTCTTGTATCACATATTAAATTATATTATATCTATATTACCTATAAAAGTTTATACTTTAGAAATACTTTTGATTGACCATTAGATCATTATTTTAAATTTTAAATATTTATTTGCCTCCCATATTTAACCAATTAAGAATGTTTTATATTTAACCAATTGAGAATGTTTATTTTCTAGCAAAAAAGAAGGAAAAAAGATAACACAATTTATGTTCACTTCATAAATTCTATATAGCCTCTACTACTATGCATGTGTTCTAGCTAACTTCTTATTCCTTCCATAACTCTTAACAATTGAAGAAATTTTGACCTATTGTGTTGAGCGTTTATTCTAATAAGTTAAATCAACACAAAAGTAACAAATAATTAGATTTTCATGTTTAATATATATATATATATATATATATATAGAATTTATAAATTTTTTTATTTAAATAATATTCATGTGCAACGCACGTGTACCCATATCTAATATATATATATATAAGAGTATGTCTAATGTCTGTTCCCAATAGACATAACCCTTTAATTTCAATTAACCCATGTGGGAACTCCATGGGTTGTGGGTCGGGTCAAAACTCAATCCACCAACAAAAAAAAAGGGAATGGCTATTGCAACCCCCCATTCTTATCACTCCACCCCCCACCCTTTAGGTTTTTAAGGTTTTAGGCAAAATATTAAAGGTTTTTATGAAAACCGGCCATAATATCCACTAGAAAACATAATTTTGAACAACTTTGTAAAAGAAAGTTTTTTCTAAATCTATCGTTTAAATATACTTTTTATTCATTTATAGCATTTATTTCATTTTTTGCCAAAAAGTTTACTTAAACGATAGATTTTGGAAAAACTTTCTTCTGCAAAGTTGTTCAAAATGATGTTTTCTATTAGACCAAGCGACCGGTTTTTGCAAAAATCTTTTATATTTTTCATGAAATCTTAAAAACCAAAATGAAAGGGGTGGGGTTATAAAAATGGGTGGTTGCCATAGCCGTTCCCAAAAAGAAAAGAAAAAATATACAATCTTAGCAAAACATGAAGAAGCTATAGCTAAGTAGGGGCAAAACTAAAACCCTAATTGACACAAAAAATTCTAATCCTAGGACTATCACAATACATTACATCTTTAACAATATTACTAAATATCATATCAATACAAGAGTGATTGTTGCCATGAATGTGACTATTTCTTTCTTTTTAGATGCTACCCAAGTTACTTTCTTCACAATAGAGTAACAGGAGTTCCCTTAAGATCGTGAACGGCCCATTGAAATTCATTTAAGTAGTAGCAAGGAGGCTGATTGACACTACAAAGTTAAAGAATTTTCCCCTTTACTGTGCTTTTGTGAGGACTAGTCAGTGCACACGTGTGTCGTACATGGATACTCTCGATATCTCCTCTCCTTGCAGCTTTTCTCTCTTTCAGAACCTCACCAAACAAATCATACCAAGCTAATTGAGAAACATCAAAAGAAAAAATAATTCATGTATGAAAATCTAAGTATATATAACCACTTATAATAGAATTTGAGCACAAACCTCTCAACAATAAAACAAACACATAATGGGCAAATAGAGATGAAAAAAGATATAATCTTATATGAAAAGCAAAGCAAAGCAGAGCATTTTTTTTTTCTTGGGTAAATCAAAGTAGAGCATTACCATTTACCAAGAACAGAGGATTCAATACTTACCATGATTACGTGATTTCTATGTATTTCGCAGAGAAAGATAAGAGACGTGTGATGCAGAATTCTCAAAGAGCAAGAAATCTTACCTTTATTAAACGACTCATGTATGAAGCTAGAAAAAGAAAACATTGTGAATGAGAAAGTGTAGTTTAGTAGGATTGGGTTTCCTTATGCTATGAACGGTTTGGGGTGTTTTTCATGAATTTGTACTTGAATTTTCTTCTCTTCCTTTTTCTTTTTTGAGGAGATGTCAAGACAAAAGGAGAAACGTAGGTTAATAAATTTGCAATAATTGATTTCTTATTAAAGCTTTTAATTGATGAATAAAGGTAAGAGTGTCAATATAGATCTAAGTGGGTAAATAAGTAAATCAAAAGTTTTTCCAGGATTCAGACTTTTATAAGTACTAGATATAGATATAAATATAGATATAAATATGAGCCCCCTAAAGGGAGTGACAGCTCACCAATACATAATGAGGCCCAATTGCAACATAAAATTTATCCAAAGGAATATGGGGGCTCACATTGTGCACCTATGGTCGACGAAAAGGAAGAAAAGTAAAAGAGTGATGGCCTTATTTGATGATCTAGGATTAACCATGTATCCTCAACAGACTTTATCCAAGCCATGTACTCCACAAGTACTCCACAAGTAATAGGGAAGCTTTCATCTTATACTTGGCCTTAAACGTTGGCATAGATTATAACCTGTTATCGGATGATGGACACCACTTTGGCCTATACATAGTATCCATTTCCCTCACCGCCTAAACTACAGCACAGACGTCTGTTTTGGGTCATTTTGCGAAAGCCTAATGACGAAGAGAACCTAATCTCTGACACACTAGAAATTGTGAAGTTAACAAAATCCTAAACTTGATTTTATCAAATAGTCAATGCTCTACTAAACCTTCCAACCAATGCTCCAAGGCAAAGTCCACTTCTATCACCATATATGCATCTAATAGTAGACCATCTGTAAGAACATTCGGATCCAAAGGACTGTAAAATGAGAGTCCAGCGAGTATTCCGACCCTCTAAGGTGTGTACATCAACCATATAAAAACTAGTGGGGTGATAAAAACTATAGGGCTTACCTTTGTTCATACTAAGAAATGTATGATGTGGTGACAAAAAATGGTGTTTTCCCATGACAACCTGTTTAGAGCTCATAGTTAGGTAAGATTCCTTCTATATCTTCCTAAGGCCATCAAAGAAATTATGATAATTAGCCATCTAACCTTCCTCCACATGCAATTGATAATACTAAGACAACGTAGCCAAATTATCTCATAACTAAACAAGTTCATACCGAGAGTAAACCCGTTTGAAACCCTTATTTTGTAGAGATAGGTAGGATGACAACCAACACTCATATGGGAGCAAACTTGGGTTTCAATCTAATAGCAATTTAGAAGGTTTCCAACTTTCCAAGGTCTACCATAATAGGCAAGCCACAATTGTCCCAAAGAAAATCATAAATCATCCAACTTTGATAACAAATATATCATATTCCAAAAGAGATGAACATTGAATGTTAACAGGTTCCATAACTGTTCTCGTTGTAATATTCCTTCCTTTCTTGTCGCGAGTATATTGTTGACAAAATAAGAAAGCCCCATTTTAAACATTAGCGATGGTTTCTTTCCTCTTTGCATTTGCAAGAGTTCACAACAATCTTTAAAAGGTTGAAGCTAGCTAAGTTATCATAACTTGTCCGTGCTTTAGGATTCCTTTGTCCAAATGTTTTGTAAATCAAAGCTAAAAAATTTCATTTCCTAAATTAGTAACCAAAGGGTGCATTTGTAGATATTAAAAAACTGAAATTAACAAGAACACACCAAAAGTTAACAAGTCCATCTAATATGAAAGCTCCCTCATTCCCGTTGCGATGAGCTCTCCCAAATTTTTTTTTCTTGATAAATATTTGAAGCACATAATTTAAAACGTATACCATGTCATTATAATTATATGACATTATATATGTCAACTGGTATAAATTCATCAAAAAATTTATGTTAAAATAGGCTTACATACTCATCAAAATCGACAGAGAAGTTTGGTCGATTATCATATAATATTGAAAGAGAGTATTAAGTTTTGATCAGCGAGCAAATAAATACAGTAAAATTTCAAGATAAAATTTTATACCTAAGTTGAATTTTTCCATCAAATGGTAACCGGTGCGATTAAAATTCAAAGCAGCTTTTCTCAAAGTTAATTATGCCATTTGTAAATACATCAGAAAACAAGGAGTGCGCGGAAAAACCGATTAAATTGTAAATTCGTAATCCACGGAGTACTCCGTATTATTTTAGGTTCCTTTGCTGCCGAGCCATCGAAAGCCTTTTCCCCACTTCTGAAACAGAAACCCTAGTTTCACACTCCATCCCGCAGGGACTCTCAGACTCTAGAGAGAGAGAGCGAGAGAGAGATAGAGAGTGTGTGTGTGTGTGAGTTCCAGAGAGAGAAAGAGAGGGAGGAAGAGAGACGGAGATGGATGCGATCAGGAAGCAACTGGACGTGCTGATGGGTGCGAATCGGAACGGCGACGTACGGGAGGTGAATCGGAAGTACTACGATCGAGACGTGTGTCGTCTGTTCTTGGTTGGGCTTTGCCCTCACGAACTCTTCCAATTAACGGTACTAGCCCCACCCCATTTCTCTATACGTCTCTCCCTCTCTGTCCAATATATATCTATATATATATATATATCCAAAACCCTAATCTATCTGTCAATATATCTGTCGTACATTGTTGCTTTTCAATTTTGAAAATGGATGGAGGATGCTGAGAAACCGGAGGAGAAGAAAAGAGAGAATTTAATTGTTTGTTTGAATTGCGTTCTTCAAAATCTCTAGAGCTAAATGATGAAAATCTAAGACTTCTAATTTGCTTTTTCGGTTTGTTTCCTCTTTTTTCTTGGCAATCAAATGGAACTTTTTTTTTTGCCCCCCCTCCAATTGTCGAAATAAATGGATTTTGCTTTGCCCAAATTGTAGGAAATTATGAGGACTGGGGTTAGTTTTGATTCACATTTTAATAGCTGAGTTTTGACATGCTTAATTTGATTAATATTGGTGATTGTTCTGTGTGAAGGTTTTCTTATTTTTATTATTTTTTATTTCCCTAGTTGAATTGGTGGATTATGTTATGGGATTTTTCACTCCTTGTTTTCTCTTGTATATGCTTTGAAAATGTAAACTGCATTTAGTGTTTTTTTTACTTTATTTTTTTATTTATTTGTTGGGATATGCTATTTTGTCTTAATGATTAGTAATTATTCTTACCATGATCTTAATCTTTTATATTTTCTTTCTTTTTGCATTTTCCTAATGCAGAAAATGGATATGGGGCCATGCCCAAAAGTGCACTCGTTGCAGCTGAGGAAAGAGTATCCTTTTCCCATGGGGTTTGCATTTTTATATTCTATGTTTCTTCAGAATATATAATATATTATATATGTATATATGTTTGCTATAAGGCAAGCTGGTAGGAAACAATGTAAAGGATGTACCATATATTGACAATTAAGACATTAATTTTATTTTGTACGTATGATTGTTTGTGTTTGTGTGTGTTTTCCTCTTGAGTAGGATATTGAAACTTGCAATAAACACAAGCTGCCTTTATTTATCATCTTGTATCGTTGTTCTAATTTCTAAATGGCAATATAAAGGGTGGAACATATATGAAGACTTTAAACAATGATCAAATGGTTTAATTTCTTTTCCCCTTCATATTGACATTGAAGTTAGTTATTTAGAAAATCTATACATTGATATTGAAGTTAGTTATTTACAAAATCTTCACATCACATTATGAGCTGGCAACCATATGCATTGGCTTGTTTAAGGAAATACAGTAATAAGATGCCTGTAATTCAGTTACACATGCCGTGATTGGTGTGGAATTTTTAAATTGATTTCTGAGATTGACTTGATTTATTTGAAATAGTGGGGCTGAGCTATTATCTCGTGTTATTCTGTGTTTCACAGACTCGTTGCTTTACCCTTAGGTACCTGTGTTTACACAACATGAAATGGGTACGGGTTTGGGATTCGTGCGGGATATGGCACTTTATAGACGGACATGGCTGCCATGAAAGGAGGAGGAGGAGGAGGGGGAGGGGGAGGAGGAAGTCTGATCAGTTGATCATGAAAACTAGGACTTTTTTTCTCGAATTGTTAAATGATCATGAAAATTTAGGGCCAGGAAAAGTCCAACTAGAGCTTCATTGCTGGGGAACTAGGGCTAGTCGAAGTTCGATGATAGAGATGCTTGATGTAGAGACAACACAGAACTCAATGGAGAGAGAGAGAGAGAGAGAGAGAGAGAGTACGTGTATGTGTGTACCTTATCGTTTCGGAGGCTGGAGGTGTGTCACGGGAAGGTTATCAGAGGTGATGCCATTGGATTATGTCAGAACATGCCAGAGGTGATGTCGAAGGGGTTGAACGAAACGAAACAAATCCCGCTTTTTGTCGAATGAAATATCCCCTTCCTTTTTTATGTTTTTTATTTTTTGGAAAGTTAATCCTCAAATTTACTTATTTCTAAAATGGCCCAATTTCTAATTCACAGTTTAACCCTTCAAAAGTTGATTATTATGATAATGGCTTCAAATATAAGGATATTTACAAATATGGCCCATGTAAAATACGTGTTATTTAAAAAATTGCAGTAGATAAATCCCAGATGTTTACAAATCTAAATTGTACTGACTATATATATATATCCGCCCCCTCCCCATCCGCAATTAAAAAAAAAAAAAAAATACTGCAGTTAATTAATACAAATTGAGAATAGAGTTTAAGGTTTGATGAGTATAGAAGTTTCAAATATAATAAGAGATATCCAAAGAGGAACTTTAAAGTTGATTGATGGTTAGCTTGGAAGGTTGTAATTTGATCTCGTGGAAAGCATAGGAGAAGGACAATGGTGGCCATCTTTTTATGTAGATCTTCTTGTTGTTGAAGAGGGGAAAATTGTTACAGTTGGCATTTTCTGTTATCGTGATTTTCCATATAAAGTTTGAAACTCTATTTTATAATGTTCAACTAGTTTATGCAACTAAAGAGGCTGTAGATGCATGTAACAAACTTCCAGCTTTATATCAAAGTCCTCTCTACACATTGAAGATGCCTCGAGTTTTTTTCATCTTTTCATCTAGCTAACTCTGTGAACAACTCTAGTGGGGTTAGAGGACTTCTAGGAGATTGGATTTCTAGGAGATTGGCTTTCTTCATGGTGATACTGAATGGTTTGGTGTATGAGAGACCTGCATTGGTACTGTTCACTGTTGTTCCCTCCTCAACTATTCCATATTTCCATATTTTCATTTTAGCACTCACGTGGAGAATTCATATGGAGTTCCCTGCTCTTTACCTCATCTAGCAGTGTTAATTCAGGAATCTGGTGAAAAAATACTGGGAATAATTCATTTTTATAGAATGAAGGAATTATAGAGAAGTTCATAAATACAAGCAACATTAGTGAGGTTTAAATGTTGAAAAACATTCTAACTATGAGAGAAATTACTCAATTAGGTAGATGAAGAGTCCTTTGACAAAATTTTCGGAGAAAGTACTTGTTAAGTGGTTGTACTAGTCATTCAACCTGTTAAACGTAATTCAAAGGGAGAGTCAAGACTATTCTTAAAATGCTAGAAAAAAACTGTTTGCTCATTAGAAAAGTTAGTATTTCTATAATTGTTAAACCGAACATGAAAAATCAAAGAATCATCCTAATCGAGTTATATTTTGTACATGGGTAGAAAAGTTTAAGCTATACGCCTATACTTAAACCCCCTCCCCCCCCCCCCCCCCCCCCCCCCCCCCAAAAAAAAAAAAAAAAAAGAAAAAGAAAAAGAAAAAAGAAAAAGGAAAGAAAAGTTTAAGCTATGGAACCTTCAAATTGTTAGTTGATCTAGTTGCGTAAATGTGACCATGTGTTATTAAATTTTCTTCTTGGACAATCCATAAGATACTCTGATGTGCCCTCTTCCAGAACCATGATGGAATGGTCAGACTTTTGCTTACAGGTTTAATTAATTAATAGACATTCTTCAACTTTTTACTACAATTTTTCATGAAAACTGTTGATACTGTGCTTCCATTATTATAATTGCATTTTTATCTTCTTTCCTCAATATTGAAAGCAAATGTCATCCAATGACATTTGAATTTTTACAATTCCCCCTTGGTACTTTAACTCTTCCCAGATATGAAGAGTCCAAGGCGAAAGGTACTGATAACTATGATAGGGACTTGGAGGATGTTATTGATCGGCTCATAGTTGAGTGTGATAGGAAAATTGCTAGAGCTCTTAAACGTCTCGAGGATGAGGATGCTAAAGCTGCTATTGCAATTTCTGTGTCTGAGGTTACTCAGGTGATGGTTTAGTCACATAGGACATTCTTTAGTGATAATTTATTGCACTTACTTTTTTGATAGAAAATATATTGATCTATTTAAATTGCAGACTCCTGAGGTTCTTGAGCTTGTCGAAGCAGATCAAGGAGAAGTTGAAAGAAGCTGATCAATTTGGTAAATTTTTGTTCATTTCTTATTTTAATTTTTTATAAGTATATTAGCACACTTTTTTTAGCTGGCCATACTGCTTGTTTGAAATTTTATGCCATCGACAGAGAATGTAATCTTATTTTACTGCAAATCTTGTATATTTTGCCAGATTCAGTTAGCAAAGCAAGGGTTTAAGCTTATGATTTTTCTCTTCATTTTAAGTTCATTTGCGTACTTTGTACCAGGGTGCATAACTAGAATTTGTTGGTAATGGTTGTTGCCTGAATTTATTTTATTTTTTCATATTATTAGTTTGAATCTCTCATTATTTTTCGGACTTTCTCTTGAATAAAAATTTTCTTTGTTCGAAATGAGGTTTAATGATTTTTGTTGCAACAGAAGTTGTATGATGGTATGATGTAAAGAAGGGTGTGACATATTTGTTGCAAAAGATAGACCAATGTAAATATGAACGATGAAAATTTTAAATTTGGGTAAATCATTAATGAAATGATCGGGGGCGTTCCCTCTTACTCTATTCATTGAAAAATCAAAATTACCTATATTGATCTAGGGTCGTGCCACTATAATCGACAAATAGTAGCTTTGAATTTACATGCTTTCTTTTTGAGTAAGTTTAAAAAAATGAGGCTGCTTAAATTGGTCTTTGGAGAGGTCCTCGTATTTAGGGTTTGGAATGGTGTCCGATCGAGGAAGACAAGGCCATTTGGTTGGAAAGACCGTTCGTATTAGAGGAAATTATGGCGGTTGTTTTTGAATGTAGTAGAGACAAATTGCCCTATGATTGTTTTTCAAGATTGTTGGGAGGTAATTAAGGATTACTTGGATTTATAAAAAAATAAAAAAAATAAGGATGATTTGGGGAAAGTTTGTTTTTTTGTTTTTTCTTTTTTTCCAGAATTTTTTGAGGGTGGGATTGTTAATGCATGCACAAATGCATATTTTATTTGTATTATTCCTAAAAAGGAATGATCTTCAAAATTGAAGGATTCAGGCCTATCGGTTGAGTCACATCATTATATAAGATTTGGCAAAAGTTCTGTCTAGATGGTTGAGAGAGGTTCTTAAATTCACTATTTTGGACTTGCAAGGTGCTTTTGTAGAGTGTCATCAGATCTTAGATGTGGCTTTGGTGGCTAATAAGGTGGTGGATGAGTATAGGTCCAGAGGTAAGGAGGGGCTTTTGTTTGAGATCGACTTTGAGAAGGCATAGGGTCATGTTAATTGGGTGGTTTTTTTTTCATTTTCATTTTTTTATTTTTATAATAAATAAGGGTTTTGCTCTAGATGTAGAGCCTGGATCATGGGGTGTTTGTCTACTAGTCCCTCTGTCCCACAAAGATGGGCCATTTTTGCTACTTTGTGTCCCAAAATGTTTGTCTATTTTGAAAAGTCAAATCGTAATTTTTTTAAACTTTCCTAGTACTACCCTTTATTATTTCAATAATTACTCTCAACACAAAACCCAATACCAAGTAACATAGGGTATTCTTGGAAAGGAGTTTAATAAATGGCAAGTCAAGGTAATGATGGATTTTCTTACACTGCATGGTTTGTCAAACTTGGCCTATCTTTGTGGGATGGAGGGAGTATTAATTTTTTAGTTATGGTTAATGGTAAACCGGGTAAGACTTTTAAGGCTTCTAGAGGATTGAGGCAGGGGACCCTTTGTCTCCCTTTTTGTTTATTTTGGTAGTTGATATTTTGAGTCGACTTGTAGATAGGGCCAAGGAGGTGAATTTGTTTGAGGGTTTCTCTGGAAGGGAGAATGTTTTTGTTTCTCATTATAGATTGCAGATGACACTCTGTAGCATGACCAGAATCTCTTTAATTTTTAATTTATTTTGCAAGTTTTTGAGTTGGTGTCTTCCTTGAAGATAAATATTGAGTTAGAGTTCCTTAGCAGTATTAATTGTTCTCAAGAGAAGAAGATTGAGTTTAGCGAATCAGTGAATGCTTTAGGTCTTTTCTTAGAGAGTTGGCCTTCAAACATTTGGGTTTACCTTTGGGGGGTGATCCAAGATCTAAGGTTATTCTGAATCCAGTTGTCAAAAGGGTTTGGAAACGATTGGATGGTTGACAAAAAGGCTTCGATGTTCAAGGGAGGCAGACTTATGGATAGTTCTCCCAGAGAATTAACTTCTTGGAGGTTTTTTTTTTTTTTTTTGGTGGGGGGGGGGGGGGGGGGGGGGGGGGGGGATGGTTCTTTTTTGGATTGTTTTCCTCAGTTGTATAGCTTGTCTTGTGCTCATGGGGTGTTTTTTCAGAGCAAGGTTTCATTACCATCTTCTCATTTTGGGTAGGATTTTAAATTCTATAGAAATCTTAATGATAGGGAGGTTTTGGAGTTATCCTATCTGCTATTTCTTCTCGATGGCATTGTCTTGAGGTAATCTGTTCTAGATAAGAGATTTTCCCCCTATCTTTTGGTATCTCTTCTTGCAAGTCTTATTTGGAAGTTTTAATTGATGATTTTAATGTTCCTTTGTTTCTTCCTTTTAAGATCATTTGCAAATTTAGAGAGTTGAGTACCTAGTTTAGGTTTTTGCGTGGACTTTGCTCTTAGGAAAATTAATACCAATGATTTGTTTAAGATGAGGAGACCTTCCCATTGTCTTCTTCCTCAGTGGTGTGTTATGTGCAGGAGGTAGGCGGTAAGTATTGATAATCTGTTCTTGGATTGTCCAGTTGCATGGTTTTTATGGCTTAATATTTTTTAGTCTGCTGGGTTATGTTGGGTTCCTTCTGGCTCATCTGATGATTTGTTTGTTATTGATGTTGGAGGTTTGGGGTATAGTAAGAAAGCCAAGGCGTTATGGAAATGTTTTGTTCTCGCTACTTTTCAGGTTATTTGGTTGGAAAGAAACACAAGAATTTTTGAAGAAAAGGATGACGATGTTTGGAGTTTATGGGACAGGGTGAATATGGAGTTCTGTTCTTATGCTTTCTTTTTTCTTTGTAGGACTTCTCATCCTTGCTTGTTGTACCTTTTCTAATCATTTTATTTAATATTGGGGGAAAAAAAAGGTGATCGTGAAGTTATTGTTTGGTAAAGAAATTAGGCACTTCCATGACTCGGAATACTTCCTTTGTGTAGAGGAATACGGAGACTATGTCAGTAAAAAGGGATGATACACTTCGTTGAAGGGACTGGAAGGAGAAGGGGAATACCGAAAAGGATATTTACAAAGTTGCCCTCTCAGCATATTTAACCTTTTATAATATATATATATATATATATATATATATATATATATATATAGATATATATATATATATTATAATTACACACACACACACACACACAGACATACCCTTATCCAATTTTTGGATTCTTTTTGGTCGAGTCCCCATATCCTAATATTGAAAATTTGACGAATCTGACATCCTGATACACACCCACACCCGAGTCCATGTAACCCAGCCTAATTGTTATGAAAAGGAGAAAGGCTCTAGTTTATTGTCAACTCAGATATTCTTGTTTGCCTGCTTTGGTTAGGCTTTCTTTAATGGATTTTATTGGCATTTCATGCCTGCTGCCCTGCTAAATTTTAAAAATGGAAAATGATGTGCCTGTCAGATTCGGTTCTTTTTGGTTGGGTTGGGGGCGGGGTTGTCTAAAAATGCCTGTGCTTACATGCAAGACTACCTTTGTTCCTGAAAAGGACTAGTAAATAAATATGCATAAAGTAAGAGCAGCATTTTGGTGGTGGAGTACAAATGGGCTTGAACATAGGACTTCTTGGTTAAAGAGGGGAGGCAAACATATTACAGTTTTCTGGAGGTCAAGTTCCCTCTTGAAGAGATATGCTAAGTTGGTATGGTTTGTTTTTGGTTCTGTGGGCTGATATGTTTATGGCTTTGTAGCATTTTCGTGCTGCTTTGTGGAACATTGTTTGATTTTATACACATGAAGGATGCTTTGTTCTTCTCATGCATTCTTTTCTCATTTTAATAAATTTTATTTCTTTTCAAAGGAAGGAAAAAAAGAAAAAGATAATTTATGGGTAAAGCAAGAGGAGATTTTGTATTCTATTCTTTAGAGCATTAGATTTAAAATAGAGAGAGGTCTGTAGATGTCGAGGGGTTTTAACAGTTTTATTTAAATATATTCTATGTATACTAGTTAATGTGAAGAAGTCAGCTTAGTAATTGCTGACATCATTGCTGGCCTAAGTGTATTGATATAAGTTAAGTAATGAGACATGCATGATGCGAATTACAGATCTTGAAGGTAAGACAGACTAGCAAGATTCGAGCTCTTGAAGTAGTAGAAGAACTCCGAACCAAAAGGGCAGATAAACAGGTACCAATAGCTTCCGGAACATCCTAAATTTAGTGCATCTCAATTGGAACTATTAATTAAATGCTGTTTCAATTCATGAGAGTTTGTTTTTCATTTTCTAGATTAACATTTTGACACGAATTCTTGTGGTATGTGGTAACTTTGTTTTTTGTTTTTTGTTTTTTAATGGCAGTCCATGCTTCTTTTGGATGCCTTCAACAAAGATAGAGCTTCTTTACCTCAGCCCCTTCCAAATCCCCCACCATTGGCACCTTTGCCTGTGCTTGCTCCTGATGCACGAACACAGGAAATGATAAATGAGAAGCTGAAGAAAGCAGAGGATCTTGGTAAGTTAATCATCAAACTTATTGGAAGACAATGTCTAGGTTTCATTTGTTCAATTTAGGTGGCCCTGTTACATGCATTATATACACTCTAATTGTTTTTTTTTTTTTTATGGATGAAGCAAAATATGTATTCAACCAAAAAATAGGCATAGCTCAAGTACATGAGACATATACAAGCACTATCCAAGAGACTCAAGCTAAAGCTTTAGGGACTCAACCAAGGAAATAAAAGTGATGTTACAAGTATTAGTATAGCTACAAAACCACGAAAAAAGAGTCTTTACAAAAGAAGACTTGAGGTCAACAACCGAATTTTCCATACCATCAAAATTTCTTGAGTTCCTCTCCCACTGTAGACTCCAAAAAATCTCGAGGAATCATCTTCCAAATCACTTTAGTCTCCTTCTTGCCCCTTATTTCGTTTGAGTATTATTTAGTTGTCTTATTATTGATGTTTAATAATTGCAGCTATCATGTCTGTTCTTTCCATGAATGTACAATGATGAATATTTCGTCATTACATGTACCATATTGATGTAAAAACAAAGATTCAATTTTTTTTTTCTATAAAAAATTATAGTACCTTGATGTATAAAGAATTTGGTTGTGTTCACAATTAGAATCATGTTGGGCATTTTTTCTTTTGATCAGGTAAAAGCTATAATATATTAGCCAAAATCTTATCTTCCAAGACAAAACTTATTACATGTGTATATTTTTATCATTGTTTGGGAGAAGTGTATTCTTCCGGAGCTAGTTCGGAATTTTTAAGTGAACAACCTTCATAGGATTTGAACAAATTAATGTTGAAATTTAGCTCATGTCAATAAAATGCCTGCTGCAATCTGTAAAAGAAAGGATCTTTTCCCTTACAAAATCAAAAGATCTCTTTTGTGTTGAGAAAAGTTCAATGGGAAGACCAAGGTTTTATCTAATTCAAGGGTCTCTGAATCAGTTTTTCTGAAAATCTGATTGAAAATGACTTGGGCATTAGGACTAGGTAAGAGACATGGTTTGATGAGTTTGTCCATTGACCTGAGATTAAAGAGTAATCATCCTAAATTCTTTCTCAGAATTGGAAGATTCTATGTAATTTTATGTTTTCTCATGCTGTTAGCCTGTCTCTTGTTTTTTAGGTTTTGATTCTGAAAGTTTTGTTCATCTTCAGGTGAGCAAGGAATGGTAGATGAAGCACAGAAAGCAATGGAAGAGGCTGAAGCACTTAAGAAGGTCTTCATTTATTAGTTATTAATATAGTTTTAGTTTTTATGTTTTTTGTGTTCAGTGAAAATTGTTTATATCATCATTTCTTCTTTATTTATGCTTGACAATTTTACTTCTTTTCTCTTCAGCTGGCTACCAGGCAGGAACCTGTTCTTGATTCCTCCAAGTACACTGCTGCGGATGTTCGCATTGTGAGTTCTGTTTCCTTTGTGTTTTTTACTCTACTTTATTTATTTATTTTTTAAAAATCATTGTTCTGTTTTCTTTGTCTATTTTATTTACTTATTTTTTAAAATCATTTGAGGACAAGGAAATTTATATTATTTTCAATTTTTATTATAGAAATTCTTGCATTTTCATTTACTTAATAGGATACCATCATCACTTTGATGAACAATTTAATCAAGAACTGACATATGTATATGGGTCAGGATCAAGGACACGATTTTTATATAAAAATTTTTGCACCATTTTTAAGCTCTTGGATCCACAAGACCCAACGTAAGGTTTGTGGACATGTCATGCCAAGCTCCACTAACTGTCTGGCCAATTCACCGGTGTAAGAAAATTGTCCCTTGATCCTGATGATATATATGTATATATATTGAGTCCCTTTCTTATGAGGTCCTTCCAAAACTCTACCTGTGACTTGAATTTTGCAAAGCCAACTCTTGGATTACATCTACTTGAGATGAAAGTCATGCATGCCAAAAATCAAGTTGATCTGAGATGAAGAGCTGCTTCATCCATAAATTTCCAAGATGGGCAATTGTCTTTGATTAAAAAAATTTAAGTTTTGGATCCAATAGCAATAGTCTCAGATGAACTTGACTTTTGGCATGCATCGCCTGCATGATAAGGCTATCTAATCTAACAGTTGATTTCGTAAAATATGGGTCACAGTTACAGTTTTGGAGGGTGAATTAACGCAAAGTTGTGTTAGGTTAACCTCATTAGAAGGGGACTCTTTTGGAAACTTACTACATTGGTCAGTGAAGGGGTTGCTTGAAAAAAAAAATGTGTTTGAAGTTGAGAAACTTCTGATCTGACTGATTATGATTACCTTTTCCAATCTATGTAAAATGGCGAATGAATCATATATAGGCTTCTACTCATGGAAATAAGTTGTGTTTAAGGTTGGAAATGTTACAGATTTGAAATTGTTATATTGCATCTCTTACATTTTGTTCTGTTGTTTCACAGACTGATCAGAAGCTACGTGTCTGTGACATTTGTGGAGCATTTTTGAGCGTCTATGACAGGTAAAATTTGATCTTGTCCCTCCATAACTTGAGTGATATTGCTTAGCTTTTCTTTGGGAAACAAAGAACTAGTATTTGGGGTTTCAAGTACTTCAGCTTTTGACCTGGCGATTATACCTCCTTGTCACCAGCAGGCTTTTGGGCCCAGTGTTTCGAGGATAACTTTTGCAGCTAAAGAATGTGCGTCTTTTTCTGTTTTATGCTTGTGGATCATGCTATTGTTAGCTAGAAAGTTATGGGGCATGTATTTTTATTAACTATTGTTGAAAGTTTTGGGATATTTTAGTAAGTGAAATGTTCTTCATGTGGTTTTCAGTGACCGCCGTTTAGCGGATCATTTTGGAGGAAAGCTTCACTTGGGCTACATGCAAATTCGTGAGAAGTTAGCTGAACTT
Organism: Liquidambar formosana; assembly: GCA_039720395.1. Classification (NCBI taxonomy): domain Eukaryota; kingdom Viridiplantae; phylum Streptophyta; class Magnoliopsida; order Saxifragales; family Altingiaceae; genus Liquidambar; species Liquidambar formosana. Next base: position 38,764,779 of record CM077820.1, read on the forward strand.
CAGGTATGATGATTCATTTATATATCTTGTATGTGTTGATTTCGTTTTCTTTTTGGATGGTTTTGATTCACGATTTAATATTTATACGAAAGGGGCTGAATAGAAGGAATTGCAAAAGAGGTAATAGGGGCCTTGTAAATGGAACTTTGTTAGTCTTTTAGTGGTTATCACCTTTTTATTTATGTATTTTGGTATTAAATTTCTAGGTCTTGCAAAGTATGTGTCAAGAGTTCATTTGAAACTATTGTTGTTGTGTTTAGTAGATTTGATTGCTATTTTACCTATAATGTCTTTGGGACTGTTTTTAAGTTGGTACTATGAATATGTTGATTCAGGTGCTGGTATAATGTTTCTCATTCTTCTATAGAGATTCTCAGTTGGTATGCCATCTGTGAGTCCTTCTAACCTCGGAGAAGAGTGGTTTTCAATTTTTTATTATCTTTTCATTAAGATTTAAATTTTGGATAATTAAGGTTCCCCTGGAGTAAATGAAGGTGAAGTCAGCTTCCAGGGTTTTCCTTTCTGTTGTGTTCTTGTGTCTGCCATGTTTATCCCTTTATTTATTTTTTAATAGCACAAGTGATTCTAAAATATGGTTTTAAGAGACCCACTGACCCTATACCTATAGAAGGGCACTAAATTTTACAGTCATTATGCTTATTTTGTAAGGAGAACAAAAGAGAGCAGATAGACATTAGGGGCTGTTTTGAAATCCTCAAAACCTGGTCAGCCACAGATAAGCTGGCCAGTTTCTTAAATTCAAGTTGATTATGTTTGAATCTTCCTCGAGAAAGACTGATCAAACAATTCCCAATCATGGTCTATTATATTTCTCTTTGAATGAGATCTTGATTCCAGCGATGGTTTCATTAGATACCATTACTGTTTGCCTGTTTGGTGGGGCCTTTAACATTGTACGGAGGTTCAATAACATTGAGAAAATGGCACCTTTTTTCTGCCAGAACTAAACTTATAGTTAGGTTGAGCTAAAACTGAATAACATGAAGAATGTGAACCCAGCTTGGTCCTCTTTCAAATATTCCCTAACAGCTTCTAGCTGTTCCCATGTAATGCTTGAGGTTCTGTGGACTTGGTCCCAGTCAAGATTCTGGAGAGACTTTCAATCATCTGAGTCCTGTTATGCTGGTTCCACCAATTTTTAGTGTACCTGAGATTGAATGTTGCATGTTTATTACTACTACATGTTGATACTAGAATTCCTGGGCATCTACTATGAAGGAAGGTGGATATATGTTCAAGTTTGGTGAAGCTATAAGTTTCCCAAAGCAGCAGAGATCTTGGGTATGGATCTGATCAAGGCTTAGCATGAGCATCAAACTTTAGTTCTTCACCAAAAGAATGTTGATGTCAGTTGATTTCTTTTCATTTCCTATTCTATTTTTTTCTTAAAGTTTCATTTAGTACCCACATCCTTCAAATTTTTACTTCAATATTCCTTGGGGCTTGGTGTTGATGCAATTGGTCAAGAACATTTTGTTGTTTCCAATTTATTGGCTTTCTGCTCTGATATTATAGACCCTATCTCAACTAGTGCTATAATCATTTAAGTTCACTTATGGGAGTGCCACTTATGCAGTTATGCCTAATGTTTGTGTTGAACCTTGTGGTTCAGTCTATGTCAACGAATCTGTAGCCTTTGTTCTTCATGGGCTTAGATTTTATAAAAGGCTAATTCTAGCAACTTGCATGAGAGGGATTGAAGAATTGAAAAGTTTATTGGGCTAGAGGTTTAAAGGTATACTTGTTCAGATTGAAGAATTGAATTAGTGGGCGAAAGGATTGAAGGTGGACTCATTTTTTAAGTATGGTGAGGGATTTGAATGATAAGGTTAAATCTGGTTTCACATTGATGCTTCAGATTTTTATGAAATCGTGCTATTTGGGATTTTGAATTACAGTTCTTCCTGATATTTCATGAGACAGATTTCTGCTGCGTACCAGTAAAGTTTTTAAACATTGCTAGAAAATTCTTAAGTGAACAAAAGCAGAAGAAAAGGAACTTCTGTAAGTTTTTTATTTTTTTATTTTATTTCTTTTGGGGGGGGGGGGGGTTGAATTTAGTGTGCCTTTATTATGATTATGATTATTATTTCTTATTTATTTATTTATTTATTTTTGTGCTTGGCGAGGTCAAACTTATTTATTTATTTATTTGATGAAGTGGAGAGGTCAAACTTATTGTCATGTATTTTGTGCCCAAGGGGGCCCATGGCTAGGGTATGTTTGCAATTGCTTTGCTATTTGAAGCATTGCTTTTATCCGTTGGGTAAAATGGTTCATGGTGGATTGTCCTAGCTTTGAAGCGCATCTAATGCCTATCTCTAGCTCGAATGAACTGAAACTTTTGTGTCATTCAGAAAAGGGATTTGAGTGGTTTTTATTTTTTTGGTAAATTATTTGTCAGGAAGAGAGAAACAAGAGCCGCAAGGTTGATCGATATGAAGATGATAGAAGGTAATCTGGAATTTGTTTAGGCATAGGGATGTTCCATAGCTTTGTTTATCTTCAAAAATGTCATTTTCACCATTTTCTCTTCGATGCTTTGTGATTTTATAGATCCAAAGAGAAAAGCCGAGATCGGGAAGCTAGCAAGGATCGCGAACGTGATCGAGGAGATAGCCGTGATCGGGGAAGGGATTATGATCGTCAGAGCAGAGATCGTGATAGGTATCATGACCGAGATCGTGGCTACGATCGGGAGCGTGAGAGGGATAAAGATCGCTCCCGCGGTTATGATTCAAGAAGTCGCCGAAGGTCGCGCTCACGGTCAATGGAACGTTCCAGGGATTATGATCGCCACAGGTACTTGTTTTCCATATTAACTGTTATTGTATGCTTTGCTACCATTCTGTGTCTATTCTTCCTTTCATTGTTATATTGTTTTTTGCTTCAAGCCTTGGTTTGTGTGTGTGAACTTTGCTTAGGTCTTTGAACTCATTTATTGTTCTTTAATTTGTCTATTTATTCAGTGGGAGGCGCCATGATCGGTACTAGATTGGCACAGCCGGGTGGGATGGATATGAAAGTTAATGCGTCCTTGTCTAGGTCAATGTTGGAATTTGGGTAGAGGGAGAAGATGATGCCTCTTGTGTTAAAATTTTACTAACTGGATATTAGCAGTTGCATGTGATGATAGGAGTAGTAGAAACGAGTGCTTGTGGATCGTCCTCTCGACCACATTTCAGAGATCTGTTTTTTTCGTTTTTGTTTTTTGTTTTTATAAATTTTACCTTGGCTTAGTGAATTAATGTGTTTATTTGGGTCTTTAACAGCTCAGCTTCATTTCATGTAAGACAGTTATGCTGGCTCTGCTTTGTGCCCGACACTGCAGCTCTGAAATGTATTAGTCACAAATTTGTAACGTTGGATGTGTGTGGATTGGGTCTTTTTCCTGGTTATGGAAATGAGACCTGATAGTTATTTTTGTGACCCCAAGTTTGTGAAAAGAGCTAGATCTTGGCCCAAATCGAACACAAACTCTGTTTGTCAGCTTGAGCTTTTGACCTGAATGTCTAACCAACCGGACTTGAATGGTTTGGTATTTTGTTTTTACCGAGAGAATGTATTATTTTGTGTGACATTGATGGTAAATTCTCAACCCATTTCCATCCTATTCATGTACTCGTGTATGGTGAAATGACGAACAAATAAATTGGAACTCCAAACAGGCGTAGCAAAGAGAAATCAGTCCTAGAGATTGATGCCCTAGTCTTTACCAAGTCTCGTGTCTCCTACTCTTTTCTTTATGCGAAAATCGGTACGCACACTATTCATCCTTAAATTTTGCCAACATTAGTTCTCTGATAAATTCGCCCTTTGGAACTGTCTTCTTCATTGCTCGGGTTCGTTTTGTGTGTGCGCACACGTGTATAATGGGATGTAATTCAAAAATTCAAAAATAAAATGAAATAAAAAATACAGTAATCTTGAGGCTGCGTTATTCAACATGGGGGAAAAACGAGGAAAAGTGAAAGCACAGAATTAGAAGCAACTCTAACGCTAGCCTGTCTAAAATAAGGGGTTTTCGTATCTTTCCCTAGGTCTAATGAGCAACCAATCAAAGCGCTACCCTCTACTTTTTGTTGCCGATAAACCTGAGGGAAGAAAAAAGAGAAAATGGAAAATTGAGAAACATGACTAAGCTTCTGCATGGCATTAATCACAATCAACACTGTCACCCATAATCCTACTTCAGCCACATTCTCCAGCAAGGGCGTAAGATGACCATACAATCTAACAATAATACTGAAAATGAACCAAACACAATTTAAAAAGAAAAAGGTGAAAAACAGAGATTTGATAAATATGAAAAGAGATGAATGTTTGAAAAAGAACGTAATATTAATAATTATTTGTATTTGAATCGTATAGAATGAACATGGTAACATAGGCTTTGCATTCTTGGAGAAAAAGTTGGGCATGGTCTAAAAACTTTCTCAAGCATGGGTATTTAATTTCTATGATGCTATTTGATTAGTATTTTGAATATTCTTTTTAATTAAATTTTTTTTATTTGCTTTGCTATTCCCAAGTGAACCTATTAATATCTTGGCAACTCTACCAAATCTTGGCAACTCTACCAAATCTTATTCCCCCCCCCCCCCCCCCAAAAAAAAAAATCCCTCTCCCTTGGAGGCTCGAAAATCGAAATCACTTATGAGAACATCCTAAGTGGCCAAGTGTTCCAAGTCCCCCCACTTGAATGAAAATTGGAACATATAATAAAAAATTTATGCCAAATTTAAGAAACATGGACCAAACACCTATAATTCTCAACATATGAGAATTCAAAATAAGCCCTTAACTCCAAAATGCATCGTTAATTTGTTATCAGAAATTTTTTTCCCCACAAATTTTAAGAATATCCAAAGGTTGGAGTCCAAAATCAAGTGTAGTCACATTCAATTCAACCATGACTTTTTAAAAATAAACACATTACCAAAAACTAAAACAACAAGAAGATACACATCAATCCTTTGCAAAATTCAACTTCTCTCATCATTTTTAAAACCCAAGAAAAAACGCTAATTCACCTCCCACTCACAAAGAAGTGAAGAACTACATAAAAACACAAAAGGGTTCCAAGGTTTGAGCCTCCTCAGAGTTTAGGAACTAAGAAAATTATATAAACAGAACATAACACCACAAAGTACAACCCCTGTGCAAGTGAACCATGTATCCAAGAACCCAATGCCTGCTGTAAAGTACTTGTACCCTGTGCAGAAATTGTGCATTATTAGTACCCAGCTTTTAAACTACGTGTACCCATCTTAAAAATATGCTAAACATACTTAAACCCTCTGCTAAACATGTTGTACCCTGTTTCTGTGGATACTCGTACTATGTGCTTAAAATGTTGTACCTTGAGCTTTCGGCGGGGCAAAGAAGTAGCACCTAGAGTTGCCTACCAATAGCATCCGTTTATAAGTGTAAGGCTCTTTCCTCCAAAATTTTGACTTCTGGGGATTTGGTCACGCGAGCATGCCAACTACAACTTTGTGGCGAATTGTAGGTTCTACTTCGCCTTGAATGGGATCAAAAACTTTCCTGTAACAGTTAAAGGAGATAAACAAAATAACAACATAAATTAAGAACAAAAGCTTACCATAAAAGAAGCCATTTCATTAACAATTTCTGGAATTACAACAATGAACAAAGGGGTGCACACGCTTTCGACTAGAAAAGAGCACACGTTTCTGGGTTTAAAATCCTAAAGTTCTATAAAGAAAAGGAAAAAGATAAAAGTTCACTAGGAATTGATTTGTTGATTTGATTGAAGGTTCTCTTCAAATGGTTGTTTTTCAGTTTTTATATGCCCAAGTAGCAACTGCCTCGATGCAATTCGGCCATAACTGCTTCTCTCACGTCCTGATAACTTCCAGTTTAGCCATGATCTCACATCTTGGTAACTGCCTTGATCGTGCAATTGGTAACTGCTTCATGACATGCATGCTTCAATAAAAATTTGCTCTCCCTAAGGTGATTCTGCAAGATAATTTCTCCACAATTTTGACCTAATACAATTCTCCTTAGACCAATTTTTAAGGTGTAAACATTGTTCCCACATTTTATTAAATTGTATCTGGTAAAATGTTTCACTAAATAAATCGGCATATCCCAACACTTGCACATTTTTTCACACAAATATTTCATAACACGTGTTGCTCCCTAACTCTTCTGCCATTTTACTACGTGCCATTCACCTGTTGGCTGCTATAGATACGACATTTGATCAAATCATGCTGGAAGAAATGTATCGTTGCAGATGCCTTTTCAACTTTTCCTTTAAAGCGCCAAAATCTCAAAAGCGCCTTTTCTTTTCACCTTCCCCCTCTTAAAGTCACACAGAACCAGTTGCCTTCTCTTTTCCCTAGGGTCTCATTTTCTCTGCGTTCTTCCATTGCTGCCATCTTCCATCTCCGACATCAGATGAGTTTCTGGGGTTCACTTTTGTGGTCAGAAAGTCTCGTGCCTTCGCTAGCTTCCTTTCTGTCTTCACACACTCTTCTGGCGGTGTTTGGCTCGAGTTGAACACTCTCTTCCTTCCTTCACCATGTTTGATCATATTTTCGGTGATGAAGATTTCTCCGACAAGGAACGTTTGGAGAAATTCTTCTCTACTAACCCTTCAGTTCTCAGTACCCAAGTATTTTCTTCTTTTGAAAATCATCTCTATACTTTAGGTCTTAGGTTTCTTTCTCTTGATGTTGCTCAATCTATTTCGTCATTATTTCCAAAGCATAAATCTGAAGTTTTTGCCAATGAAAATCCCATTTGTAATATGAAGGATTCTTTTTCTGGAACTATTCGTTGCTGGCCAAGTAGAAATTTAGAGTGGAATACTTGGTTTGATCGTATTCATTCCTTTAAGGTCGAAGACTGGAAAAACATTGGAATTTATGAAATAATTCATTTTTCTAAATTCCAAATACCAATAAATAGGAACTGCTAGATTCGGCCTTAAGCTTGTGGTCAGTTTCAACAAATACTCTTCATTTGAAGTTTGGCATGATGACATCCATTCTTCTTCACCTTTCTATTTTATTCGGTCTACGTCCCAATGGAAGTTGGATTAATGCCTCAACAGTGATTCTAGAGCATGATCTTCCTCCTTTATTTAACAAAAAAGCACTTCATATTCGAAGTTCATGTTTGCTTACAGCGTTTCATTAAATTAAAAAAAAAAAAAAAAACAAAAACACAATTATCCGGAAAAAATGGAGTTGGCCGGAGTGGGGAGTTGGCCGGCCATAGTGTTTGATTAAATTATTATTATTTTTTAATATTTTAATTTCATAAAAACAACACCACCTATGGCCGGCGAACTCCATGCTGGCAGTGATAACAGTGTCGGCTCATGTTGCAATGAGGGTAATTGGATCATATAAAGAAAATGGCAAGTCATATAAAAGTAACAGTTGGTACAATAAAAGAAAAAAAATAATATGCCTTACCGGGAGGTTAGGGCACACTTAAGAAAACCCACGGATGATTACCTCTTCATCCCGATTCACAAGTTACTCATGTTTAAGAAAACCCACGGATGATTACCTCTTCATCCCGATTCACAAGTTACTCATGTTTAAAAGTCTTGTGACTTTGTCTATTGACCATTGACCCGGGTAATATCTTCTACGAGCATGGTTCAGCTTTTCTTTCTCAAGTAGTTGCCAAATTTGAAGTCTCGCCACACCCACAAAAAAAAAAAAAAAAAAAAAAAAGAAAAAAATGTTGTGATATTGCAGAGCGTTGATGATTCCTCTGTTTCGTGTGGCTCGTCGAAATCGAAGCCGAATCATTTTCAGTTCAGCACCTGTTAAAGATGAAATTTACACAGGCGACTGTTGCTATTATCTTCTCAACTTTCATCGTCACTTCAACTTGGGCTGATAACACAACTTATTGCAATCAATTATGCGGAGGCGGCAAATCTGCGATACGGATCAAATACCCGTTCGGCTTCTCTGCCGGGTGCCAAATCCCTATCAACTGCAGCGCAAGCGGAGACATGCGAATCGGCGAATTTCAAGTCCAGAAGGTAACATCTCAGAGCATCTTACTCGATATTCCACCAAAGTGCAACCGTTCGTTTGAAACCATCGAGCCACTATTCGGTCGACGCTACACGATTACAAGGCAAAACAGTCTTCTTCTTCACAATTGCAGCTCGCCGAATCATCAGAGTGGGTGCGTGATATCATCGAGTCTGCTGATGAATGAGTTCGAGTCGGGGTTGAACTGTGGTAATATAAGCTGCTATGAAGAACAAAAGGGGGGAGAGTCGTCGTTCATGATTTACAGGTACTTGTATGCGTCGCGGTGCCGGTCCTTGTTCTCGTCGATGGCGTTTGACAGGGAAACGAACACGGAAAGTGTGCTTCAACCCAAGACGGTTGAGTTGGAGTGGTGGTTGGAAGGGCCGTGCAATTGCTCCCCGAATTCAAATTGTACTGTCGTTCCGCTTCTCGACGGGAGTTCAGGGTTCCGTTGCCATTGTAAGGAAGGGTTTGGTGGTGATGGTTTCGCCGACGGCCAGGGTTGCCTGAAAGGTAAGTCTAATTTACCGGAATATATACTCTATACCCAACTCCTCCAATAGTGAGTAAGTGGGATGAACTAAATTACATAAAAATCGAACATCCCCCCTTTCTCCCCTCCCTTTTTCTTTTTCTTTAAAAAAAAATAAATAAATAAAAATAAAAACATTTTCTCCCTTCCCTTTCCTTGATGCTTTATGAGATCCAAGTGGAGGTTTAGTCTATTTTGACTGAAATTAGTTTTAACTTTCGCTCTGTTGCAGATATAAAGCAAGACAGTAGACGTATAATTAAAATTGCAGCGATTGTAGGAACAATTAGCTTTGCAACCGGCGCATACTTTTTATGGGTGTGGATGGCTAAGCGACGAGGTAATATACCAGTCACTCAGTTAGGCTGAAAGTGAAATATAGGTAAAGAAAGGAAAAGGAAAGTAAAGAAAAAGAATAATGCCAGATTTTTCGTCTGGCCGACAAGAAAGTTATAAAAAAAATATGACTCAAACTTTCATATGACTTAACTTTCGTATTTTTTCCGGTAAAAAATGGAGATGATTTTTTGAGAGAAATATTTTCTTGTATGAAAAAGAGTTAACGGTGAGAGACCCACAACTTTTCTACAACAACCAAAAATCGGATAAAAATGGCTTTATTTTCCTTTTCCTTTATTTATTTATTTTTTTCTTATCAATCAACAGAACGAGTATTTAGCTCAGTGGAATAAAAACTATATAATAGCATTTATTAACTCACATTATTTACTACTTGGTTCTGGAACAACATAAGTAGCAGAGCAACGCAGAGAGATTTTATTCTTGACTAGAGGGGAAGCATGTCCTAACTTTTCTGATGATAACATGCTTAGAGAGAACATTAACCAAGCTAAACTCCGAGAGCTACCACTATTCAGTTTTGAGAAGTTAGCAACTGCAACAAACAACTTCGATATAGCCAATAAGCTTGGGCAAGGTGGTTTTGGTCCTGTATACAAGGTAATGATTGCTCTTGTAGAGTTTTATAGCCTACTCAATCTATTCTATACTATATTTAGAAGTTATGTTAACATGGCAGCTTAAAAACCTTTCCCTCAAAAACTCTCTTCTCACCTTATTGCTGGCCTACCAATGTTTCTCCCCCTCTTTTTATAGTAATTTTTTTCCATGTCTTTTCATTTTAAAAATTGAAACCCCCTCTTAAAAGGTCATGGGTTCATACTAAGCATATAAATTGCATTTTGTTTTTCTTTTGGCCAATAAGATATCTAGAGTTTGCAATTCCGAGCATCGCGCGGTCCCTGCTAGTTGATTATATAAATATTTGTGCGTTTAATATATATATTTTTTCCTTTTTTTTTAAGGGAAAATTCCTATATGGACAAGAGATAGCAGTGAAAAGGCTTTCAAGATCCTCTAAACAAGGGCTAGAAGAATTTATGAATGAGGTGGAGGTGATTTCTAGGCTCCAGCACCGAAACCTTGTTAGACTCCTTGGCTGCTGCATTGAAGGAGAGGAAAAGATGTTGATTTACGAATACATGCCAAATAAAAGCTTGGATGCATTTCTCTTTGGTTAGATTATGCCAATTGCAGTTTTGTTAACTATGCTTTCTTTGTTACAATTTCGTAGCATCCACATTGATACCTAATCAGTTTATTAAGAAAGTAGGATAAATTTTTTATTGAGCTATTTTGCTAATTTTAAAACATATTTTTTGATCATCTTTCCAAATTAATAAATGGTATATATGAAAAATTAAAACCTTATAAATAAGAAGTCTATATATCCAAAAAAACTAATTGATATTTTCTTACATAAGAAGATGTCTTGATATCATGTTAAGTTTCCATCCTAAAAGCCTAAGTTAGTAGATAGACGACCCAAATGAATATATGAAATCATGTCAAACTCGATATTTAATCAATGTGAGATGTGGTATTTTTCTAGCATCCTCATTCACCTTATTAATTTTCTCTTTTGTCTTGTATTTTCTTTGGATTCCATTTATTCAGATCCACTCAAACAAAAACTCCTACATTGGAGGAGACGCTTCAACATTATTGAAGGAATCAGTCGAGGCCTACTTTACCTTCATAGAGATTCTAGATTAAGGATTATTCATAGAGATCTAAAAGCAAGCAACATTTTGTTAGATGAAGAGTTAAATCCAAAAATTTCAGACTTCGGGATGGCCAGAATTTTTGGAGGCAATCAAGATCAAGCCGATACTAGAAGGATCGTTGGAACATAGTGAGTAATTGTTGTTTTTTTTCCAAACAATTAATTCTTTTGACACATATTTCTGGGGAGTTAATTTAATTGATTCATATTGATTTCATAATTATTGCTCCAAAAAAAAATGAAAAAAAAAAATATTAAAATGCAGTGGTTATATGTCCCCCGAATATGCAATGGAGGGGAGATTTTCAGAAAAATCTGATGTCTTCAGCTTTGGAGTATTGCTATTAGAGATTATAAGTGGGAGAAGGAACACCAGCTTTTACAACGATGAGCATTCATTGAGCCTTTTAGGATATGTAAGTTCATCAATATTGCCTCATTTATGAAAATCTTTATACTTCCCTACGGACTACTCGGTTGAAGGTTTAACTTCGTATTTCTGATAGTTTGTCATTGTGTTACTTTTTTCAGGCATGGAAATTATGGAATGAGAACAATATTTTAGCATTAATAGATCCAACGATACTTGATGAATGCTTTCAGATGGAGATTTCGAGATGCATGCATGTGGGACTTCTGTGTGTGCAAGAATTTTCCAAAAATAGGCCAACCGTATCTACTGTTCTTTCGATGCTTGGTAGAGAAATCACAGATCTCCCTACTCCAAAGCAACCCGCATTCACTGAAAGACAGATTGTTTCAAATACGGAGTCGTGTCAACCCTGCCCAAAGAGAAGTTCCATAAACAATGTCACTATTACAGTCATTGATGAAGGCCGATAGCAACAAAGAGTTCATGATATAATTATTTCTAAAACATAGTATTGTTTTGTCATATAGTCATCATAAAATATATTTATGAATAGGGAGTGTGAGAGTTCATGTGGGAGGCTTCTTTGGAAGTGCTAATAATATTTCCCTGAAACCTATTTTTAACTTTTGGACTTATCTCGATGGGACATATATATATATATATATATATATATAGATAGAGTATTTGAGTTGAATTTTTTTTTTTTTCTTTTCCTTTTTACTTGCAGTTGATATGCTACATTAAATTTCTCTTTGCCAAGACTTTATATGTGATGCATAAACTTGGGTTAACCTAGCTTTATCTTCCCACAGGGCAAGAATTCAGATTAGGTTCATTCTTTCCAGCATGGATGACGAATTCCTAGTCTCCTTGTAACAACCTCTGCTATTATATGTATTCAAACAGAAATGGCCTGGTTACATATCTGGTAAATTTTGAAAATACCCTCACTGTCGTTCAATAGGTCATTTGTAATGCATCTAAGTCATTTTCTGAGTGTACAAGGCATTAACCAAGTCATTTGCAATGCACAGGGCCTTTTTCCGTCCAAAATCTCACATTTGGTTAACAAAAGAGGGTGAAAAGTGACAAAATTCAGAACTAAAGGGACTTGTTTGTCCGATTTTAAACTTGAAGGATGCAAAATGATTTTCGATGAATGTTCACGAGGTCAAAGTATAATTTACCCTAAAAAAATTATGCCAAATTTAACAAAGATAGACCAAACTACCATTATTCTCAACATATGAGAATTCCAAACAAGCCCTTAACTCCAAAATGCACCGTTAATTTCCCCATAAATTTTAAGAATATCTTAAGGGTGGAGTCCAAAATCCAAGTGTAGTCACCTAGGACGCACGGACACGTCTTTGGAAGAGCCGTAGCTGTGTCAGACTCAGACACGCATACGATACAGGCCTCCGATATGTGTCAGACACAGCTTAAACGTGTCCAGAAAATAAATATATTATTTTGATTTCAGACACTTACGGGACACTGATCTGACACCTACGGGACACTTCCTCGACACTTTGTGGATACGGCTGGAAGAATTATACACAGGAAGCTTACATAGAGACACTGTCCTTGACGAAGGTAAACGTGCCCGGTGTGCAGGAAAACCGAACCAAAACCGTAATAAAAAAACGAAAATAGGTCGCTGTTGACGGAGGTAGAGAACTAGCCGATTGCCGACTGCGGCGTGAGAGTCTCTTCTCCCTTCTCTCTCCGCTTCTCTTTCGACTTTTCTCTCTCTTTTACTCTCTCCTCTCGTCAGTCTCTGATCCGAAAAGCCAAAAAAAAAACCCGTTTCGGGAAGACCGGAAGAGTAAAGCTTTTTTTTTGTTGCTTATCCAAGGCTAGCTGTCTCATAAAGGTAAAGGAAACGGTTAACCATAGTCAGTTTACAAAAATTCAAAAAGTGATATTCTGCAGTTCACAAAAAGGGAAGTGGTTTGTACAGCGAGCCTTACGCCTCTTATGATGGGCGTAAAAAATTGCACCTCAGCCTCCGATGCTATTTTAAAACATTGTATAAATCTGTAGGTATTTTAAATAAAATTATATATATATATATATATGTAAAAAATAAATTAATAATTGCCATATTCTCGTTGTGTTGTGTCTTAGATTTTTTAGAAATTATCGTGTCAAAATGTCCGTATTGTGTCACAACCGTGTCGCTTATCCGTGTCCGTGCTTCTTAGTAGTCACATTCAATTCAACCATGATTTTTAACAAATTATAAACACATCACCAAGAAAACTAAAACAATTCCTACCAAAAAAAAAAAAAAAAAAAAAAAAAAGAAGAAGATACACATCAATCCTTTGCAAAATTCAACTTCTCATCGTTTTTTAAACCCAAGAAAAAACCCAAATTCACCTCCCACTCACAAAGAACTACATAAAAACACAAATGGGTTCCAAGGGTTTAATCTTCAGAGTTTAGGAACTAGGAAAATTATATCAACAAAACATACACCACAAAGTACAACCCCTCTGCAAGTGACCATGTATCCAAGAACCCAATGGCTGCTGTAAAGTACTTGTACCCTTTGCTCTTAATACTTGTACCCTGTGCAGAAAGTGTGCATTACTAGTACCCATCTTAAAAATATGCCAAAAATACTTAGACCCTCTGCTAAACATGTTGTACCTTGTTTCTCTGGATACTCGTACAATGTGCTTAAAATGTTGTACCTTGAGCTTTTGGGGGCAGAGCAGTACCACCTAGAGTTGCCTACCGGCAGCATCGGCGACAAGGGGCAAGTACGGAGTCCGACCCAGAAGACAACAACCCAAACTATAGAGAAAACAGAACACAACGAACACAAACAACGCGTTGTGACCCATCACCATGAGCCGGTACCCGACCCCGGCCCGACCCGGGTTGAAGATCCTCTGCACCAACAACGGCACCACCAGTAGCACGTCCAACACCACGGCCTGCATCGAGTTGAACCTCACGTACCGGCTGAAGCTAGGGTTTCTGACGACGCCCAAGTAGAGGGCGAAGAAGGCGACGAAGCTCGCGTAAGGGACGGATCTGTAGAGGCTGAGGAGTGGTAAAATGGGTTCGAATACGGATCCTAGAACCGGGTACTGCATGAAGAGGTGGCGGCCGTACTGGAGGCCGTTGAAGAAGGGGAGGAAGTAAGCGACGGCTGATATTAGGCGATCGGTGGCGGGGGTGGGGCTGTGTGACATGCGGGTGATGGCGGTGGAGTTTGATGGGGGTGGGGTTTTGGGGAGAGGAGGGATCTTGAACGTCGATTTGAGGGGGTGAGGTAACCGGGCTGTGACGTGAGAGGTAGTGGGGTAGGGTTTATTTAGGGTTTTGGCTGTGGGGAGGAGAGGGAGGCGGAGGAGAGGAATGGAAGCCATTTTGCCTGTGTATTTTGTAGAATGGAGAGCCTGGAAGACTGAGAGGAGTGAGGTTTTTGTACATATCTCGCTAGGGATAGATAATAGTTTCGCGAGGGAATTAGTGACGTGGTTACAAGGTGTCATTGATTTTTCATGAGATGAGGTTATGTTGTGACACGTGTCTTGAGTCACGCTCATGATATAACAAGGGAAACCTTTGGATAGTTAAATAGTAATTTTATCTCAACTTTTTATATAAACAATAAAAATACTATTATCAATTGTTAATATCATTTGATAGGATACTTGTTCTATTAAAACAATGAAATTAATTGTCAAATAGTTTCCCAACATAGTAAAATTAGTTTATCCAAAAAAAAAAAAAAAAAAAAAAAAGAAAAAAAACAAACAAACAAACAAACAAACAAACGTAATAAAATTATGTTCAGTTTTACCAACTCATAAGATTGTAACAAAATAATTTGCAGTGAAACAAAATATTCACATCTTATAAAAACCAACAATTTAACTTATGACTGACCAACAGGCTTTTGCCACCATAAAAAAAGAAAAAGGAAAAAAGAAGACTAACAGGCTTCTAACCTCTCTCTTATTGAGAAACATAATGTGGGTTCAGTTAGGTTCAATTTTAACTAATGATAATTAAAATAAGAAAGCTTGTCTAATTTATGTCATAACTCACTAGCTCCATATTATAAATTACAAATTTACAATAGATGTAGCAGCACTCCTTTTGAAATATAATAGGATCAAGTGGATCACCTTATCTATATATGAAAGATGAGCCATAAGTACCTACTTTACTCATCAACGAGCTGGTCGAATGAAGATTATAGCTGTACCTAGTGCAACTCATCATCTTAACCATGAGAATCCAATGCATCACTTGGTTCATATTTATTTATCTACGAACTGTAATCTAATCACAGAACAAATGAAATGGTCAATACCATATATTGGTTAGGAGCTTCTGAGTTGGGCACGAGGAAAGATATACAGTACATTAGCCCGCCGCATCAAATGATCTATAGCTGTGATTTAATGTCATTAGATTGGACAGTCAAAAACTCTTTATCACATGGCAAAACCATATTAATCCTGGAATTCCCAAAACTTTCGGAGGTAATATGGCAATCAGAGATATTATCCGGTGAAGGTGCCTTTATAGAGAGGATAATGAACACAAAAATCTTAACGAAAAAATCTCTCATGTTGTTCGTAATATTCCCATACATGTACATTGGTTAATGGTTGGTTTCACAGAAGTAAAAAGTAATAATAAATGACCCTTCTATGAGTTTCATCTTCCTTTCCTAAATTCAAGCTTGACCCTTTAGATATGGAGTTTTTGGGTGCAGGAAAACTATTTTCTATAGAAAGATGTCAAGGAAAGGATTTGAGAGATCCACACACTGGAAATTGAAAATGCAAGGTTAGAATTCCCTGGCCTTTCTCCTAAGTTCATTCAACTCCTTCTCGATCTCCGTGTCTTGGAAAGGGAATGGTGTGTTTGAGGCAACAGCTGTTCTCCCAGGTGGAAGCTCTCCTTTCTGTTTAACACAAGTGAAAAATAAGTTAGCAGTTACTATGTACTTTCTATAATTTTAGAGGCATTCATTAGTCATCAAAAGATATTCTTCTTGATTACTGATAAGGGAAATACAAGAAAATCTGAAATTTCACAACCACCATACCAATCCCAAATACTTGTAAAGCTACAAGTTTTCTATTTGCCTGTTTTCTTGGCAACCATGTAGAGCACGATGAAAATAAAGAGCTAGAACTGAAAAAAAATGTCATAGCTGCAAAACAATCCAAGTAACCAAAAAAGCCATGGTAATAGCTGTAAGATTGGCTTACAGATCTTTGTCCATGGGGAACGGGGTTCAGTCCAGTCTTGGGAAGATCTTTGGAATGGGGAGGCTCCTTGTTCTTCTTTCTTTTCTCGTTTGATTGTCTTTGGTGCATAATGCTTTTATCTCTTCTATGGTGTGAGCAACCACGTCCTAGACCACGCGGCTCAGGAGTACACTAACTAACCAATGAGGGCTAGCACGGAGAACAGTCGCCACCCAATTTAACTTGGGAACTAACTTCAACCCTAATAAGGTCTAACTCGTCATAACTAGAGAATCTTGGTTCGGAGCTAAGGTACATTGCTGGGGAGGTGTATGGCACCCAACAATGCCTGGTTGAAATCGACCCCCATACATAATTATTGGCTTTAATTAATTAAGTATTCAATTAAATTTCACCCTAAAACATGCAAGCAAATTATAGCACACACAATGACCAAAGTAATGAATAAATAAAATAAAGAAAAATAGAACAAAAAATATATCAGAAAGCATAGATCAAAATATACAAAGAATTAAATGGGTATCAATCAACCAAAAACAAAAAGACATAGACAAGCTAACAATTTGTTTGCCAAGGTAAGGTGCATATGCGCATCACTGATAGGTGCGCACAGCATTTTCACAAACTCAATCACATGATAAGGAAAACATAAAACAACACAAAATAAAGACAAACAGAATAAGAACTACACAGAATTAATAGAACAAAATAAATATGATTAATAGAGCGAACTAAACAATGTCTGCTTTGGAATGGTGCTTACGCATCATTAAGATATGCGTACACATCATATAGGCATTCTCACCTTCTGGTGATTTCACAACTATGCCTATTCCATATAATACCCAGTAACAACCAAAAGGCAGAAACTATTTGCAATGTTCACAAATACATTCACATCATTATATTAATATGAACGCAGCGACCATGCATACAGAATAAACACATAGACAATATTCACAAAAAGAATGCTTATGACACATGATATTAACCACGTTACAAAAATAAACAAAACTAAACCCTGTTCAAGCTTTCACAAAATTATCATGCTTGAATAAAATAAAATAAATGTAAACATCAAAATAATAAAAGAAGAACTAGAATAAAAAGCTAAATAAAACCAATTTTACCGACTTGATGTTTGTTCGTGGTCCCTCAGGTTTGAATTGATAATGACAGAAAGCCTTCTCGAAGTCTCCTTTTCCAAGTCTCTACAATTACAGCTCTAGGTCTTAGTCTCTCTCTCTAGGGTTTGCTCAAGGTTGTCTATGAAGAGTGGCTAAGAGATCTCTCCCTTCTCTAGTTTCATAAAGGTGTTTACATAGGCGTAACTAGGGTTAGGGGAAAGTTCCCCGAAGTCGTACAGTCAACCTATTACCAAAAATCCACGTTATCATATGCGGGAGTGGCCTTGGAGAGAGAACTTCCATTTTAAAAGTTTACGTTGTTTTAACAAAGGGTGCGTAGTGTTGCGTAAGCATCCTGGGGTGTTTCATATGCAACTTAACAAAAATATTTTTTTATAAAAATGTTGCCAAATTCCCATGTTTTCAACCTAAGGTCTAGGCTGTGATCATATCAACTTCCAATAAAATCTTTAATAATGCCAAACCTTATCATCGGGACCTCGGGACTTAAGATGACGACAGGTACAAAATGGGGTGTCTACATATGGTTTCATCTATCTCTCCTTCTCTTAGTTGGAATTTCAAGTTTTTCTAAGATCTCAATGATAGGGAGTGTTGTGAGCTTGTATTATTGTTATCTCATTTGGAAGGTTTTTTCTTGAGAGAGTCTATCTCGGATAGGAGGACTTGGCTTGCCGATTCCTCGGGCACTTTTTCTTATAAGTCCTTTTTTGAAAACTTGATTGAATGTCCTAATGTTCCTATTTTTCTTCCCTTTGCTCTGATTTGGAAGTCGAATGTGCCTCTCAAAGTTAAAATTTTTGCTTGGATTGTGGTTCATTAGAGAATTAATACCAATGAGATGCTTCAAAGGAGGAGGCCTTCTTTGTTTTTATTTCCTCAATGTGTAGTATGTGCAAAAGTGACATGGAGAACATTGATCATCTTTTTATTCAATGTCCTGTGGTTAGGTGGTTGTGGCAAAAATTTTTAGTCTTGGAGGTAAGTCTTGGGTTGTGCCGGAATGTGTATCGAAGATGTTTCATATCCATTTCTGGGGCCTTGGGAAAGGCAAGAAGGTTGTGGTTATTTGGAAATGTGCTTTCCTTGCGGTTTTTTGGGTCTTATGGATTGAAAGGAATTCAAGGATTTTTGAAAATAGGGAGTCCTCTATGGTTGAGTTATGGAACAAAGTGTATTTTTTGGGTTCTTTCTGCGCTCATTCTTCTAAGGATTTTAGGGATATTCCTTTGTTTGTTTTGAAATCGGATTAGATGGCTATATGTTGTTAGCCTTTTCTTTCTTTGATTCTGGTTATTTTATAGGTGGACTTCTTGTCATCCTTTGTACTTTTCTCTCTTTAATCATATTTCCATTTTGTTGCTGATAAAAAAAAATAGCTATAAGATTTGAAGTTTGTAGGACTTGTGGAATTGTGTCCCTAAACCTTGTTTTCTAATACTTGTTAGTAAATTTTAATTTTAAATTTTCTTCATTTAGTTATTAAATATTACATCATAAAGCTCATAAGAATAAATGAAAAAACATAATTAAAAAAGTTAAGGCACTTCAGGCTATAGCATAGAATGAGAATTGTGCTTCATAAAGATTAAATTTGTAGGGATGCTACTGTTGGAAGCCAAAGTGGTGATTATTGAGGGTTTTTGTGACTTGGGAAGCTTTTTTCCAAAAATACACCCCATCCCTCTTTTTTTTTTTTTTTTTTTTTTTTTTTTGGGGGGGGGGGGGGGGGGGGGGGGGGGGGGGGGGGTGGGGGGTAATGGTAAGTGCATACAATAATAATGCACACGGGCAACAAACATAAAGCCAACCAAGGTATAGTTCAGTTCACCTGAGAAGTTATCACAGGAAACTCTGGAAATTCTTAAGCCCCCAAAACCCAAAAAACTAAAATTTGATCAAAGGACACTCAAACCTTGGGGAGAAAAAAGTGTTCTGGGCTTGGGAAGCTTTTGCAATACCATATTTCACAAGCAATCTCTCTCTCTCTCTCTCTCTCTCTCTCTCTATATATATATATATATATATATATATTTATGAATTAAAAAATTATGAGAATGATGTAGAAACACAGAAACTGCTTCCAGCAAAGGCATCCCACCCCTTCCACCCTCCAAACTGACTTCCTCGAAAGACAGCATTTCTGGTGCTTATATGGCCCATCCTAGTCACCAGGAAGCAAACCCAACATCCACCACGTCTGTCTCTCTGTCTCTATATGTGTGTGTGTGTGTGTGCGCGCGCGCGCATGTAACACAAGAATTAAGGGGGAAAAAGGCAGATTGGATACTTATGTTTGATTGCATATCAAAACGAGCTATATGCTGGAGCCCAATACCATAGCTTCCATAACCAAGAAAATTTAGTATAAAAAAGAAAAAAATACCTTTGAGCTCCCAGAGAGTTCTTTCTTCAAGCTTGCAAGGTCATCATCAACTGAGGAGCTCTCTAGCAATGCAAACTGCAAAAGGTAGAAAGGGTTTGGAATTGCAACAATCAACTACAAGAAGTAAAGTTCACTTTAGAAAATCTCATTAAGTTTCTTTCTTCACTGGCAAGATGATGGCAACATGGCTGGTTACAAAAATGAGAATGTAGTTGATAGGGCTCATATCAGACAAAACTTCCATCCAAATTTTAAGGAAAAAAAATATAATCAGAAAATTATATGTATTATGAAAATTTTACCACCTTGCACATCTATTACGCAATAGGATCTCCCACCTCCCATTTAAAATTTTTAATCTATCAATATGCCAATCCTTAAAGTATTTTTTTAAGTCTTTTAAATATACCAATTTTCATGTGACCAAATAAACAAATAAAGAAAATAATAGAATGAAGTGGGACATATAAAACAATAATACAATACCTTTCCTTCAAGATCGTCAGTGGTTAACTGATTTAGTGCTTCTGCTTGAGATTCCATGGTCAACACTATCAAGAAAAGAAATGAAATATTTTGTCAGCCATAACTACTATGGCTTTAGATTTCATTTGTAAAGTAAACAAATTGTGACAAGTAGATGACCTTGATCACCTGAACTATCAAATCACTTTAATTCTGGACTATGAAACAATAAGGAGGTGATTATAAAATCCATAAAAATGTTCACTTGATGTGTTTTACATAGCGTTAAGCACTCCACTTGCTCTAAAGCAATTAATCACCATGATAAAAACCCAAATGATTATAAGAAAATAGAATGAGGTCCTTCACAGAACACCACAGCTAAGAAAACAAATTGCAAGAAATCCCTTTGTTGAAGGTAAGGCAGTGAATGAAGATAGGGGGAAAAGAAAAGCTATTAAGATGACTTTTAGCCAGGAGCGACCATTGTTCTCTTGTAGTTGCCAAGTGTCAGTGACCATCTATAGTCCAATAGGTTTCCGAATAGTGCGAGTTTGCAATAGTTATTCCTGGTTGACTAACTGTTGTGAGAATTAGTGAGTTAGGAGTAGTGCTGTAATCTTTTGAAGGTACTTGAAGGTCTCTCTACTCACATTCGCTTCAGCAGCTTAACGATTTAATGGACTTAATTGAGGGGTGGACTGAGTGGTCCAAGCCTCTTCCCAAGCAAGAGGTCTTGGGTTCAACTCTCACCACTTCCCCTCAAGGCCACCCCCATGGACTTATGTTGTGTAATTGCCTGGTGCATGTGGGATAGGGGGACTGCATGTGCCCAAGAGGATTAGTCGGATGCATAAGCATCCCAAGGAACCTCTTGAAATTTAAAAATAAAAATAAAATAAAAATGGGGCAGGGAAACTCGATTGTCAATCAACATAAACCCCCACAATTTCAATCAATCACACTAAATTCGAACAGTTGGATTATCTGGCATAACAACAACAATAATAGCCACCAGTTATCATAAGCATTGTCATTATACAACTATGTTATCACTCTATAGATTCTCTGCAAACTTTTGAGCATTAGCTGCCAAATCTCAACTATTATCATAAAAGTTTCTTTCAATGGTTGGTTGGAAAGATGATTTATCTATCCCACACTGGTCCTGACATAGTGTATGCTGTCAGTGTGGTGGGGTTAATTAATGCATTCCCATCGAGAGTCCCATATGGAGGTTGTCTATCGAATTCTTCACTCCTTGAAATTTGCTCCTAGGAACAGAATACTATTCTCAAGGCATGATCATTCGATAATAGGGTTAGATATAGATGTTGATTGGGCTAGCTCTATCACTGATCGGAGATCCACATTCGTCTATTGCACCTTTGTAAGGGGGAAACCTTGTGACTTAGTGTTGCAAGAAGCAGTCAATGGTGGCCAAATCCAGTGCAGAGGGCCAATTTAGATCTATGGCACATAGAGTGTGCAAGTTACTATGGTTAACGATCTTGCTAAAGGAACTTGGCTTTTAATGTAAGGATCCTATGTGGTTATATTGTAACAACAATGCAGCTAAATCCAATTCAAAATGATAGGATGAAGTATATTGAAGTTGACATACATTTCATCAAGCAGAAACTGAGTTCTAGAAAGATTTATACTCCCAATATGAAGAATGAAGACCAACTTGCTGATATCTCTGGACAAAAGGGGTGTCTAATAGAATTTTCATACTATTCTTGACAAGTTGGGCATGCAAGATATCTTCTCATCAGCTTGAGGAGGAGTGTGAATATTGTGTGTTATGCTTATGTCTTTGTTACTACTAGATTGAAGCTAATTATTGTAATTAAACGAGATGGTGATATAAAAAAAGGATTACTAATGAGAGAACCCTTCCGTCTACTGCTCTCTCTTGTCTTCCTCCAATTGTTTCTCTCTTTCTTTCTTCCTCCTCCTCCTCCTCCTCCTCCTCCTCTTTCTTTCATTGATTTTTATACGTAAAAAAAAATTTCTTCTTGAATTCAAGTTTCTCACTTGTTGTGGATGTAACTTGCCCACTAGAAAGTCTTTTAGAATAATTGGAAGGAAAAGGAGAACTAGCATATATTCAATACTATGCTGATGCAAGACAACCTGCTGAAGAACAATGAAAGAGAAAAGAAGCTTGAAAAAAAAAAGAAAAGAAGCTTGGAAGAAGCAAGAAGCAGGATCCCTAGCTAGGGTTTGTTTGGAGTCGAAACCCAAACGTGGGAAAACCTAATTTTAATTCATAATAAGATCAATATTAAAGAGAATATTGGAGCCTATATATAGGTCCCAATTACATCAAATAAGGAAAAACTTAACCTAGGAATTTAAAAGGCAAAAACTCAATTATTCTTAAAAATAAATTTGCCTAAAATATGCTAGAGCCTAGGTCTTTAAGTTAATAGGCCGTATTGGACCACCCGTTTGAATCACGTGCATGCTGTCCCCATCAACTCTCCCAGGGTGGGAGAAACTCGACCTCGAGTTTGAGTTTGGATGGAGATACTGAATTCGCCCATTCCAAATAAACAGATACTTTGAATAGGCCAATTGATTGAGTCGTTGAGTTAATTCCACTTCAAAGTGTGCAACCCTTAGTAAAATCTTCAATTTAGCGAAGAACTCGATCAGACAGCAATCACTTGCCAACTCAAACTTGTCAACACCAAGAAAATCTATCCCTTGTACCTCAAGCAATTCAGACGCAAACACAATATCATCCACTTTTGACAGAACCAGGTTTTTTTGTGGCAAACCTTCTTCTTCAATACTTGGTACTTTTGGGGCTTCTATACTCTGTTGAAACTCTTGCACGATCATTTCTTCAACTTTTGAATTATCTGTGACGACTTCAATGTCCCCTTCCAAATCGTCTTTAGTTGGCATACGGTTAGGGAATGAAATGACTCCTTGTAACATAGGCTCGGATTCATTGGTGAGATCTGACTGCGGTTGGGCATCGAGCTTGGCACTCATGCCTGGAAGTAGTGTCATCATGGACTCCCATGGTGAGTAGTCCATTGGAGTCACTTCCACAAGATTTACACAAGCTCTATCTTTGCAAATAGAAGTAACGATTGGAGCATAATCATCTAAAACAGAACCCAAGGATTGTACTGCTTCCATGAGATAGAGCTTCAATTTTTTGGCACAATTCGTGAGGACCTATTCTCCCAATTACCAAGACAAAGATCCAACATTCTTGTTCTCCTTTCTGACACTATCCAAGAGAGGATATAGAAGCTCCTTGGAGATGTCATCGCTTTCCTCCAAAACCATGGTCATAATTGCTTCCATGTTGGCAAATGTAGTATCAGAACAATGAAATTTAGCAATTGTCAGAAAATGTTGGAACATTTCAATAACCAATGCATCGCACTCAAGATCCAACATCTCCATACATAACCTGATCTTTGCAACATTCTCAAGAATGGAAAGAGATTTAAAATAGCAACTATTTGCAGAAGACAATGTACCAAATGTTGAGACTATAAGTTAAAAAACTTCTCTCATTTGCTCATCATTGTAAGGAGGAATTGGTCCAGTGATTCTCAAAATCTCACAGATGCAAGAGGCAACTGAAACTCTCACATTGGTGTTCATATGCTTCAAAAGCTGAGGAGCTATCAGTGCACTCATTGCAGGTCGAAGTGCATCTTGCATTGACTGAGATGGGACTTGCTATACTCTTGATAAGTTATATGCAAGTCCATCAAGTAGACGGAGAAGCTCACCAACAGAATATATAGGAAATATGAGCTTTTTTCCCATATCCATAAGCCGCTTTTCGAACAATTGTTCAAAAGAATTCATTTTTTTTTTTTTCACTCCTCTTTTTTTTTTTTTTTTTTTTTTTTTTTTTTTTTTTCAAAACACTCTTTTTTGTTAATCAAACATGAGAAATTAATTGATAAAATTCTAAATAAACAAAACAAATCAGCTAAAAAATAGGAATTAAGTATTCTGGATTAGGATAACCTATACCGGAATAGTCTGAATCAGGGTTAGGATAACCCTGTCCATGATTTTTGACCACCAGAATAGCCTATCCTCAGTTGGAATAGCCTGAATTGGATTGAAGATAATTCTACCCGAAATTGGAATATGATACTTTTGGATGGGAATGGGAATAACGCTGTCCGATTCTAGCTCCAATTGCAATAACCTTCCTGGATTAGGATAGTCGAAACCGAGTCCGAGACAACATTATCCACAGATTGGATAACAGATTATAATTGAAAGAACATTTATCCGCAATTGGGGTATCCTTGGCCAAGGTTTGCAACTCTTGATTTGCAGCTTGGAACGGTCAATCCTTGCAATCAAACAGCCTGTATTCCCCTTTTGTTTTAAACCTAAAGCTCCATGGAAGCTTCTCAAAGATGAAACACGAGGGAGGGAGAACTGAGGGTCGACGGCGAAGGCAAGGGTCATTGGCGACGGCGATGCGAAAACGGCGGCTTGATCCCGCACGGCTGACGGTGAATCGGCGGCGAGAGCTAGCTCACGAGGAAGGCTTGTCAGGCTTGCGAGCATGTGGATGCAAGTCCCAAGGTGCGGAGTTGCTACGATGGTGGCCTTTGACGACAGTGGTAGAAGACTCAGATGGCGGTGTCGGTGGTTGGCGGCAACATCGTGGGCTCAAACGACGGCGCTGGTGCTGCTGGGAGTCTGACGGTGCTTGTGAGGCAAGGGTTGGCTTTCCGACAACACCACTGATGTGACAGTGGGCTTCCGGCGGTGGGAGATCGACGGGGATGGATCGACGGCGGCTTAATGGCGTGAAATCGACGGCGGTTCGATAGCAATGCTCGGGTGGAACCCGATTCGGAACTGGAATGGCTCGATGATGGGAGTGGCTTGCTTGTGGTGCTCCGACGGTGGTGGGGCTCGACTTGGTGGTTCACTGTCGAGTCTGTAGCGGCGGTAAAATGACGGTGGAGGTAATACGGTGGGTTCGACGGGGAAGATATTGGCTTGGTTTGGTGGTGAAGGGAATCAATGGTGATGGGGTTGCCGGTAGGGGTGTTAGGTGAATTTTTTTTTTTTTTTGAATGGGCTAATCTGGGTTATGGGTTTAGGGGTCTGTGCACTAGGAGTTTGGGTGAGATTGGGATTTTTGGTTTGGTTTCTGAGTTGGACAGGGGTTGTGTATATGGTTTTAGGTTTTGAGTCTAGCAGTGGAGCCGTGGCAGTGGATGATGGTGGTGGTTAGGGTTGGTATATGGGTTTCGAAATGGGTGAGGGGTGAGGGGTTGACTGCGATGGTGGTGGGTGCGTGAAGGGTTTTGGTTTGTGCGTGGGGAAGGCTATTTTTGAGTTAGTTTTGGATGATTTTTTGGCTGCTGTTTTGGGGCTAGTTTTGGATGATTATTTTGGTGCTTCCGGATTGGTTGTGGATGAATTTTTGGTCTAACCTGTGGGGGTTAAGGATTGGGTTAGTGCAGGATGTGGAATGGAATTTGGTAGAGAGCGACGGCGGTGGAGGTTGTTTTCTGCCATAGTGAAAGGTGGCTGTGTATTGTGGGTTTGACAATGAGGGTGTTGTGGCCCTGGCTTGACTGCACTGAAGGAAATCAATGATGAAGCGCGAGACCGAAGTTTGCTCTGATACCAAGCTGATGCAGGACAACCTGGTGAAGAACAATGAAAGAGAAAAGAAGCTTGAAAAAAAAAAAAAAAAAAGAAGCTTGGAAGAAGCAAGAAGCAAGAACCCTAGCTAGGATTTGTTTGGAGTCGAAACCCAAACGTGGGAAAACCCAATTTTAATTCATAATAAGATCAATATTAAAGAGAATATTGGAGCCTATATATAGGTCCCAATTACATCAAATAAGGAAAAACTTAACCTAGGAATTTAAAAGGCAGAAACTCAATTATTCTTAAAAATAAATTTGCCTAAAATATGCTAGAGCCTAGGTCTTTAAGTTAATAGGCCGTATTGGACCACTCGGTTGAATCACGTGCATGCTGTCCCCATCATATGCAATGTATAGGGATGCCTTTATAATCACACCTAAAATATGTTTTATTAATGCTCAACCTTAAGAGATTTTATGAATGTCTCTTTTACAAGTTCCATCACAGTTCTAAGCTTTTGTTTCTTCTTCCTTCTTTAAATTAAATAAAAAATAAAAAAAATTTCTTTCTAAAATCTATTTTCATGGGGTGAGCAAGCTGGTAAATAGCTCTTCCTGGTTTTGTATACTCATTGATTTTAGAATCTTATTTAGAATTTTTTTTATCTGGAAAAGAAGTTATTAAATTGGAAGATTAAGTGCACAAGCAATATGTTGGATAACTAGGATTCATTCATTGGTGAAATGTAAGGGCTATGATTACTGAATCTTTTAAAAAGTCTAGATGGGTGATAGGACCCGGTAGGACTGACTTGATTGTTTACTTGCTTATAGATGACAAGTGCAACCTCATCTTTTATAAATTACTGGACACACATGAAGTGTATTGGCATTTGTTTGATAAAAATTTAAACAGTCTAACCTTTTTCCTCCATCTTTTCAAAAGCTGAAAGAGCACTGCTTGTATTTACATTCCCCAACATCTCGCTCACTTTGGTTGCAGTCCTAAATTCAAACGTAGCCATATAGCATTAATTATGAGGGGATAACCGATCTGGGAAGGAGGAAAACAACAGTATATATCTCGAGAAATGAATGTTAGAACAGACTTTGCAGACTGAGCACGTGCTTTTAGGGTATCTTTCTTTGACTTTGCCTCCTGTATTTTGCTCTCCAAAAGCTGCCAAAAGGGAAAATGAATTTAACCAAACTCAACTGTAAAATTGCAAGGAACATGAAGTTAAAAGAATTTAACCAAAATCATTGGTCATCTTTCCATACTTCTATGAAAATTGCAAGTCAATATCAACTGTAAAAAGAATTTTCATTTTGGCCAGGAAAATTAGCTGGCAAGGAATTATACAGAATTTTTAAAATTCAAGCACTCAGTTGGTCCCTCTAAAAACCGGGGGTCAGCTACCCCAGGTGGATGGATTTAAGCATTTGTTGAATTGAATTGTAACAAAAAATCTAAAATGTAATTATTGACATATCACCCCCCCCCCCTCCCCCCAAAAAAAAAAGAAAAAAAAAATAAGAAAAAAAGAAAAAAGGAAAAAGAGAGGGGTACACTCTGAAAATACTCCTTATCCTTTTAGAAGCACTCATATCCTATATGATAATAACTTGATAAGCAAATTTGCTGCTCCGTCTTCTATATTTTTACAGTTTTGAATATGACATCAACCCAAGCTAATTCACAAATATCAAAATAAGCTACACCTGTTGGAAGTATCCACTATACTGTTTTACAATATTATAACATCACAATCCATTGGATAATTTTTTTAAAGGTAATTTACTGATATATATTGCAAGAATCAATCTACTTTGAGACAAGTTAAAAAAAATGCAAAGATGAAGAATTTTTTTTTTTTCCAGAACTCTTGTTTGCTTTATTATTTCTCTTTATGAGCCACTTTCTTCCCTGTTGTACTTATTGTGTTTAATGTATAGATTATAGTATTATACCCATCATGTCACACTCTCATTCTTTCAACAGTAACCTGTCTTTTCCAAGGCCAGTATTCCATCCCTTGCAACAAAAATATCTAATCCCCCCCCCCCCCCAAAAAAAAACCCCCACCCAACTGAAAAAAAAAGGTAAAAGTTTAAATAGTAGTATGTACAACAGTACAAGGCATTCTAGAGTTTCTTACAATTATCAGAGAGAGGTTGGAAAAACAAAAGAAATACATCTGCGATTTCATTGAAAAACAGTATTTATGGAAATCCCAAGTGGAGAGAAATCTACTTTTTAAAATATATATGGTAGGTGTGCTTTAAGTAACCAAAAAATATATGAAAGAAAAAAAAAGCAACCAACCCGTGTATTGGAGACAAGATTTTCAACAATAGTCTTTTGCTGATCAAGCTGAGCCTTTAAAGCACTTGCATTATCCTGTAGAACATTGTGAATGAAGTGGAATTAGCAACATGAGCGAAGACAGCCTGATACTACACCCAATATCATTTCTTATTGCACTTCCTCTTGCCATTGAAGAAAACCAAAAATGAAGTCAATGAGCTTAAAGGGAAAAGACATGCCGCAAACTTTCAGATGTTCTTCATAGAAATGGAAGTATATGACCACTTCTCAGAAATTTCAGGAGAATTAAAGAAACTTAGATGTAATTAGTCTTCATGAAATCTATTGATGAGAAAAAATGGAACAACATATGGTTGAACAGTGCACAGAGAGTTTAACAAAAAATTGACTCTTAATAAGTAAGAACAGATCAGAGAGTTAGGGTCATGACTCTTAGTAACCAACAACATGCCTCAGTTCACATTGTCTGGTACTCTGGTTCTCTAAAACCTTTCTAGATTTTTATTTTTATTTTTATTTTTGATAAAAGTAACTGAATTGTATAGAAACTGAAGTAGGCAAAAGCCATGTATACAGGTTGTATACCAAAAGGAAAAGAAAAAAGAAAGAGCCTAAAGAATCAAGCTAACCAAAAAATCATCAAGAGGAATCTAGTGAAAAAAGCGGCTAGGATCACCCCACTCAAAAAGGAAATCAAAAATACAATATCTCTGGAAAACCCCGAATTTTTCTTAGGCTTAATTAATTAACTATAAAATTGATTGCCTTTAGTTAGATTTAAACGTATGAGTTAATTTAGGATTAACCTCGAACACGTTCAACTTTGTAGCCAAACAAGGTGATTGTTTTCTAATCAATGAGTGATAGTTTTCGTATCTTAATCAAACATTAACTTTGAAGGTAATCCTAATTAGGTTAGGATTAACTTGCACCCTATATAAGAAACCTTTAGGGAGGATTTATATTCTTTTGACTAAAAACAATATAAAGAGAGAAAAAAAAAAAAACAAGAAAGCAAGAGAGAAGGAAAAAGAAAGGAGCTGATGCTGTTTTTGTACAAATCGACTGCCAACTTCGTGTCTGTTTGCAGGTAACTTACCATCTATTGACTGGTAATTTCACTGTGTTACCAAGATTTTCATCTCTAATCCAATCCTCCATCTCTATCACTTCTACAACCACTAAACCATCATCACCACCACTCAAAAACCCCTCCATAGCTGCTGCACAAGATCATTCAACCACCAAAAATCTCTTTCTTTGGGTTTGGGTGACAAGGAAAGCCAAAAATGGTGGTTTCCACCACTTCCACCACCACTTCCCATGTCCACCAGCACAAATTTTCTCAAACCCTACCATACACCCTTCCACAAACACCTCTCCCACAGATTTAGGAACTGATTTTGAGGGAAAATCAGTTGGTGAACTTCTGCTTTTGCCTTGGGTAGCATAGGAAGTTAATACAAAAATCTGCTGCTGTTTTACTACATTCTGACTGTCAACTTAACATCTGTTGACAGTCAACGTCTCTCAGATTGACTGGTAACTTTGCTGTGTTAACAAGTTTTTTCACTCTTAATCCATTCCCAACCTTGTTCAAGTCAACTCTCACATGAACCAAAGCAAAAGTGAAAATCACCCACACTAGGTTCTGAGCAATGTTGGGATTGTTAGGAGTTTGATCGCTTGAATTGTTGAAGGTTTGGCTTGAGGTAAGGGAACTTGCACAATGTATCGCCCTCTTTGATTAAATAAAAATAAATCTGATTTTTATTCCAATCTTATGAACCAATGGTTTATGGACAATTATTTTCAAAATTATTTCACTATCAAAGTGTTTATTTCTTATATGCTATGGATCAAAGTGTTTATTTCTTATATGCTATGGATCAAGCAAAATAGTCTTTTATTGAAACTGTTTTACATGTATTTAAATCTATTTTACTTGCGAAAGATATTTGTCAAATGTTTATTGTATAAGTGTGAACTCTGGTTAGATTATTGGTCCGTCCCAGCAGGGGATTCTAATATTGTTGGAAAATTGGTTCGTGCCAGGGGATTTTAATTTTGTTGGTCATCAGTACTGATGTAGTGTAAAGTCCCATGATGATGGGCACCTATTAAGTGTGAGTCTAGCTAGCCAGAGGTAGTACTTGTATGAACTAAATAATGTTTTATTGATTTGTATTATATCAATCAGTGATTTTAAAGTGATTTATCAAACGAATTGTTATCGAAAGTATTTCAGTGTCATTGTTTATTGAATTGAAAGTAAGAGAATTATTTCTAAAAGTTTATATGCCTACCGAATTGAAAGAAATGATTTATTGTAAAACTCTATCGTTTTGTTACTCACGTTTTTAAATTAATCGTGCGAATATGCTTGACCTCTTCCTGTATATATTGTGTAATGTTTTCTTGCTAAACTTTATGCTCACCCCTTATATTTTTCCCCACAGATGAATAACTTGATGTGAGTGGCTTCCACGTATGAAGAGCTAGAATGTCGACAACTTGATTTGCTAGTTTAGTTGGAACTTTATTTTAGTAGTTAGAAGAATTTAATTTGTTGTCTCAGTGGATATTGTAGTAGCTTATTGGAGGTTACAAATTACTTTGATGGATGTAGATTTATCTAGTTATTTCATTTAATTATTGCGACTTTAGTTATGCTACGATTCGAATTTTATTATGGATGAATTATTGGAGACAAATTTATCATAGGTTGATATTGTTAAGTGGTCGAGCCTATGTGGGACGTAGTCTTTTGTGGGTTGTTACAATTATGTCGCCAAATCCAATCTTTTAAGTTTTGGGGTGTGACAATCTCAGTTTTTCCATACCCCATTCCCCTCCCTCAAAAGTTCTCCTATTTCTCTCTCTACAAATAGTCCAGAATGTAGCATGTGGCACCAATTTCCAAATTTCCAAGGCTTCTTTATTCTTGCTTCTACACCACCAGGAGTCTAAGAGTTGTTGTACTGACCTGGACATCACCCACTGAATTCCAAACACCTTAAAGCATGCAGTTCACAATTTCTTAGCAATCTCACAATTAAGTAACAAGTGGTCAACAGATTCAGCCTCTTGTTTACACATGAATCATGATGCAACGATTGGGAAGTTGAAAGCCTCTGTATTTGAAGATTGTCAATCATCAAACATCTATCCCAGAAAGCTACCCATAAAAAGAAAGAGATTTTAGATGGAACCTTTGGAACCTAGACTCTAGTCGAATGAAAGCTTCTTCTCTCTCTATATGCCAATAAAGCAAAAAACGATCCCATTGAAAATCTAACATTCGACTTACTTCTCCAAATGATCTTATCTTCCTCATCTTGATGAACTTTAGTTGAATAAATCTTTTCAAAGAATCACATGACTTCTTCAAGTTCCTAATCCTAAAAATCCCTCCCAAAATTCACTTCCCAATTCATAGCATTCCCATTCCAAATTTCCAACTAATCATTTCTCCACCCAGGCTTCTCTAGTCACTGCGAAACTAAATAAATTAGAGAACTCCTCCCTCAAAGTCATATTTCCACACCAAAGATCACTCCAAAATCTGACCGTGTGCCCGTTTCCTATTTTCAAACTAGTCTCCTTTTTGAACCAAGTCAACCCGGTCATGATTGCTTTCCATACACCCGTACCATTAAGAACTTCTCACAACTTTTGGCCACCAATCTCCTTCCTCATTGCCATATAACGATCCCACTAGATTTTATTAACATCAAATTTATGCATTGGAATGTCTATGTCCTAATAAAGCTAATTAAATAATATAAACAGCATATCAAAAAGGTCGGAAAACTGAAGAAGACCATACAGTACAGCCAAGTCTTTCCATGTAATAAATAAAGGTTATCATCTCAGCATGCTAGAATAAAAAAATATCAGTTATCTGGCTTTGCAACCTGAAACTTTTAAAGGTTGTTCCTTACGGCAAATATGACTCCTTGGCAATTATGTGTTGATATGGATATGGATATGGATACAAGTATTGCGTCCATGAGCAAGCGGACCCCAAACATGATTACTTCCCAACATCTAGACGCTCGGACATGGCTACATATTTATGTTCATGTGATTTTACTATACTGAATGTCTGTACTTATCATGTTTGCGATAAGTGTTTATGTAGGACATCTAGAGTAAACGATGATGATTGTAATAACTTTATAATAGTTTCTGAGACAAGTAGGCTATAGGCATAATACACTTGTTTATCTGTACATTATTTAGATATATAAAGTTGAACTCTTTAGAAAGTGTCCAAACTAGTGTCAGGCACATGTGTCATATTGAGAGGGGCCTGAAACACCAATTATCGACATGAAGTGTCCTACACATTACAGCTTCTTAGTTCTTTGACTCTCCAGCCAGATCACCTATCGAGTGAGCAATCTTCTTTCAGAAGCATCCTCCAGGGTTAATCATTGAGTTTGATGCCGGATCGCAAACTGATCATGGGGTTTTGAGGGGTGTCCTTCGTGTATGGTTCATGGGTTTATTAGTTTTATTTATTTATATTTTATTTTTATAAATATTATAAGATTCTAGAAATCCCAATTACCACCAATAATAAAAATATGTATTTCAATTCAAGCTCACAGATTGTATAACTAAAGGGTGGTGTATGAATGAATCATATAAGATATTGGAAATCCCAGCTACCAATTGAAAAAACAGGTATTTCAACTCATGCTCAAAGTTAATATAACTAGATTGAAATACATTAAAAATTTTGGGCATGTGCCTTCTATTTAATTTTTGGATTGATTTATTAGACTGTAGCACAAAAACTGTTGAAGAGTTATGTCCATGTATATCTATATATATATATATATATATATATATATACACTACACACACACACATTATACATGGACAACATGAGTTAAATGCACAGCAAACACATCGCGCCACATCTATTTTATTTTAATCTCGAAGAATGACAGAATTTTATGTTAAAAAAATATTAATAAATGAGCATGCTGGAGGAGAAGAAGTGCGAACAGTATAAACAGTGGCAGTTGTAGTAGTAACAGGAGGAGGAGGAGGAGGATATATATAATTTTCTATTCATCTATTGATGTGTCCTCGTCATGTGTAAAAAAAAAAAATTGTAAAAGATAAAATGTGAAAAAAAAATTCTGTTTTTGTTTGTGAAAATAGTATATCCAGTAGTACTGAACAACATTACACCTATTCCTCTTTCTTGTTTGCTGGCTACCATGCAAGGTGTATTTCAAGACAAATGATTCACAAGAAGGAGATGATTAGTTCTCTCTCTCTCTCTCTCTCTCTCATGAATGTCACTTTTGACTACTAATGAAAAATATTGCCCCCATGTGAAGTTTCACCACAATAAACATACTCCTCCTCCCCCTCCCCCTCCTCATCCTCTGCATGAATGCCACTTTTGTCGCAACCAAATATTAGGTCTCATCACAATAAACATTAATGTAATAAGTTGCAGCATTAAACATGTACAAGGCTGGATAGAAATATAAAATGCACCCATGTGACTCATGATCATTTAAACACCCTTTTAAAACATTTAATTAGCATAAAAACAATTAAACAATTCTTGCTAGTGTCATCATTGGTCCTCATAACATATAGAAACATCTTCATCTGCTCACACCTAGGGGCTAATCGAAACTCACACACACACATATTGATATTGCTATTAGACATTTGACTCAATCATTTCAACAAACACATTTAGTAAAGTACACATATATCTTCTTCCTGGACATACTGTTTATTGACAGCTTCATATTCTGCTTCAGTTGGACTTCGATCACTCCGAAGGTGTGACTACTTCTTAGAAGTTTATGAAAGCTTAAAACCAAATCATCAAGTTAAAAATAGTGTATACAAACTAACTTTCAACTTTGACTTAAACTTTAGTCAAGTCGGAAATAAGTTTAATTCATCAAAGTGTAAAACAATGTGCCTAATCACTTTCCCCAATCAACTCTAGCTCTACAGACATCTTCCTCCCTCCTCTTTATATGAATGAGTAGAATTTACATACACAAGATGGTTCATTTGAAGTATCTCCTGAACCATAACCTAAATTAGCACTTCCATCAAATGTCTCCTTATAAAAGTCGGAATTTCATATTTCTCATCCATTATCATGCCTAGGTCTAGTGACCATCTGCCTCGTAGGCTCGTAGCCTAGGTTGGTATGATGGTATCTCTCCTCCTCTTACAAGGGGGAGGTTAAGGTGACCCTATTACAAAAAAGGGGGGCTTATGTGGGGTTTGGGTACTTAAATTGTTAACGAAGCAGGGTCAATATAGTTGGTAGTGCAAGCAGTGGGCCTGATGTTTGTTTTAAGTTTTTCAAAGCTATTTGATTTATGTTTAGCATTCTCTCTCTCTCTCTCTCTCTCTCTCTCTCTCTCTCTTCTTTTCTTTTCTTTTAAATCATTGTTCTGAATTTTTGTGCTTTTATAATCGCACATTCCAAATGCTTTTTCACTGATGTTTCTGTTTTCCCCTTTCAAAACCACAAGCATGTTTTAAAAAGTGCATCCAACAGTCCTTTCATGGAGAGCTGCGCACTAAATAGACCATATTTTTAATATCTTTAAAACGTCTAATTTTTGGGTCACTAAAGGAGATGTTTCTCAAAAGCATAAAGTCCTTATATCATTTGCAAACTTACTGGCTTGCGAAACAGAGAGGAAGTACATAGCAGGATATCATAAATTTGGAACCTGCTTTCCTAACAATTTATCCTTTTACTATAATCAATCATCTGACAAATATCAAGAGAATTAGACAATCAATAAGAAATATAACAGTGTACCATGTAAGCTTGTAAGACACAATATACAAAGTTTAATTCAAATACTTTCAAAATGTTAAAGCTCCTCAAGAACTTCTAATGAGAGACTTACAGCATAAGATTTACGCCGCTTAAGAGCTTCACGAGCAAGATCCTCATCTCCTTTCCCTAGAGCAAGTTGTGCCCTTCGGTACCTATATTATGAAAATAAGGCATGAAGACAACAGCTAATCGAATAGATATATTTTATGCGCTTAAGGTAAAGCTTCCTGAACAAAGTTTACCAATCTTCTGAAGCTTGTTGTGAAGCTTTATATTTGTTTTCCAACTGCTTTTGAGATGCCAAAACCTTCAAGGAAATGGAAATATGTAAAATATATATGGTCATTGACGACTTCTGTGCACCTCC
Source organism: Liquidambar formosana (assembly GCA_039720395.1). Taxonomy (NCBI): domain Eukaryota; kingdom Viridiplantae; phylum Streptophyta; class Magnoliopsida; order Saxifragales; family Altingiaceae; genus Liquidambar; species Liquidambar formosana. The sequence continues at coordinate 38,800,233 of CM077820.1, forward strand.
TTTTCATCCAACTCTCCATTTAATAAACTTGTAACCTTTTTACAAATTCATCACTTACCAGTCCAAAAAAGGAATAAAACAAATGAGGGGGGAATATAAAAAGAGGTCAAGAGAGAGCAGTCAAAAATAAAACAAAGAACTCCAGCCAAGACAACAAAGAGACATACTTGTGCTGTAGCTTGACGCATCTTTGTCAAATCGTCATTCATTTCAAGAACACTTTGTTCTAAAATCTTCTCTGGGTCTTCAAAGGAACTTATAATCGCATTTGCATATGACTACACTTATTAAAGATATGGATTCCTTTTAGTAACATTCACAAAGGCAAGGCTGAACCTATAAGATTAATACTGAGAAGAACGCACCATGAATGTAATCTTAAACCTTACCTTGATAACTCTAGCAAATCGATCAAAAAGATTCATCTGGCTACCAAGAGCACCCCCGCCATGACCATTACATCTAGATCTATTGGGTTGAGCTATTCGTATCCCTGTAACTTTTAATGCTCCAACTGCAAACAAAATTAGAAAACAAAACAGATGTATTAAAAGAGATAAAAGAACCATGAATATATATTTTTTTTATCAACAACAGAAATATATTATTGATAAAATGAAAACAAGGAAATTACAAAAGGAGGACAAGGAGTCCACCAGAAATAAGAGAAAAACCAACCAAAGAAACCAAAAGAAAACCAAAAATTTAAAAACAACAGAGCCCCTCCAATCAGTTTTCAATATAAATAAAGGAATATCCACAAAATCTTTAGAAGAATGAGTCCAAAATGAGGCAAGGAAATGCACCCTATCCCACAAATGAATCAAAGAAGTCTCCTTATCTTAAAAAATCCTCGCATTTCTTTCTAGCCAAATAACCCAAAACACAGCCATAAAATTCCAAGTTTTCTTTTGTGTTCTTACAACTTCCCAACAATCAAACAGAGAAAAAACAAATGAAGATGAATTAATATATCAATTGTACAAAAAAAATCTTAAAATTTGTTCAATGTAAAAGGTGCACGTCCCAAACACAAAGCAACAAGTTATACGGTGAGTACCTTGCCCTAAGGTCGAAACATGCATATATATGAGTTTTTAGTAGGTTGTGCATCCAATATCTATACTATTATATAAAGAGTAGTATGCTGATGTGGTATGCCTCTTTGGCTTTCCCTCTCTCATTCTCTTCTCCCCTTTTCTCTCATTAATTGTGGCTACACTTTTAAATTGACATGGCACTTTCACATTAGTTCAAGAAATTAATTTAAATAAGAAACTCAAAAATATTGAACTAACACATGGACAAATAAAAAAGGAAACTCAAGAATCTTAGGAAGGAGAATAATAATAATTAAGGTACGATAATATTGACTACTGAAAATTACCATTCCTTAATTAAACCGGTTCGAGTCAAGAATCTTCAAAAGGAAAGAAATAATAATAATAATTAAAGTTTTGTAATTTTGAATCGCCAATTTAACATATCTACATACACATTAAGTTAATACAATATATAATATTACTACATAATAATCATAAAATATTATATCCAATATCAGTGCATCGCATGGGTCACTGCTCGTATATATATATGGTCAGGTGAGCACATGCTGATATAACTTATATCTGCCTTCGTATTGGGGGTTGTACCTCATGCATTAGTGGCTTACAAGGTACATTAGGCCAATGTATGGGGTATAACCCCTAATGCATGGTGTTGATATAAGTTATCAACACGTGCTCACCTGACCGGGACTGTGAACACCTAAACCACTTTCTTTGATTTTCAAATCATTTTCATTTTTATGATAAATTTTATCTTAATACACACCTAAACCACCTAACTTCCTAACAATTATCTTATAAAGAGACCTAAAGACTTTGGGTCAAGACTCTAAAGGCTTCTAAATGTCAAGAAGCTTATCTTTTAGCCACTTTTGTTGAATCATGATGAAAGGGTCTTAGGCCACCATAAACTTGCTGCTTTAACCCCAAGGGGTAGCTCAGTTAGCAAGGGAGTCCAACTCAAGAAGTAGAGGATCCTGAGTTCGACTCTTGCTAAACCCCTTGGGCCACCCACACAAGGTTTCATGGTTCTCATGGGCCTTGGACTTACTTGGTCAGGGTTGTGGGGTCTTATATGGGCCGGGGGTTTGCACAAAGGGCTTCCTCGTTATAAAAAACTTGCTGCTTTTGGGAGTGGATTATCTTAAAATAAGAACTCAAGACAAAGGAAAAATGTAGCTTACACTTTCTTTGGTTTAGAGCCAATTAACTTTTGACACTGAGTCAAGCACATATGACTTTGGGTCCACTTGATCATCAGTCTCTTTGATTTCGTTGCCCCTAAAATGAACTTAAGGAATCATCTATATCTTATCCTCTAATCCAGATTTATCACTTCTGCATTGTCAGAGCAAAGTCATATGAACATGTCGAACCCAGTGTGCTGACCATGAGACCAACAACAAATTTATAAATGCAAGCAGGTAGTTGTAGATTTATGTTGACTGATATGGCAATGCATACAGGAAAATAAGTTTAACTTGCTCAAAAATAAAGACAAAAATAGAAATAATAAAAAAGGGGTTCTCTAACTCGCTCCAAAATAAAAATAAAAACAAAAATAGAAATAATGAATAAAAAGTTAGACTGTTTCAATCAATATTCGACAGTTGACAGCTACCTACAAGCACCACCCACATTCTAGGACTGTGTCTACGTGGCCAAGAAAACCCCTGATTTATTCTCTGTGCATTTTTTGTTGTAATAAGCCAACCAGAATCACAGTATCAGCAATACTTCAAAGTATAGTATAAGCTCAACAAACCATACTATAGAACACAAATATTACAAGAAACCCGAATTCATAATAGTTGTATAATGACAGACAAAAACTAAATGAAATTTATCTCCTAAAGAGAATTAAATACAAATAAAGAAGTAAAATTTACAAGCAACAAAAAAAGTTCTCATAAACAACAACAATAATGGATTGAATAATACAGAAATTAGTTAGACATTGAAACTCACTGATTGAATAGTGGAATTTAAAAACTGAGAGAGACCCAATAAGCAATAGCGTGTGAATTGAAAAGGGCAAGTACCTCCATGACCATAGAAAGATGATTTGAAGGGCAGTGTCCTGACCACAACAAGGGTTCTTGAAGAAGAGGCCTGTATCGAAGCAGACGGTGGTGACGCCAAGCTCAGCCCTGTAATGGGTGGTGCTCTCATAGCCATTTTCTGAACAAACTCGAACTCTCAAGAGAAAAATGGAAAAATTGCAAATAATAAAAATGTAAAATAGGAGAATCCACAGAGAGAGAGAGAGGATCAATAGTGGGAGAATTTTGTCTACAAAGGTCGGAAAATGGGCATTCCACAGGCGTCCGTGTTCGTAATGTCTTTTGGCTTTTTTTTGTTTCTGGTCGTGGTGAGGGTTGGATTTTATTTTATTTTATTTTTATTCCTTTGTAAAAGAGAAGGGTCATGAGGCATTGAGAATTATACGAGTGACAAAAAGGAAAAATATGTGAAACAAGGGCGAATTGATGTTTCTATTTTTATTTTCATATTTATCATTTAGTAATTTTTTTTTTAAAATTTTTATACAAAGATGTAGTACAAAATTAATATACGAACAATGATTTGCGAGCTGTGCAAAATAGTCTATAATATTTTATAATTATGCAATAGTATTATAGAGTGTGATTAGGTTTGAAATGTCTCGCATTTCTAGGCGTTGTTTGGCAAGTCCTGCTGAAGATAAGTCTGATCAGTTTTGATTTCACTTTATTTAATAAATCTCTTTTTTCAAGTAATCAGTTCAGCTTTTATTATGAAAATAAGACATAAACATAGTTTTTTTTCAAACTACCTGTAACTTGATTTCAAACTAATTGCGCAAAGAGTTTCCTCGTCATAAAAAAATAAAAAGACCCAAAAACTGTGGCATTTTAAGTTTTAACAATGACTATCAAAGAACACTCCCAGGCTAATTCTTCATTTTAAAACTATAGCATTGTGAGCATGTGTACCCTAAAACTTGGTAAATGCAAGTTTGGCAGTTTTTAGATTCAAGTAACTCCAGTTCAGATAAGATCATTGAAGGCCAATCCATAGCTTAATGATTTGACAAAAACTAGTCGGTCATCTAAAGAGGCCAGTAGGTATGCATGTTTTATTGCCAACAAACGATGTTCTAAGTCAAGGCAAGGCCTGTAGGGTTACAGATGTGAGCATTTGATGCAGTACCTGTACCTTAGGCATCTCCAGGGGGCAGAAGAATATCTTAAGTGTGCCTTCAAATTTCAGATCAGTTTCTTTCATTCTGGTGGTGAACATGCAGTTACCTCTCTCAAGAAAATAAGCAAAATCTTAGTCATTTACTCTTTCAGAGTATGGCAGGCTTACAGATTCATTTGCAGGTTCATAGAGATTCTATTTCTGTTCAAGGTGTAACGCTTTCTTCAGTTGTGTTCTGTTTTGAATGTAAAACCGACCCTGATTGCAATGGTCCTTCATTTTCGAAGTCAATGCCATTCGATAAATTGATCCTATCACAAAGTTTTTTTTCGCAGAACCTGAAATGAGATGCTCACTGCTATTGATGAATGTGTCCTTCCTCCCCTTGCAGGGCTAACTAGCTCTGCATGTGGTGCTCAAGGTAGGCACTTAGCATGGCAGTGAAATGCTTCTGTGAGCAATCTCATCGACTTTATAAATTGATGAGATAATTGAACGATTAAATGTGTTAAATATGGGTCTAAATTTAAATGAAGGCAGCATACATTCTGTTGTATGGAGTTGCAAAAGATCCAAACCTTTTATTTACTGACATCAGCAAAAACTGCATCAAAGGAACAATTTTGTGAATGAAATCTTGTAGACTAGACGTTAGAACCAACGTCTAATCTCCAACATCAAAATTTAAGACCCAAAAAAGGGCCGAGGCATAATTAAATTTTGGTGGATACATTTTAACTATCATGACCCGAAAAAAGGTGAAGGCATAATTAAAATTTAAGACTGGATTTAGAACATTTCAAATAAAAATTATGGATTTATTTTTTAGTAGAATTTGAGTTTCAAGAAATCTGGAAAAAATCCGGCATAATCTCATTCATGAATAAGACATGTCAACTTATCGACCAGTTTGAAATCCTATAGAAAAAAGATTTATAACACTTTCTGTCCATCCATACAAGCATGCATCAAAGGGCATTATAATCTACATAAGTCTCACCCACAGTGATACATTATCCATTTAATTATTACAGACCATGATTTGCAATTAATTACATACCAAGGCTTGAAGCCAAATAAAATAAAAATGATTTATATATATCTTGTCTCAAAACTAATAAAATATAAGTAATTAAATACATCCGTGCTTGAAAATGCATATCCACATACTAAGTCAAACTTCCAAAAATCACAGTTTGAAGGTAAAACCTGCAAAAAAGTAGGAGGGGGTTTTTTTTTTTTTTTTTTTTTTTTTTTGGGGGGGGGGGGGGGGGGGGGGGTTGTTGAGCTACATGATCAATAGGTAACATTTTTCACCAAAATAAGCCAAGGTTTCTAAAACCATAAATTTGATATTGAATTAGAAATCCTGCAAAAACCTTTGTCAGTTTACAGTACCATATTAACATATTTGAAAATAAATACTAGCAACATCTAAAACCATAACACTCAAACCATAAATATCACATGCCATAAACCATTTTCATATGGAATGGTGCTTAACATTTGGAACCATTTTACAAAGCCCTAATTGGAACACTACCGATACTAGTTTTCCCATTAAAAAGCATTTCTTGATGTTCATAAAATACAACATCCCATTTCCAAATCGCATTTTCTTGAATGCCTCGAATGATATGTGGGGCTGATTTTCCAGCTCAGTGTAAAATAGAGCCCTTGCATGTGAAAAGGGATTCCATATCCCAAATAAATTTGGGACCAATTGAACTCCAGGACCACAAGGGAATGGTAGACCAACTGATCCCACAAACCCCAACTGACCCTCCACTATCATTGTAGGCATTCCATAAAAGCCACATATTCATTTTATTCGGATTATGTCATTTCCAAAATTTTCTAACGCTGAAAAATTTTATAAATTTCCCCAAAAATTCGTATAACATACCAAAACATTTAAAAATAATCTCAGATTATTTTTCCTAGATCAAGGGATAAAAATATAACCTATAATACATGTAATTATGTGACCTAATTTCATATGTACAAATCATACATCATAGGTTTTAAAAACTAAACCTTTTGAACTATAAATTATGTGGGGTAAACAACTCAATTCTAACAAATACAAAGGTTCCCAAAACCCTAGGTTCACCAAAACCCATTTATACTCATAAAACTTGACCTCATGATGCATGTTATCAATGCAAAATAAACCCAAAGGTATACAAATCTACATGATTTATACCAAAAACTCATGCATCAATGGATTACAACAATGAAAAACTCACCTACTTCAAATGGGGTGATGAGTATGCAAATCCAAAACCATAAGCCATAGGAATGTAGATTAGAGTGTGATGGATGAGTTCCTGTGTCACATGCGGAAAATGGAGCTCCCAAGCTCCCACTCTCTCTCTCTCTCTCTCTCTCTCTCTCTCTCTCTCTCTCTCTCTCTCTCTCTCTCTCTCTCTCTCTCTCGCTCCATCTTCCTTTTCATGTTATCAATGCAAAATAAACCCAAAGGTATACAAATCTCCATGATTTATACCAAAAACTCATGCATCAATGGATTACAACAATGAAAAATTTACCTACTTCAAATGGGGTGATGAGTATGCAAATCTAAAACCATAAGCCATAGGAATGTAGATTAGAGTGTGATGGACGAGTTCCATGTGTCACATGTGGAAAATGGAGCTCCCAAGCTCCCGCTCCCACTCTCTCTCTCTCTCCGTCTTCTTTTTTCTCTTTCGATCTCCTTCCTATCCTTTATCTCTCTCTCTCTCTCTCTCTCTCTCTCTCTCTCCCTATATACATATATCGAAAATGAGGGGTAAAGCCCCCAAAATATAATGTTATAAAGAAATAGGGAGGGACAAAATTGTAAATTTGAAGCTCTTTTATTTTTTATTTTTATTATTAAATATTCGGAGGTTGTCACAATCTTCCCTCAAAAGAAATTCGTCCCTTAATTTCACTAAAGGCCCAAATGGTAATAACTATGTGCCACCTCAAGGTTGAAATTCATTGTTATCCAACGAAAATCCGCTCACACATCGAAACTAGCATCTACCGCTATTCACACGAACAACGAGCACAAGGAAAATGACAACAATGAATCACTGATCATAGATACTCACAAAATCAAACACATTCAACTTAACAACTTCCACAAAGTTAGCGACGAGAACATCATGCCATCAACCCCACAACCTAGCATAATGCTAATGGTATGTAATACCACTATATCCATCCACATATCTATATATGTAGTACATATATCAACACGTACGTACTTACTCAAACTGCATCATAAATACACCCATGTACATACATACATATATCTATACACACACACACACACACACATTCCAATGCTATCACAAGATTCACAACACATAAACATCCTGTCATATGCACACAAACATACACACAGGCACCTATCTCTCATATAATACAAATACTTTTAAAGTATAGGTAATATTATTACTAATTACATTGCTCACCAAATAATAGTATGGATATACATATATGTATATCCATATCAATCCCATTTAAGGCACCCCAACCTTACAAATGGGACCATGCCAATTTTTTTTTTATTTATTTATTAGTTTTTTCTTGAAACTAATATTCTTTTTAACAATCCATCTATAATTTTTATTTGAAACGTTCTAAATCCATTTTTAAATTTTAAATTTTAAACACGTCTCGACCCCCTTCCGGGTCGTAACAAAAGTTAACCAGAGTAGAGTGACAAGATAACACACAGATGCATTGAGACAAAAAGAAGCTACAGAGTATGCAGATGCATACATTACAATCTTAATGTGAGATATATCATCACCAATGGCCACCAAACGGAGTATAAAGTACTTAAGAGATTCTAATGCTACCCACCTACAAATTTCTTTGACTACTATATCTATCCATTGATCAAGGTTTGTCATTTCACCTATAATTGGACCACCTCGGCATTGTTTCAAAGCATGATTTTTAGAGTTTTAGTACATTCTAAGATAATATTTGATTGAAGGATTGGACTGTGAGCCAAAGGTGCATATGGTCTTAATTAACATGAGCATATATATAAACAAATCGAATAACAGAATATGTAATACCTAAATTGTGTCTAAGAAGAATTAAATTCAGCAGCATGAAAAAGATCACCTAACATTAAGATTGCGCCTGAAGATAACACTCAGGGATAAAACCCCAATCTTAGGTCACATCATTAAGAGTTGAGACTATCTAACACTTCAAAAAGCATGCAGTATACTTTACACAGGTAATGACACTTAAAATAGACAAGCTGCTCCAATCTCATTGCAACTACCCAATATATCTCCTAAAAGCAGCAATTATAAAAAATAATTCTTTCATATCCCAATATTTGAAATTTGGTCCATGTTTCTCTAGCTTCCTATCATTCAAATGGTCTTTCTCTTCCTCCTCAGAGTGACTGCATTCAGCTCTACTCAACCTTTGTGCTTCTGATGTCAAAATGTCATAGATCAAACTGCTCTTCCAACACTCCTTTCCAATTGGATTTTCAAAGACACCCTCACTTTCACATAACTCCTAGCTAGTCAGTTCAGGAAATTACTCAATTTGAACCCCGTTTACACAGACACTTAGTTCTTCTCTTCTACTCCTTCATTCTTCTCAATCAGTTTGCCCCTTCCCCAAGAAATTGAAACCATAGAAAAAAGATCAATAGCATACCAAAAGACGGGACCCCTATAACTGACTATTAATAATTATTGCATGTGTGCTCCTGAGAGAGAAAGGGCGGATTCTTGAAGACAATTATTATATATATAATAAGCTTAGGTTGGGCTCGGGTTGGGTAGGTTGACCCGCCTATTACACCCCCATAACTGACTATTAAATAATTATTGGTAAGATTTAAATTCTTGAAGCATTTTGAACCAAACAAAAGAGCAGGAAGTCAGAAAGCAATAACAGTGAAGCCAATCTAAAACATCCCCCAATCCCAAGTACATTACAATACAAAAGTAGCTGAAACATTAAACATAAAATTTTAACAGAAGCAACCAGTCATATACAAACTATGCTGACCACTTTCCAAGTTCCAACAGCAAATCAATGAAAACATTCCCATTTATGAAAGTTAACCAGAAAATATTCTCATCCAGGAAAGTTAACCAGCATACGGTAAGAAGATAATACATATAGATGCATTGAGATGAAAAGAAGCTACAGGAAATGATATCATCACTATTGGCCTCCAAACAGAATATATAGTATCAAAAAAGTTTCTAATGTTACCCACCTTTCGAAGTTTCTAATGTTACCCACCTATGAATTGTTTTCGAAAGCTATATCTGTCCTGAGATTAAGGTTTGTCATTTCAACTATAATTGGAACAACTCGGCGTTGTTCCAAAGCAGGAATTTGGAGTCTTTAGTACATTCTAAGATAATGTTTACGGGGGACTGAGCCAAAGGTGCATATGATCTTAATCAACATGACCATATAAGGAAACATAGGTACATTACAAAATGCATAATATGGAACTTGTCCAAAAAGCTTTAAATTGAGTAGTATAAAAAGGATCACCGAAGATCTTGATAGAAGCACAAATTGTTTTCACCAAAAGAACAACAATTTTCCGAGGAGTTCTCGTGTTCAAAATGAATTTACTAATTTTTGAGGTGCATGCAGCAAATTAACAACATCTTTCACCAGGGTACTCCAAATAAATCTTAGCCAATAGAATACAGAGTAAAAGCCGAAATGATAATGCAAGAACTAAAACCAAAATCCAAATGCAAATAGATACCTTAGGGAGTTCCATCATCTAGTATCAAGTTTTCCACAAAGGGTGAGATCTTGAGTAAGTAGGCCTTCACGTTAGTAGGCATGTTTCTTATGGTACCTTTGCTCTCTGATTTCAACTCCAAATACTTCAAATTTCAAAATATTAGAGGTTCACGTTCTAGCAAACTGGGAGCCATGCAGAGTAGCTAGGCATATGGAAGATAGATTTAGACAACCGTTTGATAGAAATAACACATTTCTGGTCCTAATATTAATTGAAGAAGAAAAAAAAAAAAAAAAGAAAGAAAGAAAGAAAAAGGAACAAACCTACAAAATTTTACCTTATCATTCAATCTACAACTAGAATTTTGATACAAAAGGTTAAAATACTTTTAAAAGTTATCATAATTATGACAATAATAATAATAATAATAAAGGTAAATGACACATACATACGGGTTGTCCAAAATACAAGGACCTTTCCTTTATTTTAAAAAGTTACTCTGTTCCCTTGTCACTAACATTAGCTTGATGCCGTTAACAACTGTTACTGATTTATCATTTTAATATTGCTCTCAATATTGAATCAATACACACATTTTGATTATACTTTGTATATGGTTGGTGGCTTTCTATGATCTAAGAGTGCAGGAGATTCAACAAATGTACCACATTTTGGATTTGCTTACATGGATCATGCCAAAGAATTTAGCGCTGATTTTTAAAATTGCTTGAAACAAATTTTCAAATAAATAGGAATTAAATTAATTAATCAACATGCCTTTCACCGCAAATGTGGCTATAGATACACTACTCAATCCAATGCTTTGTGTGCGTGCGTGCATGTATGATGCTCACCTGTAAGTCTCAATGAACTACATATTTTCAAGACAACTAGGCAAAGCATCAACTAAAGAAAAATAAAAAATCATACATTTGAGCATTTGAAAATTTTCATACAAATAAAGCACAACAAAAAACTATGAATAATAATTTACTGCTTGAAAGACTCCAAACAGAGAGTTATGATGGTATGGAAAAAACCCCTTCTTAGTGATCAAATAAGAGACTACTGCTAAAATTGGTATTCCGCTAAAATTTGACCTATCATCATGCATTTCCATCGCACTAGGTTGATGGAGGGAAGGTTCTTGTAACCATAAAACGTTATGGAGGAAAGATGCAACTTTTTAAAATTAAGGAGAAGTTCTTATATTTTCGACAAATCATAGCAGAGTGGAATGTAATTTACCCTAATAATTAAAGAGATCATAGGGATCAAAGGGAAAGACATAAAAATAGATATTTTTGTCCTAAAATATTTACCATACCTCAATGGCAATAAGGGATAATGTAAGAGACTTTGCAGTACGAAGCACATCAAGCATGGTGATCATATTCAATGCTATCTTCTGCTTAATTCCAGTCAGGCAATCGACGATAATCATGCTCAGTAAGCAAAGCAATATCTACTTTTTCGATACAGGAAAGGTTCTCCGTAGAACCCAATTCGGGGATAAATCCATCGAACTTGAAAGAAACGAGCGAATGGTGTCGATACCACGACCTTAAAATCTTGTCCGAAGGTAAATGGATTTGAGAATATTTCCAGGTTCTCAAGTTTTGGAGCAGAAATATTCAAATCTTTTGAAACATTCAGTAAGGTCAAATTTATCAAATTTGGAGCAGATATGACCGTCCTAACCAACAAACAATCAAGACAAAATGATTTCAATGCCAGGAAAACCAAGAACTTGGTCGAGGTTCTCATAGAAGATGCCGGACAGGCAGAGTGCGGTCAATGATTTACAGGAAAACAAGCAACGGGCAAACTCAAGACATTTGTTGAAACGGGCATGGATGCTGAGCTCTTGAACGCTGCGGCGGGCTGCATAACGTATCATCGTTTTCACAAGGCTTGCTTCAACGAAAATTGGAGTGGAGAAATTGAGCTTCTGGATGTTGGGGCGACGGTGGAAAGATAAAACCCTCATCACAAATTGCTTAAAAGATCTCATTTTGACCGTAGGATCAAAGAAGCCTTGAAAATGGGAAGGAATTGAAGTCAAAGTTCAAATAGGGAAGAGAAGTCCAAAAATACCTCCATCTTTTGGATAATACACAGGTTTGAACAGCGTGTTTAGTGTTCAAGGATGAGAAAATGGTGTGAAGAACGTCTTCTGGCAAGCTGCTGATCCTGTCCACCTCTTCTTCACTGCTCATATCATCCGTCTTCCTCTTCATCGTTTTACTGTGAAAGATTTTTATAAAGCTCCTTTGCTGCTTTTCTTCAATTTCCTCACACCATGCCGTTGCTGGAAAACCCAGAGAATTATGAAAAAGCCTTTTTGCTAGTTTACTTGGCAGAAAAGAAAAAAGAAACAGACGATGAGCACTTTCGGCTTGAAAGTCTTTGGGCCGAGACATGGTTAAATCATAGGGGGTCTGTTGGTATACCCCACTTGCTGTTTATCTCTCAATTTTTTCCATTTTTCAATCTTTTATAAAAAATTATATAAAAGATTTTTACAAAAAATTGATCACACTGTTTACTTAAAAAAGCATCATTTTAAACAATTTCATAGTAGAAAGTTTTTCTAATATAATAGCTGTTTAGCTGTAATGAAAGGGGCGGGAAAAACAACGGATTAAGTGAGAATAGCCATTCAAATTTTAGGCTGCGTTTGGTTTGAGGGAATAGAATGGAATGGGAGTGGGAATGGAATGAGAATGGGGATGGGAATGAGAATGAAAGAGGAATGGACATTCTATCCCAATATTTGATAAGGAATGGGAATAGAATGAAAAAGCATAAGTGGGATCCACTTTTAATGATTTTTATTCTTTAAAAGGTGGGAAAAGTCATTCCTTTTGATTTGGAAAGGAATGGCAAAAAAGAATGGCTTTTCCTTCATTAGAGGGAATAAACCCCTATAAAGGAATAACCATTTTATTCTCTTGTGCAATCAAACACTCACTTTTTTTTGGAAAATGGAATACCATTCCATTCCCTCTCTCATTCCCACATAAAAAACATAGCCTTAATGTTTAGTAAGAGGTAGAACTGGAATGGGTGGAACCTATTTTGTATAATTTCATTTCTTGAAGGGTGGGAATGGTTATTCCTCTTTGTTTAGAGAGGAATGGGTATCGCCTCCTTAGAGGGAATAAGCCTTTGTAAGAGAATTTTAAATTGATATATTTCAAATTCTTAAATCGTTGATTTCAATTTAAATATAAATGCAACTTTACCTTGCATTCTTAAACTTCATTATCTTTTTGAGGAAAAACTACAAAAACCTCTCTTGAACTTCAAAACATAACAAACAAGTTCCTGAATTGTTAAAATATTATTACATCATATCCCCTTCGTCATACCCCCTCCATCATGAACTAAAGAACCTAGAGTCAGGACAGGAACTCCCCAGATCAGTTAATATTGCCAATTTGAGATTGTTCTACCGTTAAGAGAGTTGTAATTACATGCAAAGACCAATCAATACAAATACAAATGTTATTCATAAAGATTGTCATGTATTTATTATTGCGAACTAAAGGCACTTGCTTAACAACGGGTCCAAGTCAATTATTGTCTAAGAATGGGCACAAGTCTCGCCTAAGAACAGGCCTGATCACAATAAACCTAAGAATAGGTTAAAAAGGAACTTGCCCAACTCTGGGTCCAGGTCAGCTATTGCCTAAGAATGGGCTCAGTTCTAAGACTTGCCTAAGAATGGGTCCAAGCAAAATTTTCTAAGACTTGCCCAAGAATGGGTCCAAAGGGAATGTGCTGAAACCGCAAGGTATAGGTAAAGTGTTTCCCTGAGGTGAAGGTGGGCTAGGGTGGGGAGTGTTTCTAGGTGAGCAACCAGTTTTTGGTAAGCTTCTTAGCATTCTTTATTCCATCCCGAGTTCTTGCCCTTCTTTAGGATCTGAAAGAAGGGGTGGCACTTGTCTGATGACCTCGAGATAAATCTACTAAGTGCTACCACCATTCCATTTAACTGCTGGACATCCCTAACCTTTGTTGGCGTTTTGAGAGTTCTGATTGCCTCAATCTTACTTAAGTTTGCTTCTATCCCTCTCCTCGAGAGTAGGTGACCCAAAAACTTCCCCGAGCCTATCCCAAATGAACTTTTCTTAGCATTTAACTTCATCCCGTACTCCCTAAGTCGGGTAAAGGCTTCAATCAGGTCTGCTAAGTGGTTTTTCTCTGAGCTACTCTTCACGATGGTATCATCGACATACACTTCTAAGTTTTTGCCAATCAATCCCTCAAACATCCTACTTACAAGACGTTGATAGGTTGCCCCAGCATTTTTCAGTCCAAATGGCATTACTTTGTAGTAGTAAGTTCCATTCGGGGTGATAAACCCTGTTGTTTCTTGATCGTGTTTTACCATAGGTATTTGATGATAACCCAAGAAGGCATTGAAGATACTCAGTCGCTCGTACCCCGAGATAGAGTCTATTAGTTAGTTAATTTTTGGCAATGGAAAACTATCCTTTGGGCATACTTTGTTGAGGTCTATGAAGTCAATGTATACACGCTAATCTCCTGTTTTCTTCTTTACACAGACGGGATTGGCTAGCCAACTCGGGTACTTCACCTCTCTAATAAATCCCGCTTTTAATAATTTATCCACTTCGGCAGAAATTGTTTGAGCTCGGTCATCAGATAGCCTCCGTTGTTTCTGAATTACGGGCTTGCAATTCAAGTCAACCTTTAGTTTGTGTGTGATAATCTTCGGATCAATTCTAGGCATCTCGTGGGGTGACTAAGCAAATACATCAACATTATCCTTCAAAAACTGAAACAATTCTGCGATGTCGGCCTCATTCAATGACTTCCTGATCCAAAAGAACTTCTCTGGATTCTCGAGATTAATTATCATCTTTACTAATTCTTCCCCAGTTCGGTCCGTGGGCTCCAGAACAGTTTCTTTGACCGTAGGCCGCTCCCCCTTCCGTTGCTATAAGGGGTTTTAATCAACTTTGGATTTCTTTTTCTGCTCTGGCATCTGCTTCGGGCCCTTTGTCTTGTCAGCCCTAGAGCTGGGAAGGTGTGGAATTTTGGACTTGAGCCTATCTTCCGAGGAGGTTGGGTGTCCCGAAGGTTCCGCCAAGAAACACTCTCGGGCTACTACTTGGCTTCCTTTTATCTCAATGATGCCATTTGGGCTCGGGAACCTGATGGACTGATGGTAAGAGGATGAAACAGCTTTGATGGCATGGATCCAGGGTCACCCAAGGATTACGTTGTACGTTGACTTCTCCTGAATGACCACAAAAGTCTCCATAGACTAAACTGGCCCTGTCCGAACTGGGAGAGTGATTTGATCCAGTGGAAAGGTCATGTTCCCATTGAAAGCCTTCAAGCTAACATGGCAAGGTTTGATGGTCAGAGTCTTTCAGCCCAAGTTGCCCAAACAACTTCTGGAACATCACGTTCACCGATGCCCCATTGTCTACATAGACCTTCCCCACATCGTAATTCCTAATAAGCATGCGTACTACCAAGGCATCATTGTGGGGGCATCATACTGTCCCATCAGATTTAGCACCCTAAAGAACAGAAGCTTTTCCCCAGATTCCCCTTTATGCCGAGGAAGTAGCATCGGTTCGCTCTTAACATCACTCACTTCGGCATTTTGACAAGCCACCCTATACTGAGCTCTGAGCTGACTGGTTGACAGAACAGTTTCCTCATATCCTCCTGTGATCATATCAATTCTCCCCAGTATCTTTGGTTGAGCAGATTGAGGGGCTCTGTTCTCAGGCTTCTTATGCTTGGATGGCTGCCCCTTCTCACCTTGGGCAATGAATTCGTTCAATTTGTCATCCTTCGCCCAAGCCTCGAGATTGTTTTTTAGGATCCTGTAATCTTCAGTTTATGGTCATGGTCTTTGTGGTAACTGCAAAACAACTTTCTGTTTCTTTTCTCGGCGTCTCTAGCCATAGGTTTAGGTCTCCCGAAGGAGTCTTTTTCTTTTACTGCTTTCATCAACTTGTAGTTGGGGAGAGTGAATACTGTGAAGATGGCTCGATTTGGGTCAGAAGACTGTTGAGGTTTCTCTCATCAGGAAGTGTCCCTTTGGGGTTTGGGGTCTCTTTTCTTATCATCTTTTTCATTGGTTTTGGTGGGCTTTAGGTTATAAAAGTCATCTAACTTCGAGTAATTGGCTACGGTGGAGAGTAACTTGGCTAGGTTTCTGGGCGGATTAACTGTTAGCTCCTTGAATAGGGGTGATGGCTTCCTTAACCCAAGGCAAAACAAATCCATGGCATTCTTTTTTACCAGATCATCGATCTCATTATAAACCTCCCAAAATCTTTAAGAGTATTCCCGAAGGCCTTCCCCATCTTTCTGTTTCAGCTTGTAGAGATTCTGCATTGTCCTCAGGAACTTACAACTAGTGATAAACCTCCTCTTAAATAGCTTACTTAGCTCTTGCCAGCTGTCAATAGACTCATCTGGAATCTTGGCCCACCACTTAAGGGCCACATTCCCCAGACTCATGGGGAAAATTTTGCAAAGAAAACACTTACTCCTAGAATATAACGATATGCATTGCAAATAATAATTTAAATGATGATATAGATTTATTGAAAGAGAGTAAAGAGTAAAGGTTATTTCGGAGTAACCTTGTGGGATTTGAACTTGCTGAATCCACCTTGTAAACGGACTTCGAACCACTCTGGAGCTTCCAGGTTTATTTCCTCTTTTCGCATGGTTGTCCCGATGCCTTTTGGAATCTCCTTCCTCGTTCTCCTCGTGCCTGGGAGATTGGGGGTGTTTTCTGCTAGTTCCCCCAGAACTCTTTTCCCTTCTCCTTTCGAGAGACCGAGATTTATGACGCTGTCTCTCATCTCTATGTGTTTCCTCCTCAGAACCCATTCGAGCACAAGATCTATGATGGTTTTCTCTCCATCTTCGAGAGTGATCTGAACATCAAGAACTGCACTTAGGGGACCTCCGCACTAACTCATTGTATTGCCTATCCCCCCTCCCTAAGTGCACGTGTTCTGGACCAGGGGAACCTTGCCTGTCATTGCGCTAGTTGCAATGGTGGTGGTGTGAGGCTTCGTGTCTAGGTGAGCTTTCCTGATGGCGGATGCGATGAAGTGGGCTGGTTTGGCTCGGTGCCTCGAAGACAACATTGGCATCGCAACGAGCAAAAGTCCGTTGGAGATGGAGGTGGTAGTTTTGCTCTGCCATCAGTTTGGCGAGCTGTGCTGTCTGAATCTCCGACTGCATAATGGCTATCAGTTCCACCACCGTTGTTGGGTTGGGGTTGTTTGTTACAGCCTTGTCAAATGCTGCTTTCAAGGCTGGCTGGTTATTAAGAGAGTGGAGGATAGTAGTCATCTCCGGCGAGATCTGATGTTGCTGAACCGAAGGACGCTAACTAGTTGTCGCCGACGGTAAAGAGGGATTACCGGCGGAGGTTGGGTTTTTACACGCTTCCCAGCATCCCCTATGGTGGTTTGGTCTACACGGGTGAAATTTGCTCTAGATGTGGTCCGCTTATAGGTGGACGGAGGTGGAGTGACCATCAAATCGCGATGGTTCCAACAAACGGCGCTAAATTGTGCGGGGTCTAAATCTGGACCTTGAAGACTGCTGATGATGAAGGAGCTGAATCTCACGGGTGGACCTGTGTTCACAAGCTAAGAAACAATGTCAGAGGGTGGGCTAAGGTGGGTTTTGGCCAAACCCTCTCCAAAGCTTAAGTCAGAGGCCGTTTATGGAAGTAAAGGCAAGGAAGAAGATGAATCCCAGAGGATTAGGGTACTGTAGCTTACCTTATTTGGCTGCATCGTATTCTACTTATACCCACCTATACAGACTGACCATGTGAGGTCAGGTAACTGCCTTAGTTAGGTCAGATCTAACCATGGTTTGCCAATAACCGTTTAACCATAGTTTACTGATCATGGTTGGGTAGACAACCATGGTTTCTTGTAACCGTTATGTTAGGGATAGTAGTTGTATTCAGAGTCTTGGACTGTAGTAGCAATTTGGACTGTAGTGTGAGTCATATGTTGGGTGTCCTGAGCTGAGTATAAGGTCCTGAGCTGGGTGATGGCGTGCCTTGCAATGGACTTTGCTGAGCTGTTGTTGCCACGTGTCAGTGGTCCCAATTCGAGCTCTTTAGCTTGAGTTGGGTCTTCGGTTCGAGAATATTTCTACACAACTTATCTTAAATAATAGAATTAGTTGCTCTTTTTCTATTTTTAACCAAACCACAAAATTCAATTTTTTTTTTAATAAAAAAATCAATAGAATTTACTTATATCCCTAATCCCCCATTATCAACAAATGGGTATCAATGCTTATCTACAAACTTAAACCCTAGATCACTGATAAGTACAAAATATTCACTGAAACTACTCCTTAATTTATATTTTCTAGTTATTTTATTATATTTAATTTGGTGTGTTTAAAGTGATTTATTGCAGGGGACTAATGATTCTACACCAAAAATATGTTAATTTGGTCCACTTAAGCCAATGAATGCAACTTGGAGTAATTTTTCCACTTGCTTGAGCTTAAAAAGAAAAGAACTTATTGATATAGTAAAGTTACCAGTCAATCTGAGATAAGTTGACTGACAACAGATGTAAAGTTAATAGTCGTTCTGTAGCAGAACAGCAGTAGATTTTGTGTGTCCACTATGACCCACCACTCATCAAAAGTCTACACTAACCCACCCACCCAACCTGGTGAAATGTTGCTCGGCCATTTGCAAAAGCCTAGCATTGATGATAAATGGTGGCATCCAGACAAGTGAAGGAAAAAGAAGAGAATGGGAATAAAAGAAGTGGGGGCAGCAAAGTGGTATATATTAAACAAAACAAAGAAAATGAATATAAAAGAGAAAGAAGTGAGGGATTTTGCTTTGTTTAATAAACAAAGAAGGGGAGAACATGAGAAGACTGAAAAAGGAAAAGAATGAGTGGGATTTTAAAATAAAAAGGAATGAAGATGGAGAATAAAAAAAATAAAAAGGATAGATAGCCAAAGAAGACTAAGAGGTGTGGAGCAACAATTGAAAAAAATTAAAAAATAAAGGATTCCACAATTGAGGTTGGGATGTTTTCCCTATAAATAGCAGCGTAGGAGAACACTAGGGGTGCGTTTGGTTCGGGGAAAGGGAATGTGATGCCAAGGAATGGGACATTACTTGGGAATGGAAATGTGATGAATATTACCTATCCCCACGTTTGGTTGGTTGGGAATGGGTATTGGGAATCCTTTAAACATTCCCAAATCCATGTTTGGTTGGGTCAGGAATATGATTCCTATTTGGATGAAATTATTATAATACCTTCACTCTCCTTCTCTTTTTTTTTTTTTTTTTTTCTTCTTTCTTTCTCTCACACAGTCACATTACCCTCTCATTCTCGTTCTCTTCTTTTTTTCTTTTTTCTTCTCTGTTTCTTTCTCTCCCTCACTCTCCTTCT
This sequence comes from Liquidambar formosana, assembly GCA_039720395.1. Classification (NCBI taxonomy): domain Eukaryota; kingdom Viridiplantae; phylum Streptophyta; class Magnoliopsida; order Saxifragales; family Altingiaceae; genus Liquidambar; species Liquidambar formosana. The sequence continues at coordinate 38,819,696 of CM077820.1, forward strand.
CTCTCACCTCCTCCGACGCCATCGCTGCCACTACCACTATCACTGTTACCTTCTTCTCTCACCTTCTTCTCGCCTTTTCTTCTTCTTGCTCCAACTTCCACCACTTCCAGTACTTGGTTGGCCCTGTCTCTCTATCCTCCCTACTTTCTCTCTCTAAAACATGTACCAATCTCACCTTTATTTGACGGGAATTCGCACTAATGATGACGGGAATTCGGTAGCAATTGTAAAATCTACAGAAAGAAAAAGGAGGCCAATGCAAGAGAAGGCAAAGAAGGAGAAGGACCAGCGAAGATCACTTCGGAATCGCCGTCGTTGATCGCTTCAGAATCACAGCCTTAGATTGATTCGAAATCGACCCCATGCCTACATTCATACGATCAGCCATACTTCTACAGCGCAATTCCCAGCGCAATCGCCACCTATACTTCTACTCAATTCTCTTTGAGTCAAATCAACAGTTTAGGGTTAGGGTTTCAGCTGGTGTTGAATTTTGTGCTTTTTCTTTTTCAATTTAGCTAAATCTGTTGCATTAGACTCGGTAAGGTGGAGATTTTTATCTTTGTATCTAATTTGCTATGGTTGTGGTTTTCGGTTTCGATGGATATGGTAATCAAACACCGATGATGATGGTAATTCGTATCAATGATAACGGCATGGAGGTGGGTGTTCGGTGGGTTCGGTGAGTTCGGTGTTCTACCATGCAACGGTGTGCCATGGGAGGCCATGGGAGGGCGCGATTACTGATCGCGTTTTAGGGGAGATGGGAGAAGGGACATGAGCGGAATAAGAAAATATTGTTTGGAAGAGGGGAGGGCACGGTGGTCATATTCTTTATACTAAAAATCATTCCCAGGCAACACAAATCAAACCCACCTCCCACCTGATTTTCAGATACCCAGAGATAGTGGGAAAGTGAAAGTAGCGGGAATGCATCATTGCCGGGGAAGAAACGCACCCAAACACTAGAATCGGGAATGTGAACCCATTCTCGGGAATGAAACCCCCATACCAAACACTGCCTAGGGGGGTTACACATGGAAGGATTCAGAGGGGAGGCACAGAAACGGCTAAGGGGAGGAGCCAATTCTTAATTTTCTATATGGTCAACTAATCTAGCTTTGTTTTAGGGTGTAGATGAAACCTTAATCAAGTATTGTGTATTTTATTGTATTGTGTTTTGGATTTAATTATTTGTGTACGGGGATTGCATAACTAGGAGGATTGTACTGTTGATACAATAGGTTTTAGTGTTTTTATTTCACATTGTGTTTAATTTTCGTGATTTTAAATACAATGGTTATGCAATAGTTTTCACTATACATATATTTGGAAATTAAGATGATTCATGCTTAGACAAGACGAGTCGTGCCCACAAATTAGTTTAGAGTAGAGTAGGTGAGACGGTTCGTGCTATATCTTTGATCAGTCATGCTCGATTTACAAATATATGAATTTTTCTTGAAGATGTCATTGGGCTTGTAGCTACAATGTGTCTTTCTCATACCAAAAAATAAATCTTTGAAACACATTACAATAAAAGCATTTTTACAAGGTTAGTGGTGGATTCGAGACCCTAAGTATTCTTTTCCTTGAAGAAAACATAAATTTATTTTGCTTACATTTAATAGAGTTCAAAACCACAAAATCATCTTTGTGAATTATTTTAGTGTTCAATTTTCAAAATTAAAATAATCCCAGTACAGTCTTTGTGGTACGACACCTGTACTACCACTATATACAAATTTTGCATCCTACGGGTAATTAATTTTGAGACGATCAATCACTCACTCAACAAGTGTTATTGACAATGAGCCCTTTTGCTAATTAGCAAAAAGGGAAAAATTAAAATTAAAATAAAATGGACAATGAGCCCTTTCGGCTTGAAAGTCTTTGGGTTGAGACATGGTTAACCATGGGGGCTCTATTGGTATCCCGACTTGTTTTTATCTCCAATTTTTTCAATTTTTCGACAATTTATAGAAAATATAAAAAAAATTTATAAAAGTTAATTACGTTGTCTACTAGAAAATATTATTTTGAACAATTCTGTATAAGAAAATTTTCTCAAAATCTATCAATTAAGTGAATTTTTTGGTTGTTTATAATTTTGATAAGTTAGCTTTCTTCTATAAAGTTGTGTAAAATGATATTTTCTAATATACATCACAGCTAGTTTTCATAAAGAGTGAGAATGATTATCCCTCATTATTTGAGAAGGAATGGATATCGCTTCCTTAAAGGAAATAGGCGCAAGGGAATTTTAAATTCATAGATTTCAAATTCTTAATTCGTAGATTTCAACTTGCATCTAAATGCAACTTTACATTGCATTCTTAAACATCATTACCTTTTAAGGATAAATTACACAAAACCTCTCTTGAACTTCAAAATAGAACAAATAAGTTTCTGAATTGTTAAAATATTATCACATTTTGTCCCCTTGGTCATACCCCCTCCTTCACGAACTAGTGTCTAAAAGTTCCTCTTAAAGTTTCTAACTTATTATGAAGTTTCTTAAAACAATTCAATTTAAGCTCTTTGATCAAGTGTAATTTAAGGGCATGTTTGAGTGTTCAAATGGAAATTTAAGTTTACATAATATTAAGCTATTGAAGTCACATATCCAATCACCTTGAATGGAATAATTCAAAAAGATGATTATCATCATCACAAATAAGGGTTGAAATACAAAATAGTGATATTGGACGAGAACTAACCATCTAGACGTATACTTAAGCGAGTTTGGATTCGATACTGAGTTGAAAAAACTTAGCACAGGGTTGAGTTTAATGGGAGCCATTGGATGGGTGTTTTGATGGCTTGGATTAAAGCATCAAAAAATTCTATTGAAATGACCAAAACGACCTCAATTAGTAACATTTTAATGTATTAATCTGAACCGTTGATAACCCCATTCAATGGCTCCTATTAACTTAGCACCGTACCGAATCCACAGGCCCTAACCATTTGACGAGAACTAGTTGATCATCTTAACAGGTATGCATGTTCGGTTGCCAACGGGCCCCTGTGAGGCCACAGATGTGAGCATTTGATGCAGTGGCTGCACTTCTGCATCTCCACAGAAGAATATCTTCACATGCATGCCTCTGATAGTAGTGCTCAAATTTCAGATTTTATTCTTTCATTCAGTTGGTGAACAGTTACCTCTTTCAAGAAACTTGGCTAAATAGTAGTTATCAGTATTTTAGTATAGCAGGCTGACCAGCATCATTTGGGGCTTCATAGAGGATTTTATTTCTGTTCGGGATCGATGTAGACACTTTTCGGTTGTATTCTATTTTGAATGTGAAACTCACTCATAGTAACACATTTTTGGTAAGCTAAAGACCATTTTTGTCGCGTTTCGGTGAAAAATTGTATGTGAAAATACATCACATGATTTTTTGAGTTACTCCAATGTAGTTGAGCCTTTATTTTTTTTTTTTTTCATCCACCTTTCGCTCTACCTCCTACCACCATTTATTCCATTTCTTTACAAACCTTTCATTCCTTCCCCTTCGGCCATTATATATATTTATATATATATATATATATAAAAGATGATGATCAGGTAAACACGTGTTGATATAACTTATATCAACACTCGCATTAAGAGTTGTACTTTGTGCATTAGTGGGATATGAGGTACATTAGACTAATGCAAGGAGTACAACCCCCAATACATGGTACTGATATAACTTATATCAACACGTGCTGATGGAAACATAACTAATATAGGATGATAATCAAGTAAGCACATGCTGATATAATTTATTTCAACACCCGCATTGGGAGTTGTACCTTATGCATTAGTAGGATATGAGATATATTGAACCAATGCAAAGGGTACAACCCCCAATGCATAGTGCTGATATAACTTATATCAACACGTGCTAATGGCAACATAACCGTATGTATATATATATATTTCATCATTTCTTCTAATAAATTTCTAAAAATTAATTTTTTTTAAAAAAAAAACATTCTTGCACATCTCCCAATAAAAAAGTTCTTATTGATCTAAATGCAAAATTAAAAAAAAAAATTAAAAAAAAAATACTAATTTTTGACTAAAAAAACCTTCAATTCGTATTGAGCTGAATGCAAAATGGGAACAATGGTGAAGCACAAAGAAAACAATTTGCATCTTTGATTCGGAACAGTGGAACCACCCCCATCTCTCGCTCACTCTCTCGATCTCTTTAAAAAAAAAAAAAACAAGGGTTCAGTTCAGACTGAACCGAGAAAAACGTTTCAGTATGGTCCGGTTCTCGATTTTTGTTTTGGATAAAAGGTAGGAATTTTATTGAATAAATATTATTATTCAAAAAATAAGTATTATTATTCATTGAATAATACTTATATATAGAGTATAATATATTACTATTAACATATACTTTTATATATATATATATATATATATATAAATATTTCAATTCTCGGGAATTCTGTCCGGTCTGATTCTGAAACTCCCTAAACCGTAGACCGAATAGAATTGATCAATTCTTATAAATTTTAAATTGGAACCGTATCAGTTGCTGTTTGGACCAGACTAAATTGATTGGACCGGTTTGGTCCTCGGGTCTATCCAAACCAACTTGCACCCCAAAAATGGACCAATATATATGAAGCCAATTAACTAGCTAGCCAAGGTACATGTACAACTGCATGATTTTGACTACATATATATATATATATATATATATATATATATATATATATATATCTAGTTCCGATCAGGTCAGCACGTGTTGATATAACTTATATTAGTACCACGCATTGAGGGTTGTATCTCGTATATTTGCCTAATATACCCCATAACCTATTAATGCACGAGGTACAATTCTCAATGCAGGTGTTGATATAAGTTATTTCAGCACAAGCTCACCTGATTATCATCTTATATATATTAAGTGAAAGGAGATTCAACCATCAAAAGGTATTCTAGCATCCCAATTAAGTTGGTATTATAGAGACCTCAAATCATATGCTATAGGTTCAAATATTATTAAAAAGAAGAAAAGGCAGTACAATAAGACAGGAAAGAAATTAAACGCAATTGGGCGTGGTGACCTGTAAAATTTCACAATCTATCTCACAAGCATGAAGTACTAAATTCTAAAACCTATACTTAGGCAAATTATTCCAATCACGACAAAGCGCAAAAAGAAGAGCTGAAGGAGCTGTCCACCACCATTTAAACCTATTCTCAAGTAAGCCCATGTTAACCACTTGATCAACTATTGTATTGCCTTCCCCTAAAACTATGAGAACATCGAAAATTCATATCTCTCAAGTATGATTTACAATTCTGCCGGTGAATTCTAAGCTGTGAAGGAGGAGCAATATATAGAGGCCAGGAATTATGAAAACTTTGAATAGAAGACGAATTAAGATTTGATAATTGGAGCTTTTTTCGGAATATGCCCACATATGAAATATAATTTTATAGTATTATTATTGGACCCATGCTTTTGATGTAGATGGGTTGCCATAGCCTCCTTTTTCACATATATAACAGACTATCGGTGCGATGGTTTGAATGTCGCGTGTTGATTGGTGCATGTCATGCATGCACATGTGGGACTCACTTCATATGCATAACATACACCAATTAGTGCACGACAGTTCGACCGTCACGGCTGACCATAACATTCTAGCTCCTTGAACCAAATATCCTTACTAAAAAATCTAATGAAACTTTTATCTTTCCACATTGCAAAAAAATGAAAATACAATTGAATCCACCCCATAGGATCCCAACTGCTTTTCTCCTTCATCCAAATTTCCCTTCTCATTTGGTTTATCCATCTGGATGGACTTTCATTTTATTCATTTTTTGAACCATGAATAAAATTGAACTAGTGTTGTTTCTTTCTTTCTCTTCCTCTATTTCTTCATTCCTCCACTTTTCTTCTTTTGCTTTTGTGAGCATTGTGGAAAGCGGAACATGCAGTAATCTTTTCTCTTTTTTTCTTTTAATGTAAAAAGAATTTGAATTGTTTCTTTCTTTCTCTTCCTCTATTTCTTCATTCCTCCACTTCTCTTCTTTTGCTTTAGTGAGTATTGTGGAAAGTGGAAACATGCAGTAATCTTTTCTTTTTTAAAGTAAAAAGAATTTGACTCAATTAATCATGCAGTGTATGGGATAATACAACAAATGTGGCCATTAAATCGTAGAAATCATTTTGCTGTTGTTCTACAGATCGAACTACCACTTTTACTATGCAAAGATAAAGTGGGATTCCTTCTCCCTATTACTTCTACTTTACTCAAAGTGATCTGTGGCCACAACTTTTCAGGAATAATTGAAATGGAAGTGGCACAACTTTTTAATTTCTCATTTGGATGACCAAGGGACCCTAAATGTTTAATCTACCATTGTGTCCCTTTTAAAAAAAAAGGTTTCCACTTTTTCTAATTCATAAATTAGGGTATTTTAGTCTTTTGATTTCTAAGAGGATAGTAGAATTATTCTTGTTTGGACAGTTGTACCACCATAAAGCAATTTGGAAATTTATCACTTTGAAGTAGCGTGAGAAAACTGAATTTAAAATGAAGCAGTCAGTCTGTAAATTTTCCCTATAAAGAAGGGAGCATAGAATGATAGAACCAGAAGTCAAGGCAATATTAATTTAGTTTACAGAAGGCGGGCCATCGCCCTTCATTTAAGCATCCAAGTTCAAAAGCAAATTGAGCTCTTATTTATTCCTTCATTCTTATAAGAAGAAGATAAAAATTGTGAAGTATGGTTGATGCTGCTGTTGTCTCCATTGTAGTTGAAAAGCTTGGTGAATTTCACATCCAAAAAGTAGTTTCCTCGCAAGATGTGAGGGATGAAGTGGAGTGGCTGAAAACTGAGCTGAAGATAATGCAAAGTTTTTTAAAGGATGCAGAAGAAAAACAAGATGGTGATGATAGAGTATGCCAGTGGATTTCTCAAATCAGAGACGTTGCTTATGATTCTGAGGATGTTGTAGACACCTTCGTCCTCAAACAAAAAGTGGAACGAACTCCAAAAAGAAAGAGGGGATTCTTGGATTATCTCAAGTTCCCTTCCATCTTCAACAGAGAGAATATTGAAATATGCAACGAAATAAAAGCACTCAAACAAAGGTTGGTAGAAATCTCCAGAAGGCGAGAATTTTATGGCATCAGAAATCTCGGCGATGTTGGAGAAGGGACGGGCGGTGCAAATGGAAACCGAAGATATCTAAGAAGAACCTCCCCCTATGCAGATGAAGAGCATGTTGTCGGCTTTGAGAATGTTGCTGCTTCATTGGTTGATAAGCTTCTCACAAAAGAGCCACAACGCTGCGTGATTTCGATATGGGGTATGGGAGGTTTGGGCAAAAGTACTCTTGCCAGGAAACTTTATCACCATAGCAAAGTTGAAGGCAAATTTGAGTACCGCGCTTGGGTTTGTGTGTCACAAGAGTATAGAATCCCAGATCTTCTTCGAAGAATCATAAAATCTTTCAAGCGTACCAAAGAGGAGTTGGAGAGGTTGGAGAAGATGACTGATCAGGAAGATCTGGAGTGGTACCTTCGTAAGTTTTTAGAAGGACACCAATACTTGGTCAGTGATTGATGATGTATGGGAGAAAGAAGCTTGGACAATCTTGAAGAGAGCCTTCCCAGATAACAAAAATGGTAGTCGAGTCATTGTCACCACTCGAATTAAAGACGTTGCAGAGAGCTTAGACGAGAGGACTTATGTCCATGAGCTTCAATTTCTAAGTCAACACGAGAGTTGGGAACTATTTTGTAAAAAAGTGTTCCCCAACCATAGTGCTACAAGTCATTGCCCACCGGACTTGCAGATGTTGGGGAGGGAGATGGTGGAAAAATGTGGTGGCTTACCACTTGCCATAATTGTTTTAGGTGGATTACTATCTAGGAAAATGCCAGATGAGTGGCATAAGGTGAAAGAGCACATTTGGCGGAATTTAAGGAAGGGACTCCATTGATATCACCCCAATTTTAACTTTAAGTTTCAATGATTTGCCTTATCGAACGAAGCCCTGCTTTCTCTACTTGGGTCTATTTCCTGAAGACTTTGAGATCAACACGGAGAAACTGATTCGCCTATGGGTTGCGGAAGGCTTTATACCACCTGGAGAAGAAACATCAGAGGAGGTTGCTGAGGATTGGTTGAATGAGCTCATTGGTAGAAGCCTGATTCAAGTAGCGAGAAGAAGTTGGATGAAGATTACAGCATGTCGAGTCCATGATCTTCTTCGAGATCTGGCAGTTGAGAAGGCGAAGGAGCTAAAATTTCTTCATATTTATGATGGAAATACTATTTCAACACCATCCTCCACTAGTACTGTGTCATCATATCGAAGACATGCTGCTCATTTTATGCCATTGGAAAGGTATGTGTCAGTTGATTGTTCCAAATCCATGCCTACGTACTCTTTTGTTCACCAACCAAGATCCTGGTGAACCAAGCAATGCAAATTTTTTCAAATTTATACATGGAAGATTCAGATTACTAAGAGTCCTGGATCTTCATGGTGGTAGGCGTTATATGCCTCGAAGGAGCAGCTTACCTGATGCAGTAGGGGAACTGATACACTTAAGGTACCTGGGGTTAAGAAATAGTGGGATAGCAGAGTTGCCATCATCTCTTGTCAACTTAAAGGCCCTACAAACCTTAGATGCATTAACTAGGGCTGGCTTCGGGAGGGTGAGATTTCCAGGCAATATAGATGAGCTCAAACAATTGAGACATCTCATTGGAGAATTTGAACGGCTTTCAGGAGTCGACCAATTAACAAACCTCCAGACTCTGAAATTTGTTGATGTTTCTGATTGGATTCGGATTAATCCAGTGAGTTTGATCAATCTTAGGGAGCTCCGTATAAGAGCCTATTCGGATAGCAAAGAACCAATTGGGTTCACTTGTGACCCTATTGGTAATTTAAGAAACCTCCAATCCTTGTCAATAAATTTAACTTCCCAAATGCGCTTCCCTTCAATTCGACCACTCTACAACTGTAATCGTCTTCTCCAGCTGATAATATGTGGGAGAATAAATAACCTGCCCTGAACAGATGCACAAATGCCTACCAAATCTCAAATACCTCATGTTAGAATGCTATGGACTCTTGCAAGACCCATTGCCAACATTGGAGAAGTTGCCAAATCTACTGATTCTTCAGTTGCTACGTGACAAATTGAGGAAATTGAAGAAATTGAGTTGCACTGCGGAAGGATTTCCCCGACTTGAGGTTTTAGTACTTGATACGCTTTATGGTCTGGAGGAGTTGGAAGCGGAGGAAGGTGCTATGCCTATGCTTAAGGGTTTACGAATAAATGACTGCGACAACTTAAGAGTTCCAGAGAGATTGAGGCCTATCCCGGACCCCAGTAGTTTGAATTGGGATTGGGACGATACGGAAGAAGACAGAAGTTATTGAACCTTCCTCCGGAGTTTGGCCTAGTCATGTTGTGCACTTTCTACTAGAATAGCCACGGGAGGAGGAGAGGCACACCACAATGGAGTGCAAGTAAGGTTATTCACTGCCGAGGGGTCTTGCGGCTCAGTTAGCTGGAGTGTAGAGGGATTGAGTTGAAATGTAATTGTGTTAAATTCTCTTCAATGATTGGTTTCTACTTCTTGTGTTTTTTCCTTTTTTTTTAATGAAGTTTTATGTGCCCTAGTGTAGGTGTGTTCTCCTCTACTTAGCTTCAACTCGATCTTGAATTCCATATTATTTTAAGAAAATGACATACGAATAATTTTGAATCACAACCTTGGAATTATGCTTCTTGGAACCACTAATATCTAGGATCCACCTGATGAAATTTGAGTCTAATACAAATTGCTGAAATATGATTGGTAAAGGGGGGACTCTAGTGGCATCCCAAGACTTACTTTTCATCCCTCTAGTACTTATTTTACATTTCAAGGTTTTATAAAAAATATTAAAGATTTTTAAAAAAATCAGCCCGTGGTTTCCACCAGAAAACATCATTTTGAACAACTTTATAGAATAATTTTTTTTTCCAAATCTATCGTTTAAGTAGATTTTTTTTGCTATTTATAGTTTATCTTTCATAAATGGTTAAAAAGTCCACTTAAAAAAAAAAAAAAAAAAAAAAAACAACCATTTTTTCTATAAAGTTGTTCAAAATGATATTTTCTAATAGACCCACGATCAGTTATCATAAAAAACCTTTCTTATTTTTCATAAAACCTTAAAATATAAGATAATTGAAGGATAGAAAGGAAGTATTGGAATGACAACAAAAGCCCCCTTGGTAAAACTCTAATTGGTCCATTATAAAATGGTATTATAGTCCATTTCTACCATCACTACCCCACGTATTAAGAAGAAGCTTGAGCCTTGATCAGCTCCTGTCAACTTCTTTCACCTCAGGTTCCACTATGGCTTTGTGCATTCTATTGCCTCACTTTGGAACCTAAAGTGAAAAAGGAAAAAATTAAAAAAAAAAAAGAAAAAGAAAAAAAGATTCGAGCTCCTTTTGTTGATAAAAATGCTATCGTTTCATTTTAATTGTTGCTAGGTAAATATTATGCTCTCTAACATCTTCTAAGCTAAGACAATGACATATGTTTAGTTTAACAAAATAGCATAATCTTTTAAAATAATACTAAATTGGTCACATAGATAACACATAATTATTTTTCATACAAAGTTCTAATTGCTCGTTGAGAGAGGGCGCTTAATTAGGGCTAGGTACCAAATGTTTTTTAAAAAAAAAATTTGAGAGGTGCATAGTGTTTTTAGAATTAGACTGCAAGGGGCAAAGTGTAATTTCATCAAAAGGAAAATTAAAAAAACATATTAAGAATTTCTCGATTTATTTGAAACACTTGATCAGCTGCGATATTGCCTTCACTAAAAATATGAGAACATCAAAGTTTCATATCTATAGTTCAGCCGGCGAATTTTAAGCTATAAAGGAGCAAAAGATGAATTATGAAAACTTTGAATAACAGACAAAGAATCACTCTGATGCTATAGATTTCTCCAACCGAGAGACCAATGATGATCGACTGCAAGAAACTTGGTATAGAAAGCTGAATGAGTCCCAATATTGGCAGCAAATATACCTTTAACAAAACCTCTATGAGATCTAATAGATGGAGCTCTCAGAATATGCCAGCATATGAAATATAATTTTTTTGGACCCACGATTTTGATGTAGATGGGTTGTCATAGCCTCTAATTACTTCACGTATATAACAAATGATTGGTGATTATCACGTGTTGATTGGTGTGTGTCATGCATGCACAAGGACGGAGCTAGCACGCATGAGGATGGGCATCTGCCCCACCTGAGCAATTTTTTTTATTTATTTAAATTTTGATCCCTTTAACTTTTACAAGATTAGAAATCTGCCTTACTTAATATATGCTTTCTCAAGATTTTGTTGGAGGAAGCCTTTCAATACTTGGGGATCAATTGGATACTTATATTTTTTATATGTGCTCCAATAGTGAGTATTCAGATTTGAAGGAAATTAGTGATCTTGCTACAAAACTTGTTGAGACAAAAAAAAACACGATTTATATCTAGAAGTCTACTTTCTTTTGACATTAACACTGATCCTACCAGTTGCAACTGCTACTGTGGAAATAGTATTTTCTGCTATGAAGATTAATGTAAAGAATCGTTTGCATAACAAAATGAGAAATTAATTTTTGAATGATAGCTTAGTTGTATTTATGGAAAGAGTGGTATTTGATGTTGTTAATAATGAAGCTATCATTCAACGCTTTCAAAAGATGGTGTCTCATCAAGGATAATTGTAGATGTATTGAATTAAAATATGATTTATCAATGGATTGTACATTTTTACAAATTTTTAATTCTATCTCAAAATTACAAGAATAAAAAAAAAAAATTGATTAAAGGTTCTTCGATTTTTTGAATTAAGATATACTAATTATCAACCAAAATTCGCCCCACCTCACTGAAAATCTTGGTTCTATCCCTGTGCATGCATATGTGGAATTCACCTCGTGTACATGACATGCACCAATCAGCGCACAACAGTTCGAGTGTCACAACTAACCATAACATTCTCCTTGAACCAAATACCCTTACTAAAAAATCTAATGAAACTTTCATCTTTTGACATCGCAAAAATAATGAAAATACAATTGAAGAGATTGAAAATGACAATCGACCCCACAGGATCCAACCGCAACTCTTAGCAATTGGTCCATCATTAAATTTGGAAGCCATTAGTCAATTATTGCTAAAATATTAGATAAAATACTAGCAATTATTGGACTAATTGCCAACTTTCCCTACGATAAAACGAAAAAAGAATTGGAAGCCATATATGGCAATAGAAGGAGGAGACCATCAGAGATTTGATCTTTGCTCGGCCACGTGAAATAGAAGAAATGCGAATTTTGATCTTTACAATGTTCTGATCCAGACCTGAAACAGTAGAGAGAGAAACAATGGAGTGAGGGATGAACAAAGCAATGAGAAAGGAGAGAACGGTTAGTCACTTTTTTTTTTTTTCCCTATCCCTCATAAAGAACACTAGAAATTTCTAGGCAACAAGCTAGCAAAAAGAAGAAAACTCCTGAAAAAGAACCACTTTAAAAAAAGTTTAACTCAAGAACAATATAGTCTTTAAGTTGAAGAAACCAAGATAATCATGACAGACAGAATCTCTTGCTGCAGATGAAAGATCTTCAAGCTTATTAAAAGATGTAGAAAGAGTAGAGTAGTATCATACTCAAATTAATTCAAATCTTTTTTTTCTTTTTTTTTTGGCCAAACAAGACATATACTAGGCCATTGGCCCTAGATTTATCCCCACAAGCCTATGCATCCGATAGTAAGAGAACGAATATTCGAACTCGAGGCCTACGATTCTTGAGTCGTGGTCCTTTATCATCTGCACTACCTTCGTAGGATGATTCTAAATCTTTTTGATAAGCGAAAAAGGATAGAATGGGGCGACCAGCTGTGGTAACTCTACTTGGGTTTGACCATATATAGTAGCTCCTATTTCCGTTGAGGAACCAATGACAGGAGGGGCCTAGAGTATGAGTCGCAGACACTCCCTCAAATTGGTTGACCAAAAATACTGATTTATTGGTCTAATGCATGTACCACTCCTCCATCTGATAATACTATTGCCATTATAATTTATAACCAACTGCCAAAGAGAACCTTGTGTGTGATCGTAGTTCAACCTTGGATACCACTCCTCTAGCAACCTTGTGTGTACTTAAGGCTCTCTTTCCCCTTGAACCTCGAATTACCCCTGATATAAAAAATAATAATAATAAATGTGACTTCACCATCTACTAAGAGATACATTGAAGTTGAAAGATGCAAAGGTTGAAGAATTCTACTCCAAACTTAGTTCCATGGATTTTCTCTATAGGAAGGTAAGTAAACCAAGTCACTTACCCATAGACCAATTAAATTGATGACCAATTAAATTAAATTGATAATTCACATACACAACATACAAATGAGGAAGGCCACATATATGGGCTAGACCAAATGAGGATTGAATATCCCACAAGGTTAGGCCACACTTGACTTCCAAAAGGGGGTCTCACACCCTAAGACTTGCTTTTCATCCCCCGTTAATTTCATATTAATTTTAAGGTTTTATGAAAAATATAAAAAGTTTTCATAAAAACTAACCACAAGGTCCCTTAGAAAACACCATTTTGAATAATTTTGTAAAAGAAATTTTTTTCAAAATCTAAGGTTTAAATGGACATTTTAGTCATCTATAAAACAAACACTAAATTATCAAAAAATCAGATTAAACGATAGATTTTGAAAAATCTTTTTTTTATAAAGTCGTTCAAAATGATGTCATCTAATAGATAATGTGATCGGTTTTTATGAAAATTTTCTATATTTTTTATAAAACCTTAAAATGTAAAATTAATTGGAGATGAAAAACAAGTCTTAGGGTGGCTCCAAAAAGGCCTAACTCTTGAAGGAAATATGGAACCTATACACTCATAAAGTCAATCTTAACTAGTCGAACTAGGATCTTACAAAAACTCACGAGAGAGAGAAAGAGAGAGAGAGAGAGAGAGAGTGTGTGTGTGTGTGAGCGACCCTTCCAAAAAGGCCTAACTCACTCTTGAAGAAAATGTGGAACCTATGCACTCATAAAGCAAATCTTAACTAGTCCAAGTAGGATTTTACAAAAACTCAGGAGAGAGAGAGAGAGAGAGAGAGAGAGAAGCACTATGGGTAAAACAAAAGTAGTATTTCTGTGAGAGAGAGAGCAGCGCTCTGCGTAAAGTAAAGGGGTGTTTCTACGGTACCTTGGTGTTGCTTTTCGGTATGGTACCCATAAAAGAATAAAATCGTACCATGCCAATGCTCAAATGACACGTGTTTTGCAAGATTATTATATTTAGATTTTGACCGGTTGCCTTTGGAGCCACTACCGGTTTGCAATGTACAAGACCAAGGGAGTTCAATATTTTAATGGGTGTAAATGCCCTTTACACCCCCTCACCAATAAATGAGCAATTGTCCTTCCCCAACATCCCTCAACAAGCCTATAGAGAATTTAAATAGAGAATTTAGGGCGTAACAAACAAAGCAGATCAGTTCATTGAATAACATCCCTCAACAACCCTATAGAGAATTTAAATATAGAATTTAGGATGTAACAAACTAAGCAGATGAGTTCATTAAATATAGAATTAAAAATGGTTGGAGCTTCACTTAAATGTGGCAATTTAAATAACGTAACCTAAGCTCCTCTTCAACTCCCCTTCCCTTCAATGTGGCTATCAGCTTGGTTGCTTCTATGGTAAACAAAATCGGTAAGCCAACCTTCAAGTTAGGTTATTTAAATCTATGTTTACATTTTTGTTTTAGAATAATAGTGTTTTTGATATGCTATACATTTCAGTTGGTTTTACTTCATTCTTTCTACCACTAGATTATTCATGAAATTATCGAGTTTTGTTTAGATTGTAACTTACCCGAGTTGTAGAATTTGCCATTTGTATTTTTATTTGGATGAGACATAGATTGATTGAAAAGAGGATATAGTTGACCATTTTAGTTTAGTTGTATTGATTTTTGCAAGGAAAAATGAAGATTTGTTGAATATGACCATTCATAGTTCATTTTAGTTTTTTTTTTCTTTTTTATAAAAAAAAAGGTTCATGAGACCACCACTTACTATTTCGTGTGAACCATGGACCATTTCGTAATTATCATTTTCTTACCATTTGGAGTGACCAACTTACCATTTGGAGTGACCAAAAGTTACGAACTTAATATTTGGAGTGACCTACTTACCATTTGCAGTGACCAAAAGTAACCAACTTACCATTTAGAGTGACCAAAAGTGACCAACTTATCATTTGGAGTGACCTACTTAACATTTAAAGTAACCAAATTACCATTTGGAGTGACCAAAAGTGACTAACTTACCATTCGGAGTGACCTACTTACCTTTTCGAATGACCAACTTACCTTTTAGAGTGACCAACTTACCAGTTTGAGTGACCTATTTACTATTTGGAATGACCAAAAGTGACCAACTTACCATTTAGAGTGACCAAAAGTGACCAACTTATCATTTGGAGTGACCTACTTGACATTTAGAGTGACCAAAAGTGACCAACTTACCATTTGGAATGACCTACTTACCCTTTCGAGTGACCAACTTACCTTTTAGAGTGACCAACTTACTATTTGGAGTGACCAAAAGTGACCAACTTACCATTTAGAGTGACCAACTTATCATTTGGAGTAACCTACTTAACATTTAGAGCGACCAAATTACCATTTGGAGTGACCAAAATTGATAAACTTACCATTTGGAGTGACCTACTTACCCTTTCGAGTGACCAACTTACCCTTTCAAGTGGCCAACTTACCTTTTAGAGTGACCAATTTACCATTTGGAGTGACCAAAAGTGACCAATTTACCATTTAGAATGACTAACTTATCATTTGGAGTGACCTACTTAACATTTAGAGTGACCAAATTACCATTTGGAGTGACTTACTTACCATTTGGAGTGACCAAAAGTGACCAACTTACCATTTGGAGTGTAAAAGGTCAGTCAATTTTTGTATAGCCACGTATTGTTCAGGTGAGGTCACGCTAGCTAATAATCAATGGCATATTATACATATTATAAGGGATCGGGGATGGTATAAATTGTGGAAGCTCCAATGGGGAGGAAGGTGACATTGAGGTATTTAGTCTGGTTATCTAGACAATACAGGCTTCTAAATGATAAACTGATGGTTCCTCACATACCTCCTCACAAGCACTCCAATTTACATCGGCAATACCATATCTCTTAATGTATCTGGCCATTTTCGCTTCTTCCTTCAAGACACAAGCCTATAGACAAAAAAGGAACTATCAGATACATTAAAACTCACATCCAATGGTGCAATTATGCATTACAATGGCAATGAAATTACCAAGAAATGAGTTGGCAAATACCACATCACCATATCACCCATCTCTCTCTTATTCAGCTAACCCACAACTAAATTTATAATCTGTTCAACCCGAAAATTGAATAAACATCATATATATAAAAAAGTAATAATAAACTAGAACAAAATGATACACATATGCTTAATATGCAGTAGTATGCTTCCTTCGAAGAGATCCATCCATACGGTAGAAGTGAACAGATTAATCCACAGGTGGCAATTTCATCGTCAATCTTGACTAATAAATCGCTGTGAGAAATAAACAACATTTAATAATGTGTGCATCTTTTACCTACATTAAATTAAGTGATTGGTTGTAGGCCTTATGGACAAACCTTTGTTCCAATAAGCTACTAAAGATAAATGCGTTCATAGAACTGCCCTCAAAATACGGGGCATGTTTCAATGCATTGAAAACTCTTACCTTTTGCTTCCCCTTCCTTCCTTGTGGTACATTTGGTGAGTTTTGTAGCTGGCCAGACCACCGTAGTTGCGCAGATGTACTAGCCAATGGTTCTTCGTTTACCAAATCAACAATCTGTTGGATGCTCACTTTTTCTCCCTTATGGATTTTAAATTGTAATAACAATGTAATCATCAGTTCTGCATGAGGGGTATACCCTAATCGATTTGGAATAACAGAAAAGGAACTAATTATCTAAAGACGTCCCATTCGGTTGGGTTCATATCCCAATCGATTAGAGAATAACAGTAAAGAAACTGGTTATCTGGATGGTCCCTATACCTCATTTGATTTGGGATAACAGTAAAGAAACTAATTATCTAAAGAGATCCCAATCGATTGGGGTTACATCCAAATCGATTTTGAATAACAGTAAAGAAACAGATTATCTGGATGGATCCCAATTGATTAGGATACTATACCAATCGATTGAAAACACCATTATAGAAACTGATTACTGTATATGATATTTCCCAATCGATAGGGAACAACAGCCAATGATATTGTTAGGGACCCACATAATAGCTGAAACTCATTCGATTGGGTCTCCTACTTCTGTTTTCTCTAATTGATTAGGATCATAACACAAATCGATTGGGACCATAAACTCATTATTTTAACACCATGATGTTCATATTGTTTCCCTACACAATATTGATTGGGCAGGAGATCATACATCAATATGTTTTGACCCAGCTTTATCTTCTGATACATATCGAGAACCACCATGCCCATCCTTACCATCTGAACTGTGCATCCTTTTTAACTCTGTCACCACCTCATCCATCTTCGCGAAGAGTTCTTCCTTCATTGACTTCATTTGATTATTCAGTGTTTTCGCAGAGGATGCCACCATCCCTCGGATGTCCTTCATTTCCTTCTCCAAACGGGCAAATCTCTCATCGATAACGCCTTAAGAAACAAGTAAAATGGAATTTTTAACATACCATACATGTCTGCAACATGCTTACATAACTATAATGTAATACCACAAAACTTATAATACTTTAGCATCCCCTCCATCTATCGTCGGGCGTGATGCACTATGGATTGGAGCTATCGTCTCACTATAATCACATATCATCTCAATCTTCCATTAACAAACAAAAATTACAAAGTCAAAATACAAATTATTACCGAAAAAAGATAAAGGAATAATAATTTCCATATTGGGAAAGAGTACACTACCTTTCCATTTTCATACCCTCCCAACTTCTTAATGTGATTCATTAATCTACGAATCTGTTCATCTCCCCAATTTCCAACACGTGGCATTCGCCTTCCACCAATAGGTACCACAAGTTTCCCAACAGATACATGCTCGAAATAGAAAATCTGGAAGGAAATGAATTATATCATTTTACTTTTAAATTAATAACTAAGTTAGACGTCATCTACTAATGTTCGAACATAAGAAATTACCATTAAAAAGAATAGACAACAATTAATCCCTTTTTGGTCCTTCTCCTTGAAGTGCTTCACCCCTTCAACCATAAATCAAACACCATTTTAGCCCAATTCATATTCCTTAATGAATTAACTTCTCGTAGGGCATATAAAAAATATCTTTTTGCACACAACTGTTGGGTGGGACACCATAAGGCACCCAAAACATGTAGAGCAAACCGCACTTTAAGCCTATCTCCTGCGGTTTTATCCTCTTTCAATTGGTTTTACAACATTATCAACGGAATCTCCCCCTTTGTATTACAATACTGCTTAGTCAACTCAATAATGTCTTCCTGGTTTCCCACTGTGGGCACATCACAACCCCTCCCCCATTTAGCCCTATGATTTGCATCACGTCAATGTGTGTAACTTTGAAACTCTTCTCATAGACATCTAATGTGCAACTGTATGGGTTAAAATTCTGTACCAACCACTAACACAATTCCCTATGGAGATGGGTGCATTTTATATTCAATATGCCTCCGAAACCAATCTCTTCAATAGCTTTCCTTTGATCTTCATTTAAATTTTCAATAACCTTGAAGAACCGATCAGGAGCACACCTAGTACGCAAAATTTCCTACTATACATAATCACCAATTAATGCTGGTCACGAAATATACACTTAATAGATGATCCAAGAATTTTATATTACCTTTTGGGGTTTACAATTAGTCTGAACTCTATTCGGAGCATAATCAGTGTATTTTTCTTTTACTTGCTCCTTATATATTGTCTTCTCTCCAGTGGGAAAGTTGTTCCATTTTCTCACCATTTCCTTTCTCAGCATAATATTATGTTTATGTTATATTGAGATGACAGCTATGCGTAATTGAAACAGCTCGCGTTATTAAACTAACTTATAATGAACTATTTTCTTACTTCTTGTGAAAATCTCTCTCCTCTATGTGCTTGGCATTCTTTTTTACTATACAAACACAATAAACACAAATGATAGTATGTTACAATAAGCTAAAGGAATGTAACATCTTGTTTCGGTGTGTTTGGGTCATAGGTATTAATATCTTACCAAAATAACACAAACAAAGTTGCTGGTTTCTTTGGACCAGTTGCTTGTCTTTTTGGGGCAGGTGCTTCACTTGATTTACCTCCCAAACGCTTTTTCCTACAACACAAATATTATACAAATGGGATATGTCATTCATTCTAAACTTATTAATATAATATATTGCAACACAAAATAGACAGTACTTAATAACCAATCCGTGTGATGGCAATCTAGCAGCCTCGCTCTTCGTCCATGCTATCTAGTTCAATTGCAATCGCTAGCCTACAGAAAAATTATATCACAAAAATTTTGAGAAACATCACAAACACTTATGAACCAACAAAATATATTGAATATAATGATCTAAAATTGTGTACAACGTGCATGAAATGGGTTATTCCAAACGTGTTTAAGTGCGCAACACTTAAAAAATAACTTTTTCAAGTTAGGAATGCCAAAAAACAGTCTACATAAAACAAAGATTTATTATTCTTAAAACTTACACTCTTATCTACTAATTTATAGTAAAAATTCTATCAAAACATTTTCTAACAATGTGGGGAAATTATAGTTAGGGGTTAGTATTAGGTTAGGCTGCCCCATCTTGACCTTGGGAACTTAGCGAGCTCACTACTAACAGAGACTAGGAACAACAATGTTGGCCCTTCAGGCTTGGCACAAACGATTGAGCTAATCGAGCACCTAAGGTTATAAGAAATGGAAATTGGAAAAAATGATAATAATTGTAATGAGTACAACCCGGCACAAAAAATAATCAAAATTCACAAAAGAAACACCCAAAAATTAAAACCAGAGATGAGAAACCCTACAATTGAATCCCAATTCCTAAAACCCTAAAAATGAAATCCTAGAATAAAACATCATATTCTAGGGTGAAAAAATAGCAAAAATAATAACTATTGTACCACAACACAACCCAGCACAAGCAATAATGAAAATTCATAGAAGAAACACCCAAAACTTAAAATCATAGATGAGAAACACTACAATTGAATCCCAATTCCTGAAACCCTAACAATGAAATCCTAGAATAAAACCCAACAACTTGACATACTTGACGGAGATGAGTACGAAGAGAAATTTTGTCGAAAAAAGAAACAAACGGAAGAAAAAACCACAAAATACTTAACTCACCTGGCTATGGAGATGATGAAGGCAGTGACGGGAAGACAGCAGCAACGGAAATTCGCAGCAATAGTGAGGGCGGCCTTGGGCGACAACGACGACAACAGCAGGGTTC
This sequence comes from Liquidambar formosana, assembly GCA_039720395.1. Classification (NCBI taxonomy): domain Eukaryota; kingdom Viridiplantae; phylum Streptophyta; class Magnoliopsida; order Saxifragales; family Altingiaceae; genus Liquidambar; species Liquidambar formosana. The sequence continues at coordinate 38,840,336 of CM077820.1, forward strand.
GTTTGTGGTGATTGACGCATGAAGGCTCTGGGAGAACAGAGCGATGGGGATTCGAGAAAGCGAAAGGGTGAAGATTAAGGCAAAGGTCACTTAGGTTACTTTGGTGAGTTTGGTAACTGGTTACCAAACAAGTAGCCAGTTTATTTGCTTTAAAAATATTGGACGGCTAAGATCTATTCCTTGTGGATCTAATGGCCTTCTTTTGTTTTGGGTATGGTACCCCAAATTTTGCTCGGGTACCGTAGAATTTGCCTAAAGCAAAAGTAGTATTTATGTTCTTATATAGGCACATTGTCCTCCTCTTACTCGACACAATCATTTCATGACCACGTACAATAACAGCTTTTACTTTTGTTGAGCAGCATATCTAGTGATTAGTACGCATTCTAAAGCAGTTTGGTAAATTACCACCTTACCCACGAGGCCATGACAACAACGAAAAACTGTCTTTGATTTGTGACTTGATTTTAGGAGAATCAGTTATAATTTCATCTTCATTGTGTGCAACAACGGTAATTTTTGTTATGGTTGGGAGGATAAAGAAAGGGACTTGCATGAGTGAGGACATAAAGAAGGGAGCTTCTACAAGGGGATACCATACTTCAGCTTAGGGGTGCAAAATGGTTCGGGTAGAGCGGAGAATCGGATTGTTTTGTGCAGTTTGATCCAATCTGATCCGGTCCAAGTAGTAATTGGTCCGATTCTCAGGACAAATTTTTAAGAACCGATGAATTCGATTCGGTCACAGTTTAAGGGGTTTCAAAACCGGTCTGGACCGAATTCTCGAATTACAAAAAAATAAAAATAAAAATAAAAAAATTAATATATATAAATATATATATATATGATTATATATCTAATTATATGTTTATATTAATATATTATATTCCATGTATAAGTATTATTGAATAAATAATAATACTTTCAATAAAGTTATTATCTTTTACAAAGAAACAAAATAAAAAAAACTGAAAATCGGACCATTTTTGTCAGTCCGATTCAATACGATTTTCGGTCCAATTCCGGTCCAATTTTTGAGGTCCCAAATTAATTCGGTCTGATCCAGATATACCCCTGGCCCAGACTGATTTGCACCCCTACAATTCAGCTAAGCATCCAAAGTCCAACAAAAAAAAAAGGGAAAAAAAAAAAGGCTGAACTAGCCTCTGATTCTATCCCTTCATTGTTCAAAGAAGAAAATTGTGCGAGTATGGTTGATGCTATTGTCACGTTTGCTGTTGAAAGGCTTGGAGGCCTTGGTGACTTTCTCGTCCAAGAAGTAGTTTTCCTGCAAGGTGCGAGAGATGAAGTGGAGTCGCTGAAAAGTGAATTGGGGTGGATGCAATGTTTCCTAAAAGACGCGGAAGAGAGACAAGAAGGTGATAATAGTAGTACAATTGGCAAGTGGATCATTGATGTTAGGGACGTTGCTTATGATGCTGAGGATGTTGGCTTTCGTCAAGAAGTTCTTTTGCATCCTCAACAGCGAAATCCAGAAAGAGATCGATCTCTACAATATAGGCAAAGAAATAGGACTCAAAAAAAGGGTCGTTGACATCTCCCGTAGGCGAGAAGCTTATGGATTCAGAGATATACGCGATGTTGGAGACAGGACGAGTGGTGCAATTGGAAACATGAGACAACTAAGAAGAACTTCCTCCTATGCAGATGAAGAGTATGTTGTCGGCTTTGAGGACGAAACTGAAAAATTGACTGATGAACTTCTCAAAGAAGAGCCCCGACGTTGCGTGATTTCAATATGGGGTATGGGTGGTTTAGGCAAAACTACCATTGCCAGGACACTTTACCACAATAGCGAAGCTAAACGCCAATTTGAGCATCGTGCTTGGGTTTGTGTGTCTCAAGAGTATACAATTCGAGATCTTCTTCAAAGAATTATTAAATCTTTCAAGCATTACAGCAGAAAAGAGGATTTGGAGATGTTGGAAAATACAAGGGAAGAAGATTTGGAACGACACCTACGTGAGTTTTTGGAAGGACGTCAATACTTGGTGGTGATTAATGATACATGGGAGAAAGAAGCTTGGAAAATCTTGAGAGCCTTCCCAGTTAACGGAAATGGCAGTCGAGTCATTGTCACCACTCGAAACAAAGCCGTTGCTGGGAGCTTAGACGAGAAGACTTATGTCCATAAACTGCCATTTCTAAGCTCAGACGAAAGTTGGAAACTGTTCTGTAGGAAAGCATTCCCCAACCATAGAACTAATTAATGCTGATGCAAGTCCTTGCCCTCTACACCTGGGTACAATAACCAAGTCAGCTGCCTAGGGCCACGCTTTTTTGGCCAAAAAAAAAAAGGGGCTCCCAATAAGCATATACCTTATAATAGGTCTAAAAGAAAAATAGATAATATCTGTGAGGAGTCAATATTGCAACCCCAAAACATTATTTGTATACCTCATTAATTTTGAGTTTTTTAAGGTTTGAGAAAAGTATAAAAGGTTTTTATGAAAATTGGTCGCTTAGTCCATTAGCAAACATTTTTTTTTAACAACTTTGCATAATAAAATTTTTTTAAATAAGTCGTTTAAATGGATTTTTTTACCATTTACCATATTTGTTTCACTTTTTGCCAAAAAATCAACTTAAACCATAGATTTTGAAAAAACTTTCTTCTACAAAATTGTTTAAAATGATGTTTTCTAAGAAACTATGCGAATATTTTTCATAAAAACCTTTTATATATTTCTAAAACTTTAAAAAATCAAAATTAATGGGTTATACAAACAAAGTTTTAGGGTTACAATAAGTAACCTTATATAAGCAAATATTTGTAATTATATAGGCAAGCAAAATTTGATTTGATACTAGAAAAAAAAAATTGTGAGTATTAGACTTTATTTTTATTTTTAATTTTTTTTTGGTGTGGGAATACATATAAGCGACCTCATTTTACGAGTTCGCTTGGGGTTTCTGAAAACTCAGGGCCCGCCCTGAGTAGTACTACATCATCTTATCGAAGACAAGCTGCTCATTTCATGACACTCGAAAGGTATATGTTTCAGTCACTTAGTCAAATCCATTCCTACGTACTCTTTTGCTCCCTAATACATTTTTGATCCCTTATGAATGGCCCATCGAAAATCGTTATGTGAGCATTACACTTATTTTACAATTTACAAATAAAAGATTCAGATTACTAAGAGTTCTGGATCTTCACGATCAGGATAGTAGACAATTTCGTTTAAGGCTTAAAGGGATCAGATTACCTGAAGCAATAGGGGAACTGATACACTTGAGGTATTTGAGTTACCATCATCTCTAGCCAACTTGAAGGCCCTAAAAACCCCTAGCTGCATTGAGTACATGCGTCAACTCCAGGCAGATGAGGTTATGTGAGCTAAAACAATTGAGACATCTCATTGGAGAATTTGTAGGGCTTTCTGGAGTCGACCATTTAACAAACCTCCATACTCTGAAATTTGTTGAAGGTTGATGATTGGATTAAGATTAATTCAGTGAACTTGATCAATCTCTGAGAGCTCTATATAAAAGGCCATTCGGGAAACCGCGAACTAAGGGAGTTCACTTGGGACGCTGTTGCTAATTTAAGAAACACCTTCAATATCCTTATCAGTGCATTTACCTTCCCAAACGTACTTCCCTTCAATTCAGCCGCTTTCTAACCTGTCGGCATCTCCTCCACCTGATGATATCTGGGAGAATAGAGAACCTGACTAAACAGATGCACGAGTATGTACCTTCCACATCTCAAATACCTGCTGTTAGGGAAAACTGAACTGATGCAAGACCCAATGCCAACACTGGAGAAGTTGCCAAATCTAATGATTCTTCACTTAAAGAATGATAGCTGGGAGAAACTGACTTGCACTGCGGAAGGGTTTCCCCTACTTGAGGTTCTAGTACTTCATGTTTATGATCTCGAGGAATTGGAAGTGGAGGAAGGAGGTATGCAAGTATAGATCCATATCTTTCTTCTTTTTTTTTTTTCTTCTTTTGTTTTTTTTTTGTGTAAGTACTTATATTAAATATATTAAAAAGAAAAAGAGGAAATACAAGCCCAAAGACCATAGAAAAGCTCCCTATTAAGCAAGGAGGCCAAAAATCATTATGTCCTCTCCCCAGGGGAAGCTTATTTGGATGTGTAGACAAGAGATGAACAATAACTATTAAAATCGTTAGTATATAAGATTGATGCCCCAATTCATGCAAAACAATCCATGTCGCTCATAGTATCGAATCCTTTCAAAACTGCCAGCCCTGAATCTTACATCATTAACGGTATTTCTTAAGATGTGGCCTTCATTCCTAGAGCAATTCTCATGAATATGCATATTTCTCTGTCTCCAAATGTTAGAAATGGCGGACACCCCAGCAAGTTTTTTGATAACTGAACAGAAGGAACTCCCTTTTTAGGCTGAGACACCCAATTGAACACATTGATCCAAAACCGAGTACGGTTAAGACAACACAACTTAGATAACTTTTCCCCAGAAACTTGATCCATATCTTTCAAACACAGCATTCTATCTATAATTAGACAGGAGCAGCAAGTGGACCACTCGAATGGAAACACACAATATTTTGACAGTTTACAGACTCTTCTCTTCAATATCACTACCTGGACGAAAAAATGGCAATGGAGGAAGCTAAGTTATGCGTTATCTTTTAAATCCACCCAAAAAAAAAAAAATGGTGGTCGTCATGCATTATGTTGGCATTCCTTCTTTTTCAATTTTTATTTTTATTTTTCCCGTAGTACAATGCACAATACAGACTAATGGTACAGATGAGGGGACTTCTCATTTCAGTATCACTACCAATAATAGTCCAGTATGGATAAACCACCGACAGAGGAAAGCTTATTTTCCATCTTTTTGTTATTTTTGTTTCCCAGTACAAACGCACTAAAAGAGAATTATAGAAAGAAATTTGCAACCAAAGTAGAAAAACATGACACAATGCTGCTGAACCCAGAGTGCCTCAGTGCTACTGCATAACAATTCCCCACCTCCACAAGAGCCTAAGTGCACCAACTGACTTCACTGAATTGAGTTCTTGAGTAGGGAACAGGATGGAAAGCAAGATATGCAGTCTAACTAAGCGAAAGCAGAGACCATTAAAGAGGGTAGCAGCAATTCAATCAGATTCCCAGGTTGTGGAAGACAACCAGATCAGATCACTGTCTAACCCAAAGAATCTTAATACCCTGATTGCTGGTTCAGATTTTTGTTTTTCTTTTTTTGATTGAGAACACCTGCAACAGATGATGAGGTCTATCCAGATACACTGTGTCCTGAGACAGGACCCTGCTTATATTGCATATGGGTTAAAAAAAACTTTCTTATGACATGTGCACCCGAGTACAACGGGTGTGGGAAGAGAGAAAAAGAAAAAAGAGAGTAACACTTACCAATCTTAAACAGGAAACCTGCAAATGTCATACTGATTCAGAAAACTAAAATGATCCATAGCATACTTTTTTATAACTCAACAAAAAAAGAATGATCAAACAAAATTCCAATGAATAATAACAATTCAAGCATGCTCTAATCGTCCAAGGCATGAAATTAATCGATACCAAACAGTAAAACTTCCTACAATGGTATAGGATCTCCACTTTTATCTAAAACTAGTTGCTTGGTGTAGCACAGTCGGCAATAGTGTAAACAAAAATTATGGTTCAGAAGTCCATTTATCCTCAGTCTCTACGAATCTCTAAATCTCAACTTCTTTTCAAGTAATACCGTAAACACGTGATATGAATACTATCTGTAATTGTTTGGATACTCTTTCTCAGTCTGTTATCTTCTCATATGGGAATTGCAATTCAGGTAAAAGAACAACAGATATAATTATTATAAGTTCCAAGAAGTCTAATTGCTTCACCTTTTGATCAACAAAAAGATTTCAACACTGACAAGAAAGGATAGTGGAAGGATAAAAAAACCAATAGCAGATCTGGGAATTTGCTCCTGAAATGATACCAAAGACAAATTTTTCATAATTCTTCTTGCATAATCACATACTTTGGAGACCATAACAAGGAAAAGTTTATATAAAAAATGGGAAGGAAAAAAAAGTAAAAAAGGGAAAAAGTTATAGCATGGGTTATTATTATGCTTTTAGAGAAAAATGAGAGAAATATGAAAAGGATACATACCTTCCTGAAGCCGATAACCAAATTCAAAGCTTGGAGGTGTTAAAACTTTTCAAGTAAATCACACAATTTCCCTAACCAAAGAGCACCGTGATCTCTGTTGGGAAGCCCCACATCCCACATCATATAAATATAAAGTTTGATATGGCTTCATATACCTTTTTTTTTTTTTTATCAGCAACAAAAGAGAATATTATTAATAAAGAAAGAAATGAAAATACAAAAGGAGGACAAGCAGTCCGCCTTAAGACCAAACAAGCATCAAAAAGAAAAAGAAAGAGAAAGAAAAGAAAACTAAGAACACACAGCCCTCCAATCTGATAACACTAAAAACAGAGGAATATCACCAAAAACTTTAGAAGAATGAGCCCAAAAAGAACCCAAAAAGTGCACCCTATCCCATAAGCCAGCCACCGAAGACTCCCTACTCTCGAAAATCCTTGCATTCCTCTCAAGCCAAATGACCCAAAAAACAGCCATAAAAGCACACGACCAAAGAACCTTAGCCTTCTTGGAGGACCCAAAACCCCAAAAATCAATCTCAAAGAACTCCTCAACACGACTTGGCGTAGCCCAAGATTCACCACCCCAACTAAACAGCCTATGCCAAAGCAATATAGCAACTGGGCAAAGGAGAAAAATATGATCAATGCTCTCAACTGCTGACATGCACAAACAACACCACTTAGGCAACGCATAAAGGAAAGGCCTCCTCCTTTGAAACAAATCATTGGTATTGATTCTCTTGTGAACTACAGTCCAGGAAAAAACTTTAACTTTGAGGGGCACACAAGCTTTCCAAATAACAGCTGATTGAGGGAAAGAAGAAATATGAGGTTGCTCAATCAAAATATCAAAGAAAGATTTACAAGAAAAAACACCAGAAGAAGTGGCACTCCAAACCCTTCTGTCAGGAATGGATATCCTCAAAGAGAAACCCTCTAGCAACAACAACAAAGAAGCTAACTCAGCACACTCCCTATCATTAGGATTCCGAAAAAACTTGAAATCCCACCCATAAGGAAAAGAATCCGAGGAAACCATAGAAGCAATTATAGCATCATGAGCCAAGGAAACTCTATAAAGACGAGGGAACAACAAAAAGAAAGGAGTATCACTTCTCCACGGGTCTTCCCAAAACCGCACCCTATCACCTCTCCCAACAGACAAATGAATGAAATTCAAGAAACCATCCATCCCTTGGGAAATGAATTTCCAAGGACATCTAGCCGAGATCCTAGGCCTGGCTTGAGCATCCCACCCATTAACCTACAAACCATACTTACTTTTAATGATAGCATGCCAAAGAGAATCACACTCGAGAGGGAACCTCCACAACCATTTGCTAGTAAGAGCAACATTCCTTTTCACTAAATTACCTAAAGCTAATCCCCCTTGCACCTTCGATCTAGACACAACAGCCCAACTAACCAAATGATCTCTCTTACCCTCTCCACAACCCTCCCATAGGAAATCCCTCATCAACTTTTCTACTGCATGAGCCACCTTAATGGGAACCCTAAAGAGAGACAAATAATAAGTGGGTATACTAGACAGAACTAACTGAACAAGCACCAACCTCCCACCTTTGGAAATCAAGGCTCTCTTCCACCCATCTAACCTTTTCCTAACTCTCTCCACCACTGGACTCCAGAACGATTCAGCATATGGATTACCCCCCAATGGAAGACCTAAATAAGTCAAAGGCCACTCGCCTATTGAACAACCTAAAAAACTCAGCCAATCTCTGGATCTTAACACCATCACAATTAATCCCCACCACAAAACATTTCCCCATATTAACTTTAAGCCCCAAAACCAACTCAAAAATTTGCAAAATAATCTTTAAGTTTAAAAACTTCTGATCATTCCCTAAGGAGAAGAACAATGTATCATCTGCAAATTGCAAATGAGAGACAGGAACCCTATCTCGACCCACCACAAAACCCTTAATCAACCCCGCCGCCCTAGCCATATCAGAAAGCCTACCCAACACATCTACGACCAAAACAAACAAAAAAGGAGATAAAGGATCTCCAGCCTCAACCCCCTAGAAGCCTTGAAAGAACTACCAGGCCTCCCATTAACAATAACAGAAAAATTAGTAGAAGAAAGACAGCTACGAATCCACTTCCTCCATCTCTCGCCAAAACCCTTCCTTTCTAAAACAAAGTCCAAGAAATCCCAATCCACATGATCATATGCCTTTTCAAAATTAATTTTGAACAATAAACCTTCCCTTTTATTTACCCTATACTCCTCCACAGCTTCATTAGCTATCAAGGATAAATCTAAAATTTGACTACCCTCAACAAAAGCTCCTTGGGAGCCAGAAATGGTTTCACCCAAAACACCTCTCAATCTAATGGACAAAACCTTAGCTAATATCTTATACAAGGATGAAACCAAACTAATAGGCCTAAAATCCTTAATTTTCAAAGAATCCCTCTTTTTGGGAATCAAACAAATAAAAGTGGCATTTGTACTTGCATTCACAATCCCATTATCAAAAAACTCTACAAAAACTCTCAGAAGATCATCCTTAATAATATCCCAATAGTCCTGAAATAAAGCCATAGAATACCCATCAGGACCTGGAGCCTTATCTCTACAACAATCAAAGACAGCCAACTTAATTTCATCTAGCTCAAAAGGCCTCTCCAACCTCTCAGCGCTAGACTCACTAATGGGGAACCAAGACAGGCCTTTTAACAAAGGCCTCTCCCTACCACCTGAGCTATACAGAGAAGAGAAAAAATTATAAATCTCTCTCACAATCCTCTCTTCATCCTCAATCACCACACAACCCTCCAACTCCAACTTACAAATCATTTTCTTCTTTCGACTACCATTAGCCACTCTGTGAAAAAACCTAGTATTATTATCACCTTCCTTCAGCCATTTCACCTTTGCCTTTTGAGACCAAGAGATCTCCTCTCTAAAAGATATGACCTCTAACTTCTCCTTCAACTCCTTCCTCTCCAATCTCTGACCCTCACTAATAACACCATCCCCCTCCAACTGATCTAACTCTACAATTCTCCTAGAAATAGAACTCTTCAAAATTCTAGTATCACCAAAAACATTCAAATTCCATTCTTTAATATTCTGTTTGATCAACTTCAATTTACGCATAAACTTAAAACCTTCCCATCCATGAACAACATAGTTCCTCCACCACTCCTCAAAACAACTCCTAAACAAATGATGCTCTAACCACATATTCTCAAATCTAAAAGGAGAAGGACCCCACGAAAACAGCTCACTATCTAACAACACTAGCCAATGATCCGAAGAAACTCTAGGTAAGACTAACTGCCTCACATTAGGAAATAACTCCTCCCACTCTAGAGAAAACAAAAATCTATCCAACCGACTACAAACCAAATTATCTTGCATGTTGGACCAAGTAAATCTAGCATTACTTAAAAGGATGTCTCTCAAGGAACAGTCTCTAATAGAAGCATCAAAGTCCCTCATACTCCTAGTAATTCTAACACCATGAAGCTTTTCAGCTACTAGTCTAACAACATTAAAATCCCCTCCCAAAACCCACCTCGGACTACACAGCCCAAAAAGACTATAAAGCTCATCCCAAAAATCCTTCCTATCTCGAGGATTATTAGGCTCATAAACCCCCGACGCCCACCACTCAACATTATCCGCCCACCTAAACTTAACTGAAACTGAAAAACAACCATAAACAACTTCCAATGCAGATATGACTCTATCATCCCAAGTAACCAAGATACCACTTGACCTACCACAAGAAGGCAAAAAAGACCACCCTCTATATCTAAAACCCCAAAGACTCTTAATAATACTCCTATCAACAACTTCTAATTTAGTTTCTTGAAGAATCACAATATCCGGATTGCAATTCCGCAAAAATTCCTTGATGACACATCTCTTTCTCCTAGAACCCAGCCCTCTAACATTCCAACTAATGATTTTCATTTCGAACCTCCACCACCCCTAACAGATTTAGCCGCACCTGGACCCTCATAATTAACAGCTGACCTAAGATTCCTCAATTCCCTCTCACCCCTTTTAGAGCTAGACTTTCTAACAACACTATTCCTAAACCCTAAGCAAAACAACCCGGTGCTCTACCCCTCCTCTTAACTAAAGACAAATTCATCTTCCCTAAAAACTCTCTTAAATTAGCCCACTCTTCTTCATTGAGATGAAAAGAAACTACATCATTCAACTCTTTTCCAAACTCACTATCCCTTACCACAACTTCTTTGCCCTGACACGACTCCCCTTGACCCACCCCCATACTAGTATTCTGACACTCAACTGCTAATGGTTGAATAGCTTCCCCAACCAGTGCTAACTCATTGCCCATACTATGATTGAAAATAGCAGCATGATTACAGGAATTAGTGGCAGAATTTTTCCCAACCCGAGGACTAGCAACCTGACCATTGACCTTAGAATCATCATTAACACCAAAGAGAGGAACGTGACCTGAACCAGACCCACCCTCAAGAAGAGAAGAAAATAAACCCTTCCCAGAAAACTCATGATTAACCCCATCAGCCAAATTATTTGTGAGCATATATCCCTCGCAGTTATCATTCATACCTGTCTGAGAATTAGCCCGAGAACGCACCTCTGATTTGTGACTAGAAGAAAGACCCACCTTATCTACGAATAAATCCTCTAAACCCTCAAGGGTATCCAAAGCATTTCTCACTACTTCATCCTCCTCAAAGACAATCTCGCACACCGACGAACCAGAAGAATCAGATTCTGAGTACGAGCTAAAAATTCCTTCCCCATCAATAACTGAGTTAGCAACACTATTAATCTGACTGAAACCATCCAACTCATCACTGAAAGCATCATCACCACCATCACCCGAAAGCACAGCTTAGGAAACATCCACAGATACGTCCTTAGAATTGTTTGCAAACAAGAAAATCTTACCACGGGATAGACGACAAGTATTGACAGATTCTCGTTCCTTACCAACAGAACAGAAGTGCAAATCTAGGTCACCTGTTGACGATCGAGAAGCCCCTCCCGTTCTGCAATTGCCAATAGCTCCTTCGGAGAAATACACAGGATCAATCTGAACCCTTCTCCAGCTTCAATGGTAACACAAGAGAAATGAGGCTTTAAACCCTTCATAGATTCCAAATACCTAAGCCCACAACCCACAACAGGCCCAATATTAACCAAACGTGATTTCTCCTTATTAACTAATCCATCCCTCTCCTTATCCTGAAAAAGATTCTCATGGGCCATATTATTATCTAGACCCAATCCACTAGAATGAGGATCTGATACAGGGCCCACCCCAATAGGCCCACTTACTAGCCCCACACCCTACCGACTCAACACCCAATTGAGAATCAGAACCACCCAAACCCTTTAAATTGTCTAGATTATTCCCCTCAACAGAAACCTCAGCAGCCATTTGAGCTACCTGACCTTCCACGTTCTCTAATAAAGCCGACTTGAAAGATTTGAGGGTCCCCCCCCCCCCCCCCCTTTCAATATTCTTACCCACAGAAGGAACATTTTCCAAAATTCCTATAGCTAGTCGATTGCCAAGTATGTTATCTGTACCTTCCACAACATCTTCAACCTCCTGCACTTTATACCCTCTACCTGAACTTCCACCACCATTAACCCTCCACTTCGAACCCCCACCATGGTTAGCAGCATAAGGATGCCGAAAAGCTCTTTGAAAGACCTTTCTGTGACCACTAAGGACCCTCCTTAAAGGCACCCTAGCCATTGGAATGGAACTAACCCGAACCAAAAATTTGCTATCGCCCACAACTATATGCAACAGGCTAGGATTAAAACCACTAACCAGACCTTTAACTCTAATCCTTGCCTGAAACAAATCATCCAATTTCAAAGACTTCTCATCTATTTCGAGCAACCCACCAAAATTGTCAACGATCTTAGAAAAAACCTCCTTCCTCCAAAGATGAAAGGGAAGACCCTCAATGGAAATCCACTCAGATTTAGATACAAAAGGAGCACCATGAATGGAATTGGAGTTTGGATCCCAACACTTCAAACATACCATAATACTATTTCTTAGAAGAACATCACCAAGGAAATACTCTGCCTTATCAATATTCTGACAAAAGAATACGGCCCTGTTAATCTGAAATGGCATCAAGCAAAATACTACACTCCAATAAATCACACAGACCCTCCTGAATATCAGCCCATTTATTGGCACATCTTTTTTTTCTCACAAACAAACGCTTTCTTCCAGTCCCCCATCAAACACAAGACATCCCTATTCATACCTTTGGACGCAGACTTAAGAGATTGAGGCACAACACCACCCACGCCACCCATCTGAACGCGAGAAAACTAGGGATGTTCATGGTTTAGGTTAAAACCGAAAACCAACCGAACCAACCAAACCGGTCGGTTTGGTTTGGTTTTTTTGTCCTTAGGTTTGGTTTTGGTTCTAATTTTAGAAAACCGAATTAAATTGGTTTGGTTTTGGTTTTCATGTTTAAAAAATCAAACCAAACCGAAAAACCGAAAAAATATAATATAGTATATATAATTTTATATATTATACATTAAACTTAATTCGTAAATTTTCTATTCTAATATGGGCATAATAGGTAATGGATTGTAAATTTTCTTAATGTTTTTTCTTCATTAGATTGGCATGTATTAAACTAGTTATTATTGTTGTGTGAGATATTGGCATGTATTAGATTGGAGATTTGAACTTGGATTGACATAAGTCAATACTTTTCCATTTTGATACAATGTTTAATGTTTTTTTTAGTTGCTAATGTAATGATTTTATTAAAAATGTTTTTATTTAGAGTTTGGCTTGTCATTTTATATTTTTAATTATTTGTTGCTATTTGATAGGATAAAACCTGAAACCGAACCTGAACCAAACCGAAATTTTATGGTTTGGTTTGGTTTGGTTTGGTTTTTTATAGAATGGTTTGGTTTTGGTTTGAGAAAACAAAAACCGAAGTATAATGGTTTGGTTTAAAATCTACCCTAAAACCGAACCACGAACACCCCTAGAGAAAACTCCTTCTAGATTCTGAAGAATGAAGCAACTTGGGACTGACCCTGACCTGCATCATTACCTCCCAAACCAAAACTATTCAAAATCTCAACAAAACCCTTCCACCCATTACCATCGAAACCCTCTGGAATAGCTATGAATCTCTCTTTACCACTACTGCTCACCTCTGTCAACCGAATAAATCTCCCATAACTGTTATTCATGAGTTCCAAAAACAAAGAACTCTTGGTACACTTGATCGTCCTAACCCAACCACCCCCACCTTTCCAAAAACATATCTCTAACAGATTTTTCTGAAGCCAAACAGCAGCATCCTTTTCAAAAAATAGCGAAATTCTCCAACCCCTCCCATTTTCTGAGATCTTCAGAAAGTCAGACCCATAACCCATCAGATTGAAATCAAACGACTTACGATCCTCTCTCAAGAACCTTCTAGCCATGGATAGAACCCCAGCCCCGAGAACAAACACCCAGAAAAGAACGAATAAGAAATCAGTGAAGTCAATACATGCAAAGAGAGGAAGAGAGAAACCCTAGAGTGCTGTAAAATCCACCATTGAAACCCGCGATTGAAATCAGAAACCCATACGAAGTGGCGATGTACCGGACTGACAAGGCAGATGCAAGAACGAGAAGAAAGGGGAGCAGCGCGATCGAAAGGAGGGCAGATCAGAAATCAGTGAAGTCAATACATGCAAAGAGAGGAAGAGAGAAACCCTAGAGTGCTGTAAAATCTGCCATTGAAAGCCGCGATTGAAATCAGAAACCCATACGAAGTGGCGATGTAGCCCTCCAACTAATAGATTAGGCTTTTAGGCTGGAAACTTAACATGGTATCAGAGCCTGTCGTTGTCATTGTTATTCTTGGGCCATTTTCAGTTCATGATACTTTGTTGTCCACGTGACAGGTCCGTTCATGTTGTGTAGGCATGCGTGTGAGGGGAGTGTTGGGAAGCCCCACATCCCACATCATATAAATATTAAGTTTGATATGACTTCATATACCTATTTGGGCCCTCCACCTAATAGCTTAGGCTTTTAGGTTGGAAACTAAAAAATCTCCGAGGCAAAATTCAGGCTGCACGCATAGATAAAAATAAATAATAAATAATTTAGTGGGGTGGGAATGCTCAAGCAGTTGATTGATTTTAATACGCTCCAAAACACTGTGGTTGATTAAAACCAACATCTCATGCAGTAGAAATTTTGAAAATTAAATTTGAAAATACTTATCCATCATTCAGGCGTCCCCTAATGTCAATCTTTTTACAGTTCTGCTTGATAGAAAGTTGTTTCATATGGCATAAATTTCACCCCATATTACCATAAAGGTTAAAGATTCAGTGCTTCAATTTCAACCCTCTTGAGTTCAAAACAAATGTGCACAAACCATATTGGGTTTAAATAGACTTTTCTTGACACATCCTCAAAGGGGCAGCTAAAGAGTAGATTCCAGATTATTTGTTCATCTACATGGAGTTTCCCAAGAGATAGCTTTTGCAAATGAGAAAGCTTTGTATCACCATAGGGCTCTAACTTACAGACATGTAACTCAAGACAGTCACTGTTTTGGCAGCTTGAATGGTCAGAAGCAAATTTTAAGGTTCATCTTATATTCTTATTCCATTCTGATGTGAAGACCTAGCTCACAGATATTGCTTCAAGTGATGATGCCTATCCATTGATCTATCAAAGGAACCACCTTTAAATTTATTATAAAAAATAAAAAATAAAAAATTTGCACATGGCCAAACTTTCTGTATACTTGACTTTTGTTTGAGGCAACTCTGCAGAGAGTCCTCTACAAATTCATCAACTTCCTCCTAATTCCCTGATTTTATTACTTAAAAGTAATCCTCTAAAAGTAAGAAGTACAACTCATTAAAATTCAAAAATAGGGAATAAACCCCATACATGTCTCCAAGCCATGGGCAAGATATTGGTTCTTCACCTGCATCTTTTGTGGAGAGAAGAGATAGGACATAAAAAATGATGGATTCATGAAATTGGGAGTTCCAAAACATACCATCAACCATCTCATCTATGGTGCTAAAAGATCTCTTCTCTTTTGCCTCCACTCTATCCCACAACCCTTTGTCAGACTCAAATTTATCCACAAACACTCTAGCATTCCTCTCCAACCACAACAACCTAAACACTCCCATCACAGCACACCTCCAAGAGTTGTTGGTTTCGTGCTTCCTCCAAAACCCCCAAAGTATGATTCAAACATATTGTAGCAAGATCTCGGCAAGACCCAACTCAGCCCAGCCCTATGAAAGAGACCATGCCACAACCTCATAGCAACCGAACAGTGTAAAAATAAATGATTTGCATTCTCCTCATCCCTTCTTGCACATGATATACCATTGAGGAGAAAGACAAGAAAATGGTCTTCTCCTTTGAAACACATCACAGTGGAATTGATCTTCTTATGAGCTATATATCAAGCAAACAGTTGTACTCTCAAGGGAAATTTTGCTTTCCCTCATCAATGAGGGAAGAAAAATAGGGATGGTAGGACTGTCAACTAAAACTTCAAAGAAAGATTTACACGAAAAGACTCCAGATGAATCAGCTGTCCATTTCCTTTTATCAAATACCGACTGTCCTAAAGAAAGCTCCTCAAGCAAAGACAACAAAGAAGTGAGTTCATTAATTCCCTATCATTGAGATTCCGAAAGAATTGAAATCCCATCTATGAGAATAAGATTGGGAGGAAACAAAATAAGAAATAGGGGCATTACGAACCAGAGATAAATTGTATAATCAAGGAAAATAAATAGAAAATGCAACCTCCCCTCTACAAACGTCCTCTCACAATCAAAAGAAATTCCTATTCCCCACAACTGGACTGATAAAAATTATGAGAAGCGAACAAGACCCTGAGAGATAAACTTCCAAGGAGATCTAGCTGACACCCTATTTCCTGACTGAGCATCCCACCCATTATCCTAAATCCCATATTTTCTCTTAATGACAGCATGCCAAAGTGAGTCACGCTCAATGGAGAATCTTTGATACTTAAAACCATGGTTATTAAACCCTAAACCAGACATCAACCCGGTGAGGAGGGCAGGTCACCAGTTCAACCACTGGGTCATCGGTTGAACCGGAATTATCAATTAAATATTACTTTGAATATATTTCGTTGACATTTATTTGATTTGTACTTTAAAACCTTTATATAGAAAAAATTTAGAATAAAACACAAGCCAAAGCCATGGCCTAGTGGCGTTAAGTACTTCCTCTGTTATTTGGTCAGCCGTTCAAGTCCCTATGCACCTAGAAAGTGATTTTTGGAATACAATGTTCCACGGTTACACATAGGGGACCAGTTTAACTGTCCCGGTTTGTAGCGATTTCCAAGGATTTTTAACCAGTTTACTCCGGTTCACGTACAGAAACTATCCAATTATAAAACCGGACCAAATATTTCGCTGGTTCACCTGTCCCACCGGCCGGTCCAGTCCGAGTTTAATAATTATGTTTAAAACCTCTAACGAATTCGTAACGCCTAGGATACACCCCACTACATATCTGATAGATTCTATACGTATTAGAACACTAACAAACAATGCCACGCCATCAGATACACTGGCATATACGTTTAGGATTCATTTGTGGTTAGTTTTGTAATTATTTTTGTGTTAAAATGTAAATTTTAAAAATACACAATTCCCATACCTCGATTGAAATAAAAAAACCCATTTAGTTCTATCATCTTTGTTCTATTCCCATTCTCTCTCTCTCTCTCTCTCAAGGCTAGAGCTAAATGGTTATTTTGTAATGTTGATGTCATTTTGAGATTTTATTTCTTTTTCTATGAATAATGAACATGGTTGATGCTTATGAATGTGTTCTTTGGACATTTATACTTGCTTATTAATTCATTTTTGTAGATGTTTTAAACTATTTTTATGTTTATTATTGATTTTTAGACCAGATATCTGTATTAATATATTTATTAATTAACCTATCACCTGCCGTATCGTATCCTACATTTACTAAGAATTGTTGAATCAGTGTATCCGTATCGTACTGTATCTATCTCCCGTATCTATATCTGTGTTTCATAGGAAATCTCCAAAGCCATTTTCCAATTAATGCAATATTCCTCTCAACAAGGTTACCTACTCCCAATCCTCCCCTATTTTTTGAGCAAGAAACAATATCCCAACTAATCAAATGATCCTTTTTCCTTTCTCAACTCCTCTCCCACAAAAAATCTCTCATCAACTTCTCCAACCTATTAGCCACTTTAATAGGCATCCTAAAAGGAGACACGTAATAAATGGGGATACTAGAACACAGCCTGAACCAAAGTCAACCTACCACTTTTGAAAGCAAAGCTCTCTTCCAACCTTCCAACACTTAGAAGCAAGAACCTTCTACGAAGAGTGCCGCTCCCACTTCAGAACTACGATACCGCGCTCCCAAGTTAGAACCTTGTAAGAACCTCGATTCTCTCTCACTCAATTCTCACTTCTAAGTAAGACGGAACCTTGTGATGGAGAGGAGAAGGCATGACCCCCATAAGTAACTTCTTCTTAACTTTAACTAAATGTAAAAAAAAAAATTAAAATTAAAAAATAATAAATAATAATAATAATAATAGGATTCTCATTAAATCATATTAGATTAATATTTAGTTACATACTCAATACTTTTCTTTAAAAGAAAAAAAATAAGGTAAAAGCATGCTCTTTCTTAATAGTGTGGCTTCAAAAAAAATAAACCTCTGCGTAAAAAAAAAAAAAAAAAAACCTCTGTGCACTTTTCTTTTTTTTTGAATTCCTTCATAATTGTAAAGAATCATAAAATTTTGCTTGAATTTTCTCCACAATTTCATCCCACAAAATATCATATTGTGGTAACACAACATATATATATATATATATGTATGTATGTATTTCACAAGCGCTTTCCACATGCCCCAAACCTTTGACTCTTCTATGTCCCCCCGCTTTCCTACCCCAACTCCCACTTCGTGCTTCTATGTTATAACCTCTTCCCAACCCTCTCAACAACTACACGACCTAAATACCTTAAGGCCATTCCTCAACACTACAACTTAACAAAACAACAAATCTCCTAATCATACCCTAATCACAATTAATTCCAACAATAAAAACAAGAGACATAGGGTTGAATTTGAATTTTCTTTTACTTTCCATTCCTCTTCAATTCCACATGTTTGCAACACACATATTCCTTGCAAAAATTTCCAGCGACTCTTAAAATATATCTTCTTCTTGTTTCTTTTCTTTTTAGTGCTAAATAAAATTAATTAATGCAATACAAAGTGCAAAAGCCTTGTACATGTGAAATACACATATACAACAACAAGAAAAGAAATGCCACAACTAGAGATTAAGGGAATCTAAAAGGGGAAATTAGTGAGAAGTCCAATTGCAAGGAATCATGGTGGCAAAAGTCCTCTCAAATTTCTTATACAGCCCCAAGTCCAAAAAATAGGTTTAAACATTAATGCTTCATTATAAGTTGGATTTAACTCTTTCCTTACTGCCATTTTTGCCCTCATGATTGTTTTGGTAAGTAATAAAGGGATTACAACTTATATTTTGTTAGGGATATTTTGTTTTGATTTTTCCTCCTAGATTTACGCACTTGATAATGGAATTTCCATTTCAATGCCTATCAACAATGTTTCCCACATTTTCCTCCATAATTTACGCAATGCTTCATCCACAAAAATAGGTTTAATACCAGAAAATGCAAAGTTTAATCTGTAACTATTTTAGACTCATATAACTATTCCAAAAATCATTTGCAATCATCAATCTAAAAAAAAATGTAATTGTTTCATCAACAAAGACAGTTTACCTATAAAAAAATGTGTTCAAACAGATCAGTTACCTGTAAAACAGTTACATATGCAAAATACACATCAACAAATCATCTGTAAAATAAAATAGTGACATGAAATTTCATATGATTCAAACTCAAAATACTTTAACAGATTCAAAACTGAAATCAATAGGTGGTCAAATACATCTTATATTGTATTTGGATGTAATAAACCATTAAAATTTAAAAATCTATTACAAAAATTGAAAGTTCTGAAATTTTCATGTCATGTTTTTTCCATGTTTTTTTTTTTTTTTTTGCCAACATAAAAGTGATAAAACAGTTACAGTGCTATTTTGAAAAATAAGAAAGGTATGGTTATGGCAGAATTGTTATGGTAGAAAAATTAGGAGAGAATCTTGGAAGAAAAATGAAGAGAATTTTGGGAGAAAAATTAACCATAATAAGGAGGATACAGTTATGGGAGAGTTGCTATAGGAGAGAAATTAGGAGACAATCTTGGGTGGAAAAAAAAAAAAAAAAAAGGAGAGAAGAAAAATAAAGAGAATTATGGGAGAAAAATAATCAGATTGCTATGATGGTACGGTCATAGGAGAAAAACAAGGAAAGATTTTGTGATTATATGGTAGAGGCATTTTTGTCCTGCCATGTCCACTTAAGGCTGGAAGTGTTTTTTAAAAGGGACTTAAGGGTGCACAAGTCTTCCAATTTGGACTTGAGCCCAAATTCCCCCAAACTAAAATTTAGAACCCTGAAACCGTCCAAGCAACTGCAAAGATTTTATTTTTATTTTTTAAAGAAAATGAATTCAGCTCCAAAATAAAATTTTCGACTTCATAAGTAATTCTCCTACATTTTTTCCTTCCACACATACCAAAAAAGTGTATGCTAGGCCCCTTTCTAATTGCCCCTATTCATCCTAGTTCAAACACTCACTAAACTATTACATATCAACTCCAAATTCATCCTCAAGAACACCCACTGGACTCCAAACAAAGAGAAAACATACGGCCACAACACATTAACAAACTCACTGTGTAAAAAAAAAGATGATCGACCAAGGCAATAACTCTGCCACCAGATCCAAACCAATGTACTTGAATTTTTTAATATGTTCGTTTCCTAAATAAATTAAAAAGAGAGGAAAGGGAAAAGGAAAAGGATTCTTTATTTCTCTTCAAGATTACTAATTATTATATAGGTGTTGTTTATTCCAATAAATCTTTTCCATGCAATGAAATAGGCTTTGAAACCTCATCACAATTGAAAATGAACAAATAACATATAGAATGGAGAGTGCAGACATGTTCAAATTTACATAGGGGTTAGGACCGGGGGGACAAAATTTTTCTACACAATTTGTGAAACAATTCTTAAGCGATTGGATTAACAAGATCCAACGGTTTTTAGAAAAGCTGACGTGGCCAATCTCCACTCACTATTTGACAAATCAACTTGTGTAAAAAATTGAATATAAAATTTGTGTCCCTTGATCTTGATCTTTTATATAGAATGAAGCCTAGTTACTGTTAGACAAACAAACAAACAAACCCACAAAAAAAAAAAAAAAGGATGAAGAAGAAGAAGAAGTTAATGACAATGATGATGAACAAAACAGTGCACATACCTCTGTTGCGATTTCCAGGATCGCATCAAAAGAGCAACAGCACCATCGGTAAGTCATCATCTGCCAGAAATACTGATCCCTTCCGTCAACTGGGTTCTCCAGAATTGTTTTCGCAATGACCATGGCTGGGTACCCACGGGAACAAAAGTATTATAACCTTACCACCAGTTTCAACACCATGACCACGGCATGGCTACAGGAAAGGGGTGGCAAAATCTTGGATCATAGTTAGCTTTTTGTGTGGGTGGGTGTGGCTTCTTTTTTTTTTTGGGGGGGGGGGGGGGGGGAGGCATGTGAAAATTTTCATTTATCAACATATGATGTTCAACTATCACGATTCAATGAAGAAATTAATAAATCCAAAAAGGAAAGAAAAACCAGCCACAGAAATTTTCAAATTAATGTTTTTTATTAACGGGGATGGAAAATTTGGGGGTTTATTTTGTGAGATATTTGGATTTAAAAAAGCAGGTAAAATTGTCAAAGACAATGTCTTTAAAAAACAACATGCCTATGGGGCAGATACTTCAGCAAATGATCACTCACACAAGAAGATTTTTCTTTACCAGGCTGTTTTAAAAATCTCCAATGAAACCTTTCTAGAAGGCTCCCACTACAGGGAACCATAAAACTGCAACATTATCGAAAAATAAATAAAATTAACCACTTTTAGAGGTCACACAAGGCAATAAAAGTAGCAGTAGAAACAAAGTAGTCACGGTGATTTAAAAGTAGTGATAGTAGGAACAGATCTTTAAATTTTTTTTATTTTAAAAAAAGGATAACAAATTTACTCTAGTCTGCTTCATTATAAAAAGCAAATGCTTATCTCAAACTTATGATAACAATACAGAAAGACAGACAATGTTCCCCCATTTACAGAAGCTCAATACAGCACCCGCATACCCATATGTATCTGATATTATAACAACAAACAACATAGATTTCTAACAAATTTATTAGCTGGAGCCACACCTGCCCGACACCTCCGTCTCATCCTCATCTCTATAAAAGGTACGATCCAATATCCATTGCCTTTTTTTACACTCCTCTCAATCAAAATTGATAAAATTTTCTTTGCATAGACAGAACTATCAGGCCAAAAGTCTGTACTGTACAGCAAGCAAGCACACATACTCAAAGCATAAGACCTGCCAAACAAGACTCTGACACAGTCTCTCAAGGCAAAAGAAAATCCCCACAGGTTGATTGAGCTATCTTGAACCCTTAATCATCTCTCTGCCTCCACAATCTATGAAACAGCCCTCAGTACATCTCTCTCATCAAGTACACGCTTAAGCTTTCCAGATTGACTCTGCATTATGATGATAATCCCATTTAGCACCATCGCACTTCAAAATTAACAAATACAACAGGGAAAATAGAAGAAACATCTTTATTTTATATATATATATATATATCTATATCTAATCTAATCAAATAGTTGAAATAATCTGACTTGTCAATAGATAACACTCATTTGAATGTGCTGAGAAAATTAAATTCCTCCATACCTATGGCTCTAACATCAATTCTATACAAATGCATCATCATGAATGAAGATGGTAACCATTATCATTAATGGTGGTAAAAAGCCCAAACAACATAAGCTTACCAACTTAAGCTTTTGGAGTTAGTGGTCGTTTAACATATATCATTATAGTGCATCATATATAAATCAAATTATATGAAATGAACCACATGAAATTAATATCATACAATGTTGTTGAAATTTCATAGACTAATGAAGTTCCTCAGAATAAAAGATTACAGCATTTATGAGCATTAATGAATTTCAAACTGAAAAGCTATAGAACAGAAAACACATCAAATTAATCATCACATCCGCATAAAATTAACATAACAAAAATCTTGGATACTAATTCATCACTACAGAAACTGTAATAGATCATAACTTTTGAAGCTAAATTGACTTCAAAAAAACAAAAAACAAAAAACCAAAACAAAACAAAACACTACAGCATCAATGAATTGACACATAACTATAGAACCAAAATATATGTATATATATGGAAAACCAGCAATGAATCAAAACCCAGAATCCATAGAACATAAATTCATCAAATAAATCATCACATCTCACCCACAAAAAATAAGGTTAACTACAACTACAATTACATAAGAATTAGCTAAACTGCATAAATGAAGGGCATAATATCAACCTCAATCTCCAAGAGCGAATCCAGAATTCTGGCATCCTCCGTCGGCCCAACATCCACACAATCCGGCGGCGTCTCGAACAAGGACAAGGAGAACTGCTTAGACACAACACCGCCAACATCGAAGTAAATCAAACCTGAACTGGGCACATCGACGCGGATATTCTTGACGGGGAACCACAAGAAGAGCTCCTGCGCCGAAACACCGAACAATTCACCGATCTGGCCGAAGCTGAGAGTGCCAGTGACATTGAAGTCGTAGTGGACCTGGTTCTCGAACTTGGCGTTGCAGGCTCGGTCGAGGTGGACCTCGAATCGGCCGGTGGTGGGGTCCATGGTGAAATTGGTGATGCTTTTTGGGATTAGGCCGATCGGCAGGCCGTGGGAACGGAGAATGGAGTAGAAGGAAGGCGGTGGGGTTGGGGTTGGGGTTGGGGTTGAGGAGGAGAGGGTGAGGAGAAGGAGGAGGGAGAGGCTGAGGAGAAAGGGAGGGAAAGTGAAAGAAAGGGAAGGAAAGCGTGGGAAAGTTTGAGGAGTTGGAGGAGGCATAGTTTGGAGAGAGAAAGAGGAGGAAGAGGAGAGAGAGATTGGTTTAGGGTTTTTGACAGAGAAGGAGGTGGTGGTGTTGACAGCGAAGGAGGAAAAAAATAAGGTTTTGCGAAATGATGACTGACGAGTGATGGTCTCTTTTCCGTGAAAAACTGTTACATGGCCTTGTACAGATACCAGATGAAAAAGAAATACTCCTGAATTTGTGTATAGATGTTAGTTGGATTTGAAAATTCAGATGCGTACTTTAAATAAATTAGTCTGCTCTTGTCACTGTCACTCAATTTAATAGTTCATTAAATACAACTCTCAATACAGACTCATAAATATTAGTATGTGCTCATAAATGTTAGTATGTGTACACATCACCGTTATATATTGTTTAGATTACTCATGTGTGGTAGGTTTTTTTTTAATAAAATTTTTATATGATAAAGGTTTTTAAATTAATTTTATTTTTGTATTATTGCATTATGTAATGAAAGTATAAAAAATCAGTACTAAGTATCTTTTTCTTTCTTTTTTTTGGTAAGTGGAGTATCATATTTTTATAACTTATAGATGTATTAGAGATGTTTGAAATGTGTGGAATGAGCTTATGATCCTAATGAGGAAGTAGATAACATAGTTGTTGTTTTTTCTTTATTCTTTTTTTTTTTATTTAAAGAAAAGAAAAGATAACATAGTTGTTGGGAAGGAAAATATTTATAAGAATCTATATTATTAAGGGTCTGTTCATTTCGCAGGAAACGAAACTCTCAAGACTCTGAAATTCTTGAGAGTTGAAACTCTCAAGAGTTATAATCCCTGAGAGTTAGAATTTTGGTTGTTCGGTTTACAAAATGATTTTCCAAAGGAATTTATGTTTTTTTTTTCTTTTTTTATTAAATAAAAAACCTTTTAAAAAAATTGAAATCAGATCCAAAGAATTACAATCGTGAAGCAATATAACCTAAAGTTAATTGAAGTTTGTCGAAAAAGAAGAAAGTGGGTGATGTGGGTAATCACCAACGAAACATTACTTGGGTATTAAAAAAATATATATATATGAATTCAAAATCAAAGATCGTGACATAATTTTATAAAAACACTCACATATATATATATATATATATATATATATATATACACACACAAATCTGAATTCATGATCTGAGTTCAAATATACAAATCTGAATTCATGATCTAAGTTCAAGTTGAGAGTGTGAGCCAAGATTTGAGTTTAACCCATTTATGTGCATTATTTTCTCATAGCATTCCTACTTTAGGTGGCCTATGACCATAGTTGGAGCATATCCGTTCGTAATTTCGATTCATGTGAACAAGCATTCCTACTCATTCCATTTAGTGGGGTAGCAGTAGATTTTGTCAATTAACTCAATCTAGCAAAGCACCAATCAACACCAGTATACCTCCACATATATATTTATATATATTGTATAAGTTCAATTGTTCAACCATGGTTATTGGATCGAGGCAGAACAAGAAAATATCTTTTTTTTTATCGGCAAAAGCATCAAGGCAGAACAAGAGAAGATTTGTTGAGGTGATTTAGAGGCGTCCATGCCAGAACTCTTATCGGCATTCGACGTTGCTTTGCCAATATTCTTACACACTCTGTTTTGTAAAGAGAAAAGAAGAGGATGCGGAGTGAAATTATAGAGAATGAGTTTGGGTTGCAGAGAATAACGTATCGGAGTTTCTAATTCTTGTATATTTCGACGGGATTTTCATCTCCTATGAATTACGAGAATTAAGATTTCACGGGAAATTAAAATCCCATGATTTAAACGAAACGAACGACCCACTTTTTATTAATTCTTGAGAATCTGCAACTCTCACCCCCAATTCCCGTCAAATGAACAGACCTAGAGAATTCACTTTGTCATTGGATTGTACCTAAAATTACTAAAAAACCCTTAAAATTTAATTAGGCTAATAGACAATTTAGTAATTTCAAAACTTAAAAACAGTTACCACCCCAATATTTTCTCTTACTTCTCTCTCTCATGTTTATTTCCTTATTTTTTTTTTATAAAAGAAAAAAAAAATCCCTCTCTTCCTATGTTCCTATATCTCTTCTACAAACTACATAACCCCAAAAATTCTCACTTATCCATTTTGTCGCACACACATCACGTGTACCCGACAACTAGTTATAATGGGAAAGTGTTAATGAGACAATGGAAAGAATAACTAATTACCACCAAAAGTGGTGGTGGTCTAGTAGTAAAGGTATAAGAGACCAAATAGTCAAGGGTTTAAGTCTCATTGGTTCTTCAAAGGGTATGAGAGCTACTATGGTCACGCTTAGGTAAAGTCATCACGATGGGTTATCTCCTTCTATGTACCTTTTTTGCTTATAAAAAAATGAAAAAGAATAATTAAATTACTTTAACAAATTTGTATGCAAGAAACAATGTTAATTTTAGAAATGTTCCATTTAATAAATTTTTCCGTCATTGAGAGAGCGACTAATCTCTTTTTTTTTTTTCTCTTCTTTACTCATGGATAATGCTAACCTCCAATGTTCTAGTTTCATAGACAGAGTGCAAAAGAAAAGAAGAACAATATAAGATTTATTTGTTGGATTCTTCCTAAAGAGGGGTAGTTCAAATTGAATTTTGATGGGCCGATGGCATGATAGCTTAATGATATTCTCTTCACTTATGGAGTGAGTGATCTAGGGATCAATCTTATAGAGAAGCATTGATACCCATTTGTTAGTAATAGGAGGTTAGGGATATGAGTAAATTCTATTGATTTTAAAAATTAAAAAAAAAATTGAATTTTGATGGTTTGGTTAAAAATAGAAAAAGAGCAACTTATTCTATTTTTCAAGATATTTATGGTAAACCTATTATTATGCAACAAATTTGATTTGATAATCTATATTTTACTTATAAAAGTCTGTATCTCAGAAAAACTTTTGATTGATTATTCTGCCCTCATTTTAATTTATAAATACAATTTTAGCCTTGGTAACAAATGAAAGTTAGATTGAACTCAAACTCTTAACAAATAAAAGTTAGATTTTAACTCAAACTCTAAACAAATGAAAGTTAGATTCTTATTCAAATTCCTAATAACGCTAGCAAACTGAAGGCAACTATCAAGTTGCGTGATAATATATATTAATATAAACTCTTTGAATATCCGTTTTATGGAGAAAAAAATTCTGAATGTATATCTAAAAGGTTTTTTTAACTTTCATTGAAAATTTTAATTAAAAAAAATATGTACTTTTGAATTTCAAATATTATATTTTATGAAAAAATTATAAAATCTTTATGTATTTATTATTTATTATATAACTAATATTATTTAAAAATATTCACGTGCAATGCACGTGTGCTATATCTAATAATACTAAGATACCTGATATGGAAGCAATTTGTACCTTTTTGTTTCCAATGGTCTTTGTTGCAGAAGAAAAAAGGATTAAAAGAATTTATTTAGAAGGGGATGTTAATATTGTAATTAATTATCTATGTAACTTACATAGTTGCCATTGGAAATTTTATAATATTATCAGCTGATGACATGATAACCTAATGTTCTAATGACATGATAGTCAGTGCCATTTGTCTCATTTGTTAAGTAAGTTATCTTAAGTTCAAACTTATGGAGAAGCTTCGATACCTAATTATTGATATTAATGGGGTTCAGGGATAAGGGTAGGTTTTATCGAATTAAATATATAAAAAAATAATAATAACAAACAAACAAAAGACATGACAGCCTTGTGGCATTTTCATCATTTGTTGAAGGAGCAAAATATCTCAAGTTCAAGTTTATGTAAAAGTTGATACCCATTTTGTTGATATTAAGGGGTTAGATTCTATGATTGTCAAAAAATATTATTTTAGAGTAGTATGGATGTAAAGATAACCATGTTCATTGAGAAAGAAATAAAGCTGCTGATTTTTGAGTTAATTTAGGTCATAGAATTAAATGAAATCATATTTGGGATACTTATTACCCTAAAGAATTTTTAGATATTTTTTGGAAGATGTGATTGGTGGGTCTAGTTCATGCGCCGTCGAGGGCATGTATGTTAAGCATCAATGGAGTTGGTTGCATGGACGATTTGAATTGGGTATTGGCCCGGTTTTCATTTTAAGGTTAAATTACAAGAAACTCTTAGAATACAGGTCGAATTCACCAAAATTCTCTATGAATTTTAAACAAAATAAATAATCTCTTAAATTATTAAGTCCTCCACTATATTTAATATTGTCTATTTTCATCAAGTTACTGTCAAATTTAAGGTCTATTTTTGTTAAATTTAATATCTAACCCCTAACACCAATTATGAAATGCTAGGTTTATGTATTAAATTGGTTTAATGACACAAAATGCTCGCATTGTGTATTTGCACAAGGGAATCATCATTATTTCCATCCCACTATTTTATTACCATACCCCATTTCTCAATGGAAAAGGACATATGAGAGAGACTTTGTGAGATGAATTCGTTGGCTGAAGGTAAGCTATATGCATCCCATAATCAGTCCTGGTCTTGAACTAAAATTATGGATTCAGGGACTAGGTTATGAAATGAGAAGGATTCAAGCCACCATTTATAAGCACTCATTCTGCTCGATATCAGCTTAATTCTAGTGATTGGGCTCATTTAATTTCAACATGCATCAGGACTAAAAATGGCGGCCTCTATTAATTGGTACCCCACGACTTGCTTTTTAACCCCCGCTTATTTTACACTTTAATATTTTATGAAAAATATAAAAAGTTTTCATAAAAACTAATCCGATATTTTACTTGAAAACATCATTTTGAACAACTTTTTAGAAGAAAGTTTTTCCAAATTCTATCGTTTAAGTAAGACTTTTTTGCCATTTATAGTATTCGCTTCAAAATGCCCAAAAAATTCATTTAAACAACAAATTTTGGAAAAACTTTTGTGATCGCACCGACCTTTCACCGCCGCCACGTGCGCTCGCGCGTTCCCCAATTCACCTGTATTTACCTGCTTTTCTGCTTTCTGATGGTGGTAATCCATTTAGGATTAACGTGCAAATGAGAGTCGCCACCTGGAAGGGTCCAGGACCAATTTTATTAACCAGAGATGGGTTCGTAGCTAGGGTACATGTTGGGAAGGTGTTAGGCACCCAACAATGCCCGGTAATAAACCGGCCCTCATTCTTGTATTCATTGACCATATTTAATATTTTAATAAAATCCGGATCACCTGTTAATCATACAATAAATAAATGGCACACACGAATGATGGATTAATGGCATAGGATAAATAAATAAAGCATAAATATTTAATAACAAGATATAGAAGACTTAACAGGATGAAAATAAGAGAAAATGCACTGTCGCGAGTACTCGCGGTCTTACCATGCATATGCACATACCATGCGTACGCATAATAAAATTATGCATACGCACGACATTTCGCGAGTACTCATGGTTTCACCAAATCATCTTCTCCGCGGATTTGGACCTCCCGAAGAACATTATTGGCCAGAGATGGACACTGTATACAACAAATCAACCTCTAAACATTATTATACAAATAAATAAATAAATACTACGTACCTCTTAGAAGTAAAGCAAATTGAAATTAAATCCTTCCCTCAGGTCCACCGTCAACCCGGCAGCGTCTCCCCTGTTGCGCAAAACAAGCTTTTCCCAGTCTCACCGGTCTAATTCTCTGTTATATTTTCCTCTCTTTTCTCTCAGTTTATTTCTCTCACCTTTCCCACATTTCTCTCACCCTCAGAATAACTCGCAATTACTTAAAATCTTGCCCCTCATTATTTCCCTATCTGACCCCTCAATTTCCACCCTCTATCCGTCTGACCTTCTCCCTGTCTATTTCCTCCCCGTCCGTCTGACCTCCCCCAAGCTCCTAGGGGCTCCTGCTATTTATAGGAAAAACTCACCGGCTGAGGTCGTCATGCATGACCTCAAACCTCATCTTCTTTTATCCCCCCACGCTCCCTTTGTTCAATGGTCGGGCCAATTCAAGCATAAATCATTCCTCCGACAACAACTTTCGGCCGAAGTGGGAGGCAGGCCATCATTCAGATGAAGAAAATGGAATCTCATGCGTACGCATATTCATTTTATGGGTACGCATGAAACCACCATGCGTACGCATATTATAAATATGCGTACGCACCACATTCCCTGGCTGTCTAATTTAATCGTTTGAGCCCCTATTTGCTTGCTTTGCGCGCAGAAAGAGACCCGAGTAGACGGCAAACATTATGGATCTCATCATCGGGAAATCATCATCAAATATAGGGACAAAATGGGGTGTCTACAACTTTCTTCCAAAAAGTTGTTCAAAATAATGAAATCTAATAGACATCATGATCAATTTTTATAAAAACCTTATATATTTTTCATAAAATCTTAAAGTGTAAAATAAGTGAGAGATGAAAAGCAAGTCTTTGGGTGCCACTAGAAACCTCCACTAAAAAATAAGGAAAAGAGAAATAAAATTTAATCTGTGTTGGACTTGGGCTCAAGGGACTAGCCTATGTACCTCTAACGAGGATTGAGGTTCAAGTACTTCATTCAAACATGGGGAGGGCTTTCACCCTTTTGTGGGAGACTATTAATCTCTAATACATCATCAAACAATTTTTTGAAAGAGATAATTTATTTGATAAAACAACTTTTATTTAGGAAGTATGTTTGATTAAAGATCAAAAGTTCTCCAATGAATGATCGATGAACCCCGGGGGATTGGTGCATGTAACATCACATAGACATTTATTTCATAGCATCACAATTCATTATGCAAAAGGGAGTTGAGAGTTATACTTGATAGAACCAAGCTAGGGTTTCTATTTTGTCTCCATGAATTCTGATACAGGTTCCTTTTAGGATCCATCTTTGCGCTTTTTAGGATGTGTTGTTTATTGTGAGGAGTTAGGAGGCATTGCTCATTAACTCGAACTCCTCTTTTCGATGATTTACTAGTGCGAGGAGGGGCTAGGAGGCATCACTCTCAACAAAAACTCAAACTCTTCTAGTGCTCAGGAAAACTTAACTAAGACTTCGTATGGAATGAAGAAGGGAGGACCCCTATTTATAGGTGAAGGCTAAGAGAATTCATAGGTAGGATTAGATTTTTATTAGGATTATCCAAAGGCCTAAAATCAACCACAAATGGTTATAATTATCCCAAAAGCCTAAAACCAAACCTATTGGAAATCATTTCAATCATTTAAACACATTAATTGAAGCTTAATTAATACCAATGTGGCCCTCAATTTGAATATTAGGATCGAATTAGAAGCTAATTTTAGAGAAAACCGACTGAATGGAGCCACATTGAGCCCGCTGTGGATCACTTTTAACCAAACTAATTCTAAAACTTACCAAACTTCAAAGCAATCCTATAAATAACCTTAGGATCATCTGAGGATAAAATTGGCAAGAATTGGAGGTTGAACAAAAGTTGGACAAATGAAATGACTAAAATACCTTTCAAGTCGTGCAAGCTTTCATTTTTCTTCAAAACTCAATCAAATTGAACCCCAAAAAACTACTATGAAATCTTTGGGATGTGTAGAGGTCCAACCCAAAAGATGGGATGCCAAGATGATGTGGAAAATAATTATGTGATAATGCTCCCAAGGTGGAGCGGTGTTGAAAAAGAGTACCAAAGTAGGGTGTCTAAAGAAATGGGGAGCTTTACTCAACTCTTAAAGAAAAACTTATATGTAACTGTTATACAGCTGATATGGCATCACAACCCAATGAGAGTGGAATAAAATGAGATTATCACTTATCATAATACTTTTTGACCTCACAATCTTACTTTGAAAATGCTTCCATTAGCTTGTGACACCACGTGACTGTGACTATCAAAGTTACATGGAAAACTCACTTTGAACTCCAATATCCAAGTTCAAATTTTAGGGAGTCTGGTGTTGGTGGTTAGAGATTATTTTATGAATTCACCATTAATTAATCCATGGCTATACAGACATGTCAAAAAGGAAAAATATAAGTTGTTTTTTTTTTTTTTTTAATTATTTTTTTTCAATAGGCAAATATGTCAAAAATTGGATTAATTTTTTCCAATAATTGTTGGGTAACAAAAGTGACTTGAAAATACAATATCAAAATTATGTTCACCTCCGACACTCCCCCTTTCCATTCAACCAATACACAAAACATGCAAATAGATTTTAAGTTTGTTTTTCTTCCACAATTTTCTTGAAACCCATACACAACTGATATTTCGAATAAATAATCCACAAGAGGAAACTAGATTTTGAATATAAGTCATTTGAAGAATAAATTGTTCATATATCGGAAACCTTAACACCTGAAAGGGAGTCAACAGTAGAAGTTTATGAGGCATACGCCCAACAACATTCCCACTCTAACCTTAGGAAGTCTCTGAATGCGTGTCCCGGCCGCAATTCTGGTTCCACATATGAAGTCGATATTTATTCAGATACAAAAAATACTCTCTCTCTTTTTTTTCTTTTTTTTTTTTTCCTTTACTGTCTGCTATGGTGGATCTAGTCTAATGGACAGATTTCCAATCTTATAAATAAAAAATAAAAAAATAAAAAAATAAAAAATGGTTGTGGTTCCACAAGTTGGAATAATTACATATCCAAAAATCTAATATTGGTTTAGTTGCCCAAACCTCTTAGGTTCTTCCTCTGCATTTAGCGAAAGCCCTAGCTCCTCTCTTCATATGTGTAACACAAGTAATTCAATTATTAGAAGAGTTAAAATTATTCAACTATTGGGAAACAAAAATGTATTCTCAATCGTAATAATAAAGTTTAAAATAAAGAAAATAATTTATCAAAGGATCACTTATTTCATGACTACCTATCATCTCATCCAAGCAAAACATCCTACCTGCAACAAAACAATGCCGCATCTCACAACATCTTGAAGGAAAAAAAAAAAAAAAAAAAAAACCCCGCTTTCTAGTCTCCATTGGCTTCATTTGATGACCAACACAACGGTCAATCTCTAGGGTTCAATCACAAACAGAGGCTGTAACAAAAGCAAAAGTCAAATAAACTTTCACAACATGCATATATCAAAGTAGCTCATTATTGACAAGGTGGAGTGATCAAGGAAACTCACCATATCAACACTGACAGGCTTGCCATCATCTGCAAGAATCTCGACTATTGTTCCTGACTGATCAGCCTAGAGAGAAGATTACATTTCGCATAAATTTACTACAGTAAAATCTTTAAAAGAAAACTCATTGTTGCAGACAGGACAAGTTAAAATATCAGCAAGCAAATGTTGTCCCAGTATACTGTCAGAATATCAAACTATTCAGGAAGCAATGTTGCTCCAGTAGACTTTTAGAATATCAACCTAATAAACAACAATCTTCCAAAGTGTAGTGTTACAAGTTACAACACAGATGTAGTTGTTCTCTGAATGATGCAGAGGCAGACCCAGGAATTTTTATTTGTGGGGCTATGTGCATTAAACGACTTTTGAACACACACACACACACCCACCCACCCACCTACCTATATGAGAAGCAGGATCTATTACGCTTAGTGTGCGACAAGATATTCTTATTTGCCTTAATAACATTTTGCAGGATCTACATTATGAACCCATTATAAGATTATGCGTTGTTGCAATGCTTATCATGAGTGCTAAATGTCAAATTAATAGGAGATTAAGAGGTGCCCTGGTGGCCCATCCATAAAGTGCACCAAAATTAATTGGTAATTAGAGTATATTTCCACCCTCATTGAAGAATTGTAGTTGTGACTTTGTCTAGAAAGGCTATAAGGGGATCTTCTAGGGGTTCGGTTTTCCTTCAACGGAAGTGGCTTGTACTAGTAGTTTACTTTGTTTTTAGCTTCTAGCACCTTCCCTCCTTTTCTTGAAGGATTGCTTGTCCTTCCTGCACATCTCTTTTCTTTCTAATGCATTCTTCATTTTCTATGAAAAACAGAAGCAGGGCAGCAACAGAACCATGATTTTGCAATACTCTTCCCTCATTTCAATTACCGAAGAAAACAAGAGAACACTCAAAATCAGAACAGGACAAAAGAAGAAAAAGGCAAATGAAGATGTCGTCAGTTTAAAATGCCACTGCCTTTCCTAGCCAACATTGTCAACTTAATCTTGTTATTATATAATTCTTGTTATTATGTGCCTCCATCCTTTTTTTTTTATGGTGATTAGGTAATGAGCAAAACAAGAGCCAAAAAAAAAATAATAATGAACACCCATTTTTTTCAAAAAGATAAAATAAAAAAGAGAGAATAGCTTGTCATACGAGAAAGTAAAATTTTAAAAGCAGAGTCTAGAATAAAGTTTAGTTAAGGAAAATAAGCCTTACTTCTATTTTATTCATCAATTTCATGGCTTCAATGATGCATAGAATCTGTCCCTTCTGTAAAATTTTAAAAGCAGAGTCTAGAATAAAGTTTAGTTAAGGAAAATAAGCCTTACTTCTATTTCATTCATCAATTTCATGGCTTCAATGATGCATAGAATCTGTCCCTTCTGTACTTTGTCTCCAACCTACAAAAAAGCCCCTCATGTGAGCCTAATAAATAAAAGAATGCTGTGCAGCATCAAATAAGCAGTAGCAGAAATAAAAATATCAAGTATCTAAAAAAAAAAAACAATAAAGATATCAATATTCAAATTCAAATAAATGACAAACTAGAGAAGAATCACCTTAACAAATGGTGGTTCACCAGGTGCTGCACTTCGGTAGAACGTCCCTGCCATGGGGCATTTAAGAGGTGGATGTGATGACGTGGCTGTCTTTGCAGCAGCAGGAGCAGAAGAAGGTTCTTGGGTTGGTGCTGAAGGAGCAGAGGCAGAAGGTGCTGGGGCAGCCGCAGTTGGGGCCGCTTGGAAATCTGGTGGTGCTACTGCTAGTGGATGGGGTGATTGCATCATTACAACTGGAGCAGCAGATGGTGGTTGCGGCAAGGCCTCCTTTTTACGGATTATTACTTCACAATCAAGTTGTTTCAACTGCAACTCCACGATATCTCTTGAATCAACTAGCCTGGAAGATAGAGAAACAAGATTGGCCCCTATCTTGGTTGAGAATAAATGTCCATCAGACGATATGGAGAAATAACAGATTGAGGTTGCTTACTTGACAAGACTTGCAACTTGAGAAATAAACTCAGAGATTGATTCCTCTGAAGCTAAAGCTGCAGGAGAAGGTTCATCTGATGGCTCAGCGTCCTTTGCCTCCACTGCTGGGACTTCAGATTTGGTTGGAGGAGTAGCTGCAGCATTTGAGGATCCATCCGCCGCAACCTTGAAGGCAACAGATGGCTCCAGAAGCATGTCCAGGAAGGAACGAAAATTTGAAAACAGATCCTCAAATGAATACCATCGAAAGAACCTTACCTCATTTAATCCGGCTTTCACCACTATGCAAGGGTTGCAACAAGACTGCAAACCCTACAATTTGGACATCAATTCAACTACTACAAATCAATAGCAGAATTCAAATGATGCCTTCTTTGTCAATGTAAAATTTATGGATACTTGCATGATTAATTATTATGAATTACAACTACAAAAGATACAAAAATTTAACAAAGAATTAATGTTTACCATTATTACCACATGAATGTATGTATGTATGTATGTATGTTTCAACTTATCCTTGAAATATCTGTACCATGTCATAATTATTTGTATCCTGTATCTGTATCCCTGCTTCCTAGGTCCTCATCAAATAGGAAATAAAAATGCAACTAGTTTCCCAAGTTTGTGTCAAGGGGTATGTAACGTCCACACACGCACACACACACACACACACACAAAACACAACTTTCCAGGTCAACTAAAGTAATAATGGAATTTAGAAAAGGCAAAATCCTCTTCGATGTTGTACTATAGTGTAAATGTATCACCTCCTCAAGGTACAAAGCGATTGTATCAGCCCTAAAGGTACAAGGTGATTATATCAGCAAGTTCTGAATTTAAAATGAGGAGGGAGAGGGAGAGCGCGCGCGCTGCGTGAGAGAGAGAGAGAGAGAGAGAGAGAGAAATTTTAGTTTAGTTTATCAAAATCTCAAACTCGAGCAAATATTATTATGGTTTACAGGCGGTCAACACACAGTTGGCCAAACCACATTGTTGGATCAGAAAATGTCTGCTGATCCCAGTTTAGCGATTCTGCTCTGTCTAGCATGCAAGAAAATTCGAGCAGTAAAAGGTATTGGAAAACCCTTTTTCTACTCTTCTTCCACCTCCAAACTACAAGTAATTAGCTGAAAACAATTCTGCATTTCTTCAAAATAATGGAAAAGGCTTCCATTTTATTTTTGGGGTGCCACTTTACTGAAAATGGGCACGATATGCAACAATTATTAATCTCATTGTGTGAAAATCCTTCAATAAAAAGCTTCCCTATAGTACAAACCACAACGACTAACAGTTTTAGCTAGCAGCACCAGCACATTATTTTTCTAATTTTGTTTTCACTTGCAACAAACAAAGCCTTCATGTCTCAAGTAAAGACACATTTTTCTCTGTAGGCTATTTCCATTAGGCTCACTTCAATCATGTTCACTCCAAAAGCATCTTAGAGTCTTAGAGCACTATCTCTTCAACTGGTACAACGTGTTCTAAAGTTGTGAGGCCCTTGCACCTCATAGTAATGACGCGTTTTAAAATCGTGAGGGGTAACCCAAAGTGGGCAATATCATGCCAGTGGGGGTAAGGCATTACAAATGGTATCAAAGCTAGACCTACGTTGTGGTGGTTGGCACACTCCACATCAAGTCTTGAGCTGACACCTAAAGACAAGAGCTTTGGGAGCATGGTGGAAGCCAATTAGGGGGGGGGGGGGGGGGGGGTTAGTCCACATTGTGGCATTGCCTAGCGAGAAAGAGTGTCTGCACTATATATATAGACTTCAGTCTTCAACTGGTATGGCACATTTTCTAGCCATGAGGGGTAACCCAAAACGAATAATATTCTGCCAGTGGTGGGGCCAGGGTTGCATTGGTTTTCCAGGCAAGGGCATGAAACATCTTCTAGAACCATGACTCCTGTTGGAGCTTCGAATGCACACATAGAGTGCCTTCCTTGGAGTTTTTGGGTTGATTTAGTTGGTTTTAATTTTCGGACTTCCCGTATAATGGCCTAAGGGCTTCACTTTTTTTATTATAATGAAGTCCTTACCTATCCAAAAAAGAAGAAGAAAAAGTAACCCCTTATCTCGAACATACTGCAACAATCATTCAATCATTCAAGATTCAGATTCTTAGATAAAACGTCAAGCAAGAGATCCCGACCAAAAAAAAAAGCTTTAAGCAGAAGCTAGCAGAATAGCCCATTTATCTCAAAATTGAAGAAGGGAAAAAATCAAAGCATTTTTGGATGTACACGCTTTCTTACAATTTGTACTTAATCCATCTAAGCAAATTAGTTTCTTTTAAAACCTAGACAAATCATCACAAATATCTAAGAGCTACCCACAACCCAAAGGTTTTTGTAAGTGAATCGAAACAAAAAATTCCCCCCAGTGAATTTAAAAAATTTTACAAGCTTATAAATTAAATGCATGGCATGCCAAGGTGTTTTATGTAAATTTGTCAACATAGAAACTGTACCCATATTTCAAGCTAACATCATCAAAGATCCTAACTTGGAATGATCTCCATTTGTGTGTGTTTGTGTATGTGCGCGCGCGCATGTGTGTGTGTTTAAAAGTTTACAGAGTGCTTCAATGATGCTCATGCATCAGACATGTCTTCCAAGATTGAAATGCATCAAGCATTCCTCCTTACAAGGAGCATTAGGTTTCTAATTGCATAGGTATGGTTGTACACAGTCATTCAAGTTTGATCAGTATATATCAGTTGAAGTATTCCTAAATGCAATTATTATATTTGAATGATGAAAATATAAAAGATACTAGAAGTTATTCCATTTCTATATTTTTCCATAGAAAATCTAACGTGCTTTTCGGTAGAACAATTGTAACAGGTCTTTTCAAGAATATGACTAGATATTATTGTGATTATTATTTTTGGATAAGTGATATCATTTGAATTAAGTCAATCAAAATGACTGAAGTACATGACATTTTAACGCATGGCGGTAGACAGTGGCAGAGCCAAGATTTTGCCTTAATGGGGGCAACTTTTAGTTTATTGGTAGAATTTTTTGATGAAGAGTTTATTGGTAGAATTTTATTTTCAATTTTATAAACCGAAGAAATTAATTGACAACATCCACAAATTTCATTTTTTTTACCCTTAATTAAAAATAACATTATCAAAGAAATATTTTGAACTACTAATAATACAGAAAGGTAAATTTTCATTGATGAAATTGGGTTTTGAGTTAGTGGGTGGGTGGAGTCAAATAATAAAAAATAAATTAGTAAAAGACTAAAGGTGAAAAATATGGGGGGAAATGTATAAATAGTATAAAATTACTACGTAAAATTTCAAATATAAAAAATTGTGTGGGGGCAGTGGCACCCCCTTGCCCCTTCTTAGCTCTGCCAGTGGCGGTAAGAACTAATATGTAATTCACTAATAACTTATGAGATTTATAGACACCCTGAATGAAAAGTGTAAGCAATGATTTTGATTGTTCACAACTTATGTTATAAAAGCAGAAAATTAGTTCAAAAGAAATTCTGCAGCTATTAATCATTGGATTTAATGTCTTCAATAAATCTTTTGGTAGAAATACAAAACCACTGCCCAATAGTCTTCTGCACAAAATGGACCAGTAAAGCTAGAACTCTAATCGAACTAAATACTGTCATGCTAATGAATTTTGGAGCTAACCCTTGACTGCAGTGAAATTGACTGGAGCTTGAAAGCCAGCAGATTAATTGTTTAAACAGCATACTGAGTTATATCTAAGAAGTAGTATGTCGATCATCTCTTACATCAGTTTTATATTGATAGAAAAGGACAGACCCTGCACCTCACATTTGTGCACCTCTATTGCAATGGTCAAGGTCTAATTGGATGAATTTTCAGTGCATATCTACCAAATCTACGCCACTAAACACACACGTGTGCACGTGAGCGCATGGGAAATAGAAATTTTTTATGAATTCAATAAAATTTGGTAAAATGCAGCAATTTTTCGAATTATCTATAAAATCTAATTTATAACAGAACCCACTGTTACCCCATAACTCATTTCCACGATAATTAAGAAACAAACAAAGCATTAGTAGTACCTAACCTCCCCAAAAATTATAATTGAAGCAATTGCATGCACCCACTGTTACCCCATAACTCACTTCCATGAAAATTAAGAAACAAACAAAGCATTACTAGTACCTACCCTCCCTAAAAATTAATTATTGAAGCAATTGCATGCAAACACATCCAAAGAAATATCCAACGGCACACAAAACAAAAACAAGACATTCAAAAATCCCACTCTTTGGTTGCCTAGAAAGTGTACTAAAAGAAAAGAAAACGAATTTTGAATCTTATGGCCTATGATGTTTTAATTTCCCAACAAAAATAAAATAAAATAAATTGAAAAATCGAAAATTAGAAAGTCTCAGCTCAATAAGCCTAATACGGAGTAGTTGTATTAGGCTATTAGCCCCAATTGGGTGGAGATTTTTTCTCTTTAAATTCCTCACGTCCCCAAAATTAATTTTTCCCTCCTTTGCCTATAATTTCTCAGCAACCAAACAGAGACTAAACCGATCTTCCACGAAAAACCGGAGAGGGAGGGAAGAGAGAGAGATCTAACTTATATGGCATTAATTAACCCTCCATTTGGTTGCTAAGAAAAGAGAGAATGAGAAGAAAAAAAATTGAATTTCACTAACTTAGCCAAGTAGCCAATTAGATTCAATTGAGCTCATGATTCAGTTTCTTTTCCTACTGTTTTTCTTTGTCCTGCATTTCCTCAACAACCAAACAGAGGCGAATTGCTATAAGAATGGGAGAAAATAGGTGGGATTTAGAGCAAAAGAAAGGGAAACGAATTACTTTACCGTGGAAAGAAATCGGAGCTTTGGCTTGGGAGAGAGCCGAAATGAGACCTTGGAGAGAGAGTGAAAATGAGGCAAGTGGTGAAGATGTAGAGAGACGGAGGCTTTGGCGACAGCAGAGGCCGAGGCCGTGGTTGAGAGAGCAGAGGCCATTGTGGTTTTGGAGAGAGAGAGAGAGCAGCAGCAGGGAAATGTTTTTTAGAGAGGGAGAGGACGATACAGTTTGTATAGATATAGATTTAAATATAAAGAGATTTTAGAGAGAGAGAAGAGAGAGTTTGGGGGAATCCGTCAGGGAGAGGAGAGAAGGAGAGGAGAGGCGAAGGTGGGAGAGGACAGAGAAAACGGCTTTCAGGTCGATGAAACCAAAGAGAGAGAGAGAGTAGAGAGTAGAGACTCAGTGGGGTACTCGCTTTGTGTATGTGGCACCTGTCAGTGTAGGGCTTTACTAATTTGGGAAGGTGATCGGTTTGGATATTGTTGCGCTGAAGTGAAGTGCAGATGTGCCCCCACCCTGGGGCATGTCAGATTGATGAGTAAACCACATTGGAGAATGCCCCACTTTTGATTATTTGCGGTGCGTGCATTCTACAATTATTATTTTTTTTTTTTGGGTGCCAAGTGTGCATGCTAAATTGCTTATTAAGATTATTGAATGTATACTCAAACTTGATTTAATAAATTGATAAATTTTAAAATAAAATTTGACCTTTATATAGTATAATCTTGATTAGGTGTGAGATATTTAAGATATCTTATACGATCGCAGTCGTTCATAGACAACATGCACGTACATATTATTTACAAATAATATGATCGTACGAGATAATCTGTGATATCCGAATTCGAATAATCCTCTCGTATTATATATTATAAATTATAAACAAATTTAAATCAATTTTTTCTATTGAATCTATTTCGAGTCAATCTCAAGGAATTTGTCTCGTCTTAGGGTCGCAATTGCAATAGCCTAAAGCCTAAAATTGAGTAGTGCACAAAATTGAAGTTGAAACTGTAGACTTACGATAGGATAAGTTATAAACAGTTAATAAAGGATATCACCTCAGCAAACAATGATTCTGAGTTCGACTCGTCATCCTTTTTGGGTCACCTTAACAAGATTTTCATAATTCTCATGAACCTTGGTTTTACAGTTACTTTTGCTTAGTCTATGTAAATCGTGAGATCTTACATGGATTGGGATTTATTCAAAGGATTTCCTTCTCATAAAATAGGAAGGAAAAAAAAATGATGACAAGGGTATTTTGAAAACATGGAAAAGGCAAAGATAAAACTGTAACTTTGATATCTTAGTACAGACAATGCTTTTGGATACACTTTCCAAAATAAGCTCGAGATAGATTCTAAAGTTCAATTCCAATACTATTGCCACCCCCTGCGACCGCCATTAGCAACATGATGGTCACTGTCATTACTATCATTGATTCATTGCCACCATAAACAAATTTTCACCCCAAAAAAAGAAAAAAGCAAAATAAAATAAAACAAAACAAATTTTCGTTTGTTCTAATGGCCTCTAGGACATCACCATTCACCACAACCTTTGACCTTTAGCATCCACTGCCACAGCCATCAGCCACCAGCGATCGCCGCCACCATCAACCTGTTTTTGCTACCACCTCGTCACCCAATTGCACCATCAAACAAAGCAATTGTCACCACCACCATTGTGGTTACTGGCAGTAACTCACCGCCAATCATTTCATAGCAGTTAAAATTTCGCAAGGGCCGTCCTAATCCATTGAAACCGATAGATATGGAATTTTTAATTCCTTGACCCGACGTTTTGATTCAGTTGAATCATGCTCCACCAAGTTGGATTCCAAAATTGAATCCGAATCCACAAAAAAAGCCTTTCCTCCAGTATTTCAAATGATGAAAAGTGGTCACAGGAATCAAGTTTCTCTAGAGTATTTTGAGTGGAAAGCACTTCAGTGTGTAAGAGACACTAGCACAAAAAGTGAGGCCTCGTTTCTGAATCCACAATCACTTTTCATTGAAAAGGGAAGAAATGAAAATTATGTAGAAAATTGGGTTGGCAGCACATTTGAGAAAACTCTTCCAAAGATTTCCCCGGAAACGACTCATTTTATTTTTCTGAAGCTTCAAAAGTTGCATGAGAAATACTACCAAATTCAACAAAGAACATGTCCATGAAAAACACCCAAACAAAACCTTAAATCCCAAATGGCCATAACCTTTGCCTTTTCCTAAAAGGTTTTTATTCCTCGTACAATGCCCCTAGGAGACTACTACCCAAGGATTAAAAACCTAACGATAATGCATCGAGTGCAAACCATACTATCAAAATTCCTAACAAAATACCATGCACTCTCCAAAAGGTATCCAGAGAATGAAAAAAAAAAACATGATCAAAAGAATGAAAAAAATGACAAACCACATGTTGAATCCAATCCGAGAGCCAAGAATATTAAATTGACAAA
This sequence comes from Liquidambar formosana, assembly GCA_039720395.1. Taxonomy (NCBI): domain Eukaryota; kingdom Viridiplantae; phylum Streptophyta; class Magnoliopsida; order Saxifragales; family Altingiaceae; genus Liquidambar; species Liquidambar formosana. The sequence goes on from CM077820.1 coordinate 38,882,131, forward strand.
TAAAAAACCATCAGAGTTTGTCATTTTGCTAAATTAGAGAGCCATATGAAGTATTTTCAAAAACATTGAAGTTCAACAAGAAAAACAAAATTGCCGACTGAGAGATGCCAAAATTGTTGTTTCCTTTTTCCAATACATCATTTCTTCCAACCTAATCTTTGTCTAACTCATTCCAGACTCGAAGAAGACATTCTTCTGCCTATTTCCTACCTACAAAGACCTGAAGCATGCTCCAACTCTTTTTTGTAGCTATAGATGACAATCCTCCAAGTTAAATAAATACCAAACCAATGACCTGCACACATTCAAACCCAATTTACTTCGGGTCATTAATAAGTCCAACATTCAAGGAAACTACATCAATGTCTCAGGTGTACATAAAAGTTAGGTTCATACAATCTAATAATTTGGTAGCATAAATAGAAACCCTAGAAAATATGTGGCTAGAATAACAATATTTTTTGGAGGGAATTTTAGATTGCTCAGGCTATGGGAAAATAATTACAGTTCAGTGTTATTTCCTACTAACTTCCTAATAAATTACTACTTAACTAAAAATGACTACCAAGTGCAATTATTTTCTCGTAGCCCAACCATTCTAAAATTCCACCTATTTTTTGGCATACAAGAGTTCTAAGAAGAAAATTAAAAACAATAAAATCCACATATAATTTTGGTGTGTACAAAGGAGGTTGGAAATACCAAGTACCATCCATTTAAATTCACTCTATTCAATATAATAAACTAAACAAATATGCATTCCTAAAAGCATGATTTCCCAGCAATAGGAGGGAATCGAGGTTACAAATCGATCATTACCTGAAGCATAATCCCTCATAAAGGGTGTACAGACCAATGTCAGGGACACAACCAGTCAGATTTCACAATCGTTTGAATTTACATTTTTTTTTATCAGCAACAAAGACAATATTATTAATGAGAAAGAACAATACAAGAGCGGGCAAGAAGTCCACCAAAAAAAAAAAAACAGTACACTAGGAAAGGAAATATTAACAACATACAGCCCTCCAATCTGATCTCAAAACAAAAAGGTTGGCCCACTATATAATGGAATAAAAAATCCACTTTTGTGGCGCTGATGCTGATCCCAAACAGTTATGAGAAGGCTTTGTTGAGTAATTTGAGCCATACATCTAGAGAAGTCTTTTACAATACAAACGTTCTTGGTTCTCCAGCTATTTTTACAAGATGAACCCTATCAGTTCTCAATAATTATTAAGGGGAAATACCTGATTGTTACCATTAAAATGAACATATCTTAGAAGGTTCTGATTTTTAAAAAGGGGCTTGTAAACATAAGACTTGAACATGATTTGACTCAATCTAGGACAAAATTAACATATCGCATCTCCTACCCAAGTTAAGTGCACAAAATCGAGGTTGAAATTTTTAAGATTGCAAAATAGAATCGCTAGTTAAATTTATAATTAACATGTAATTTTTGAACCATACCTCCCAAAAGAGTTATGTCCTTTCCATCCTTAGATTGAAGCCCACCATTCTGCCAACCAATACACCACACATCTTCCTGTGGAAATGTCATTAACACACTAATTAAAATACCATTAAGGAAGATTAGGAAGAAAATTATGTAAAACACATAGTATAGAAATAAAAGAAGTAAAATTCCACAAACAACCAACAAAGCAATGTTGATTATCAGTAGCAATGCTTGACGTCATGGTATATATATATATATGTATATCTAATAAAATTACTTATGTCAAATTGGTCTATCAATGTAATTCCAACTAAAAGAAGACAAAAAATGACATGAATAATAAGTATTTTAAATAAATAATAATCATTGTTACTATTTACATCTGAAATTTTAGGGTGCTCAACAAAAAGACATGATTCGCTGTTCACCTATGAAGTATTCAGAGAGATGCTACTAGCCCATGGCAATGAGATAAATTCTGAAGAGGTTTGTGAAAATCACAAATTGAGTACCTTGGTAAATAACAATATAGCAATTCAATATGCAAAAATATTTGCATCGAAGTATGGATATCCAAAATCCAAATTTCTTTTTGCTACCACACTATCATTTGTGTTATTAAACTTACTACAAGATTATCCATATATATATATAAGCTCTTTTTTTCATTTAAAAATAATAACTTTTCCACATCAATGTTGCACCCCAGTCTACCATAGGGCCACCACGTCTCAGATGGCAAATATCAATTGTAATAGCATCGCAATATGAAGACCTATTGTGATTGCTCCCATTCCTGATGAATAAAGAAACTATTAAATCATGGAATATAAGTATTTCAACACACCTTTCTTTAACCAAGTAACACTTAATGGCATGAACTTCGGGCATTTCGCCGCATCACCTAAAAGGACTAGAGCTTCACACCAAATTCTCATTTGCTATTTTAATCCAATTTAATTAGCAACATAGTGAGATTTTTTGGTAAATTACAATGACCTCCCTGAGGTTCTTGACTATTACATGGACCTCTTCTCTATTTTCTGAAATTTTACACTAACAACTGTCAGATCGGTTGGCTGGACTACATTATCAGAAGCAATATGACTACAATTTTTCCCTGCACTAATTTTTACGTATTTTAAAAACAACCTAATTAAAATGGAAAAAATGCCCTCGTAACAAGCATTTCCTCTCTCTTGCATGTAAGGCCAAATGACCCATAAACTTATGTTGGCAATTTCATGACCTAGACTAGGACCATATTTATCTCTTCATATGGGTAGTCTTAGGTTAGTTAGGAAACGTGCATTCATCCAGCAACTCAAAGCTGCATCAGATCCAGAATTCTTCATCAACTTGGTCTCTCCAACGATTGGCCTTGGCAAATCTGAGAAAAGGCTCAGTAATTTAAACCCTACAGATTGGCTAACAAGGCTCAGCAATCCAAACCCCACAGATTTTTTTTTATAAGAAACTGTGTAATTTATTAAAACATTAAAAAAAAAAAAAGTACAAAAGAAAGGAGGAAGAGTTACCTCCTAGGAAGAACAAAGCTATACATGCCAATAATCCCAGCAAAACCTAAAGCCCACAAAAGAAAACTATCGCCAAAACCAGACTCAAGGAGGGAAAAAATGCCCTCTAAAAGACTGAAGAGATGAAGCTCCTCTTTTAGCTAACTCATCTGCTGTTTCATTAGCCTTTCTAGAAACCCATCTAGCCTGGAAATGAATAGATCCCGCCATGTCCAAAATCTCTCTAGTAATAGAAGCAAATCTCCAAGTGCCTAGACTTCTAGAGGACACCCTACTAATGATGTTGGAAGAACCTCCTTCAACATCAGTTGAGAGATCCTCAATCTAGAAGCCCCTCTCAATCCCTCTCGAGGAGCCAATAACTCTGCTTTCAGAGAAATCCCCACAACCCCTCTCGAAAAACCAACAACTCTCTACTTTCAGAGAAATTCCCCTCCCCATCAGAGAGAATGAAAAAGTACAAGATCTCCCCAAAACTCTTTCTAAAAATGCCACCGATGCCCAGGTGCAGATTCCCAAGATAGCATCCATCAAAATTGAGCTTAATAAGGCTTCTTGTTGGAGGAATCCAAACTTGTCTAAAGCACACCATTTTCCTAGAAGAGAAAAAAACTGCACTCTAATCTATCAAAATGCTCCCCAAAGGTATGAATTTGCCTTTAAATTCTAAAGAAACCGAGGCCCATAACAAAGCAATAAATATAATTTTGTCCCTGGAAGAGAATCTATCCTCGAAAACACAGGCATTTCTTTCCAGACAAATAACCCAAAAACGGCCATCAATGTACATGACCACAAAACCCAACTTCTCTCAAATTTACTGAGTCCAAAAATGAAATGGCCATCATAGAAACAATATCAGAAGGATATACCCAACAAACCCCCACAAAAGCTAAATAGCTTCCGCCAAATCCAATAAGATAAAAAGCAATGAAGAAATAAATGATCCATCGTCTCATTGCTACTATTGCACAAGATACAGATGTCCAGATAAAGAGATTTGCTGGGTCTTCTGACTTGAAGATTCTCATTGGTATTTATCTTCTTATGGGCAACAGACCAAGCAAAGGCTTTCACCTTAGGTGGGACTTTGGATTGCCAAACAAACTTCACCCCAAAAAATATGTGACTATTCGAACCATGAAGAGATGAAAAAAGAAAATGATTTTGAAGAGAACATATCATCACTCTGAAGACTCCAACATATCTCATCCAGAGTGGAATGAGATAAATAGACATCATCAAGAGTTGAAGAAAGGAGGACAGATCAGAAATTTTGCACTTACTCAAATTTCTCCTAAAGTTAAAATTCCGAAAAATCGAGTTAGAACCATCAGATCAAAATATAAGACCAGGAATAAAAGCATTTTGAGAATTGGAAGCTACAACAAACGTGGGAAAGCATCACAAGAAGGAGAATCACCCACCAAAAATCTTCTTAAAAACAAATTCTAGAACCATTACTTGGTGGTTGACAACTTGGTGACTAACTTTGATGTTCTATCTCAAAAGATAGACAACTTGGTGGCTGAATTTAATTCTTTCTACATCAAGGAGATATAATTCTTAAGCCCGTAACTTATTTAAAAGAATTGAGGAGTATATTTATTCTAGCACTTCAACTACTACAGCACACCACAAGTAGTTCTTGTAATGAAGCAAGATCGAGACAATAGCATCAAATCTGTGCTTGACTTAAACACTTTTTTATTTTCAGAAACAAGAAATTTTATTAAAAAATAAAAAAGATACAAGAGAATACGAGAAGTCCTACAAACAGAAGCAAAGGAAAATAAAAATAAATACAAGAAAAAAACTACAATCCGCTAACAACTCTCCAATCTGATCTAAATAGTAAACAAATGAATACCAACAAAAGCCTTTGAAACCGATGCCCAAAAAGAAGCCAAAAACACAATCCTTTCCAACAATTCCCAAACCTCTTCAACCTTGTCTCTAATACTTGTTGCATTTCTTTCCAATCAAATAACCCCAAAAATTTCCAAAACCACACAACTCCACAAAGCCTCTCTTACTACCACAAACCTTTATAATCAATAATGAACATGCTACGACAAGAAGCTGGCAAGACCAAACCCAAACATGTTATGACAAGAAGCTGGCAAGACCAAACACAAATCGCTGTGCTGGAAAATATTTTGCCATAAGAATCTTGCTACTGAACCATGCAAGAATAGATGATCAACACTTTCAGCCTCTCATCTACACATAACACACCGCTAAGGCAACAAACAGTAACTAGGTCTCCTTTACCGAAACAAATCATTGGTATTAATTCTCTTAAGAGCAACATTCCACGCAAAAAACTTGGAACTTTAAAAAGCACCTTTGATTTCCAAATTAACTTAAAGGAGAGAAGAAGGGATTTTAGGATTATTGATCAAGACCTCAGAATAAGATCTGAAAGAGAAGACACCTGAGGAATGAGGAAACCAACATCTTCTATCCAGAGTAGAGGGTCTGAAAACAGCATCCTCAAGCAAGGATAACAAAGAGGATAATTCTGAAACTTCTCTATCATTAAGATTTTTGGAGAATTTAAAACCCCAACCGAGAGGAGAGGAAAAGTAGAGACCATACCATGAATAGAAACATCATGAGCAAGAGAACACTTATAAAGACAAGGGAAACAAACTGAAAAGGAACAATCCCCCTCCAAACATTTCACAAAAACGAATCATTTCCCCATTATCCACCACAAAAGAAAGATGGCGATAGAAAAGGGACAAAAAAAAAAAAAGAGATAATAATCCATCGACTACGAGATGAAACCTTGAGACTAACTTGAGAATCCCAACCATTATAAGGAATCCCATATTTGCTTCTGATAATAGCATGCCATAAAGAATCCCTCTCATTAGAAAACCTCCATAACCATTTATTAGTCAAAGCAATAATATTACCAATAACAAGAACCCCCCTTTGACCTAGAAGGCTAGAACAAGACAATATCCCAGTTAACTAAATGATCTCTCTTCCCTTAACCGCTCCTTTAGAAAAGAAAGCCTCTCACCATTTTTTTCATTTCTATTTGCCGCTTTAACAGGCATCTTAAAAAGAGACATGAAATAGATGGGAATTCTAGACATCACCAATTGAATTAGTATAAGCCTTCCACCTTTGGAAATTAAAGTTTTTCCAACCATCCAAACTTCTCCCAATCCTTTCAATGACTAGGAACCAAAAAGCCTCAAATTTTGGATCTAACTCTTCCTAAGGACAATTAATCCCTGCCAAGGAACATTTATTCATGTTCACCATAGAACCTAACACCAGCTCAAAAATCTGCAATACTCAAAAGATGAACAGCCAAAATAAATAGAAATCGATACAAATAAGAAGAAAAGGATGGATTAAACAAATTGAAGACTATTCCAACTATTGATTTAATCATTCAAATTAAATTCAGCGATAAGATGGAAAAAAGGTTACCTTTCAAAAGGGGGCAATTTTTTTTTTGACAAGGTAACGAGTACTATTAACAAAAGAGCGCAAATTGCACCAGTACAAAAAGGGCCAGCGGCCCCTATACACAAGCAGTATACAGAAAGCTAAAGAGTTAGTCGTAAATCCTTAAATTCCTTTGAGGAATGAGCCCAAAAGGAACCCAGAAAATATACTTTGTCCCATAAGTCAGAGAAAGAGGATTCCTTATTCTCAAAGATCCTAGAGTTCCTTTCAATTCAAAAGACCCACAAGACCGCAAGAAAAGCACATTTCCACAAAACCACCGCCTTCTTGCCTGTCCCTAGGCCCCAAAAATGGATGTGAAACATCCTTGAAACGCAATCCAGCATAACCCAAGATTCACCTCCAAGGCTGACAAGTTTTTGCCACAACCACAAAGCCACCAGACATTGAATAAAAAGATGATCTATAGTCTCTAGATCTCTTTTGCACATGATGCACCACTGTGGAGATAAAAACAGAGAGGGCCTCCTTTGTTGAAACATCTCATTGGTATTAATCCTCTTGTGAACCACAGTCCAAGCAAAGAACCTGACTTTGAGAGGCACAGTCGATTTCCAAATCAAAGATAAAGGGAGAAAGCAAGGAAGATCAGAGGATTCAATCAGCTTCTCAAAAAAAGACTTACAAGAAAAAATGCCCGAGGGATCTAAGAGCCAAATCCTCCTATCAGGTCTAAGTTCTCTGAAGGAGAATGTTTCCAGATGAGCTAACAAGGATACAAGCTCACAACACTCCCTATCGTTGAGATCTCGAAAAAACTTGAAATCCCAACTAAGAGATGCAGAATCAGATACAGACATAGAATAGATAGCAGCATTATGTGCCAAAGATAGTCTATGTAGATGAGGAAAAGAAGAGGAAAAAGGAGCTTCCCCATTCCAACGATCTTCCCAAAACCGCACAGTAACCCCATTCCCCACTGATAAAGAAGTATGGGCTACAAAGCCCTCCCACCCTTTAGAAATAAATTTCCAAGGGCATCTAACCGAAGTCCTGGGCTTGCCAGAGCATACCATCCATTATTATGCAATCCATACTTACTTTTGATAATTGAATGCCATTAGTATGTGACTTTATTCAATGCAAACCAACAGGGAAGAAGCCCCTGCTAAATATGCTTCAAGTGATGTGTACTACAAAGTAGCAAACTAGAAATTCATCACTTGCCCATGCCTCGATTAGTTTAACCCAGTTTCTATGAAGAATTCTAACTAAGCCTATTCTGACTTGATGAACCTATTTTTTTCCTCAAGTGATGTCAATAGATTTAGGCTGTACAAGTAAAACATAATATGCTCAAATCCACTCCACAATGCCTTAATCCCAACTACTAGAGGTCGGCTACACAAATATTATATAAAATATAAAATGGATAGATCTCAAGGATAGATAAAGCCTGTTACAAAAAGAAGTTATGGTTGAACAAAATCTCACTTCATAAGCCTGTATATCATGAAATAGGTTTTTCTCATGGCCATTTAATGATAACATGAGAGACAAAGGACAAGAGAAGAAAAGAAACACCCACAAACACACAAACACAAGGCGAGCGAGAGAGGAGTCAATAGTTATTGCGCAGATGCCTCTAGTTTAAGAATAGCATTAAAGTAATTTTATTTATTGCACCAACCAAATAAACCCCGTAAAGTCTTTGACATCATCATGCAAGCTACCTATAACAATAAGATAGTGTAATGGCACACCTAATTTATTTATTTATTTGAAAAGGTAAATATTTATTAATATAAAAAAAGGAAGGGGCAACACCCCTGTACACGCGAGGTATACAAGATACAAAACTAAAAGGAAAGCTATAAATGTAACCCGTCTAAAAACTCATCTAATGGCACACCTAATTTATTGTAAAACAACCCTCAAGTATCTTTAATATGAACACTCGAGAAAGTGAAGAAAATGGAATCAATTAATCAGCCAATTGGACAATCCAACAAGATATTTTTGAAAACAATACAATCCGTTTGAGAGCATCAACTACGAATCAGCAATCATAACTTACAAAACACATGGGAACAGCCCATTATTTCAAAATTCAAATCTGATAATTCAAAGATTCATATATCCTACATAATTTAGTACAAGTAGCATGTTTATATCAACAAGAACATAGCTTCAACAATGTTACTTCAACAAACTAATATTTTCTAAGGATTACAGATAACGGATAGTGCCAATCATCATTTAAATTCCACCACAGGCAGAAAATAGGCAAGCTAGCAAACATCTGCAATTTTCTTAAGCACAAGTATCCTATATTGTCCTGCAAAAGTTACTAAGTGCCTTGGAGGAATTACTAAGTCAACAAGGACCCATAAGCAAACGCAACCCCCCATTGCAAGTGATGAAATTGCCCTCTCTTCAATTTCCCCCCCAAATGCATAAACCTGCAAAGTTCTCATCACTTCATAAATAAAAAATAAAAAATAAAAAAACTTGCAAAGTTCTCATCACTTCATAAAAAAAAAACTTGCAAAGGATACTAAAGTTGAACAAGTTTCTCAGATGCACATACAAGGCCAGCTTGATACCAGTTGACTAGTTGAGGCCTACGGAAAAAATCTAAATGAGGCCTTTTTTATATTTACTACGTACCTATATAGTAGATTTAAAAGGGGAAAAAAAAATTTAAATCCAGTCTTCTCTCTTTTTAATATGTTAAAAAAAAAAAAAAAAAAAAAAAGGATGCAAAATTACTTGACCAAATTACTAGTCAAGTAATTTTAAAGAACCTAAATTCTATGTTCACAACTTCACTATATAGCACTGGGCATTCTCATGGCAGGCCCCTCACCGTTTGGCTCTAGGTGACCAAACATCCTAAGTTGCTCATATCCATTATTCAAAGAGCATGCATTTTAAAATAAGTTTAACCCAGCCCCAAGTTTAACTAGTCTTCACCAAATTTTCAGCAAGAAGCAATTTTATACATTTCCACATTTTTCAAACCTTAAATGTTTTTTCTTCAAAACCAATACTTTAAGGCTTTAGATACTTTAATAGCTAAAGACTCCAAAAACAATGTTAATCCTATTAAAAATATGTTCACCATTAAATTACATACAACAAAATCACAAAGCTAATACCTTCTTCATATGTGCTCAAATTCACAAACACATACAAATTATATGGTTACGATAAGGGAACCAATAAAAAACATGGGGAAACAGTAATGCAATGAATCCATTATATACGAATGCAACATAACAATTCAGACCAACCAGCCAAGGCATCAAGCAAAGACAACTACAAAGCCAAACATGCCACATTGAGCTCAACCAGCTTTACATTTCCCTAGCTAATATGTAAGTCGGCAACCAGGTAAGATATGCTTCAAGAATAAAATGGGGGAATTACAGATTGGTCCAGCCACAAATAAATAATTACAGTTCAATACAAAAGACCACTAACTTACCTAAGAATGACTACAAACCGTAATTATTTGTCCATAGCTGGACCAATCTATAATTCCGCCAAATAAAATTACAAGAGACCTAATGATCAGACAGCCAGCCCAGCTAAACAAGCGAACAGTTTATTGAAACAAGAATCTGGTAGGTTTTTTTTAATCCAAAATTTGATCTAAAAAAGCAAGAAACTGCCAAAAGGGATTAGGATGTCAAATGCTAACAGCGACCGGTATTATATATAAATAAAATTAGGACAAACAACTCAAACACACCTATATCCCAACCCAAATCTTAAAAAAAACCCTCATTTTTTTCTAAAAGTACATGAAACCCATATAGTTTGCTTTTCTAGCACTTAAATAGCTCCTTCACAATGAGGCCTTCACTTTTTTGAGAGAATATCTCTTATAGAAAGTTATGTCATTAACATATCGAACCAATACATCCTATCTTAATCTGTCCTTGTTCATTTAAGGCATCTCAATTACTTTAACATAACACCCATTAGAATTGTATATCAACCACATTTTTTTGGGAAAGATTATCCTTAGAAAATGAAGATAGCTGTATGGGGGGCATCTTTGTCCTGAAAGGAAAAGTTCACAAACAAAAATCCAGAAAGCCCTCATGGGAAGATAGAAAAGCAGAACAATGTTCATGACTTCATGCAAATCCATGCCATACCTAAACCAAAACATACTCTTTTTTTTCTTTCTTTGATGAAAAACTTATGCCTATACTCTCAACCTCTACAGAGTGCAAAGAAGGCCCAAAAGGACAACAGGAAGGCCCAAATTAACATATGGTTAGAGGTGGTGAGAAAGGACATGTGTGCTAATGATTTAACAGAAGATATGGCTCCCGATAGAATTGAATGGCGTAAAAAGATTCATGTAGCCGACCCCGTTGTTGTTGGGATTAAGGCTTCGTTGATTTGAGTTGAGTTTTCTTTTCAAATTCAACCCTCAAAATCATTTGTTAGAAGCCAGCACTTATATATCTTTGGCAACAACTTTCAATGCAGAAATGTTACAGAAAAAATCAGGCAACAAGAAATAAATGTGTAAGGAATTACCTCCTCTACTGCCTCTAGGTATATAACTGCCAATGTTCAGTGCTTTGCTTTTTTCTTAGGTTTAGCTGGAACCTTCCCATATGCCATAAGCCTTGAGTGTGATAGTTTAAGTTCCGCTTGGCGCCGCCTTCTCTTGCTCTTCCTGGATATATTTCCCATATCATCATTTGATTCTACTAATTGCTCTTTCCCATCTTCCGAGACACCTTTTATTGAAATTGATCTGTGACCATCATCCCTTGAGCTTTTCTTCTTACCAGTCTTCTGGCCATCCAATTTTTCACCTTGGAGCAGCAACTTATTCCTCATTTTCTGCTGGTATCTCTGAATACTTGGCACCTTCCACTCCTTCTCCCTGTAAGGAGCAATCTTCTTCAACGAGACATACTGATTCAACTCCTTGTCATCCATCATTAATATCTCTTCAGTACTCAATCCAAATCGTTTAGGACCAACTTTTTGGTATTTAAACCTGGTCTTTAAGTCTCCTATTGTATCCTCATAATCCAACTTATAGAGTTCCTCCTTTAACTCTTTTTTATTGTGCCCATCCAACTCGTCATCTGAAGCCACTTTCTCCCAAAGAGAGAGTTTACGCTTCCTCTTCCGTTTACCTTCTTCAGGCTCTTCAGGCACTATTTCTTCTTCTTCTTCTTCTTCTAGGTTATCATGGTCACCTTCAGTATCTACCTTAGGTTTTCGTACCCTTTCCCTAGCAGCTAGGAACCCTTCACCAAAAGCACTCGCATCCCACCCTTTGGGAAGTCCAAGCAACTCATCTTCTTTATCAAAATCAGGTTTTTCAACACCACCCCCATCTTCATCCCTATCACTACAAAACTCAGGATCTGCATCCTCCATGCCATAATAACTTTCATCAAAAACCTCCTTCATCTTCCTATCATACTCCTCAGCATCGAAATCCTTCTCCAAATCATCCTCATCAAATGGGCAAACTCCACTTTCACCAATGCCCGCAATTTCCCTCACTTTATTAAGCTTCTCCATATATTCCTTCTTCTTCAGATTCTTCAAATGCTTCAACTCCTCCTTCCTTTCTAACTCCGCTATTGTCATCCTCTCCTCCTTGCTCTTCCTCTGCACCTTCCTAGCATTTGTCTTCTTCCTCACTGACCCCTCCACAAACCGTGCATGACCCAATACTCGATCCCCTGCATTCTCCTCGAATCTATAATTATACCCCTTCTCGTAATCCTCTTGCTTTTCGATCTCCTCCTCATCCTCCGAAATCCCAAATAGCTCCTCCTCCACCGTATTCCTGCCCTTATCCTTATCGACCCACTTCTTCTTCAAGAAAAAGTCCTTCAAAAACAAAGAGTGCTCATCTAATTCGCCATCGTTCCCAAAATACTCATCCAACCTCTTCTGAAACTCACCATCCCCATCATCACCAACCTCATCCCCATTCTCCTTCCCTTTCTCCTTCAACAGTTCCCCATCCATCGCCTCCTCCGCCGCAACCAAGAACGCTTTTCTAATCTCCTCTTGCTCCTCATCATAGCTCTTCGCTCCTGAGACAAACTCAGATTTTTCTTCGAATTCCGGTCCCTCCTCCACCAATTGTTTCGCCACCACATCCTTCAAATACATTGCCCTCCCTTTCTTCCTCTCCGATTTAATTTGGCCTTGCTCTTCTTCTTCCTCTTCGCTCTCTGTTGACGCATCGGGGAAGAGCTTCGCATCCTTCTCTTTTAGAATCGGATCCTGCTTCTTGACCTTCAGCAAAGCATCAAAGAACTCCAAATCCTGTTTACCCGAACTGATCAAAACATCGTCAGGTTCAGAGTCGTCGGAGTCGGAACCATCACTGCCGGAAGGAGAGGAGTCGTCGTCGACGAGACCTTTCTTCTTCAACTCCTCCAGCCTTTGCAGGTCCTCTCGCTTCTTGTTGTGCTCGTACCTGCGAGCGTACTCTTTGTTGATCTCGATCTTCGAAACGTCGTCATTGTCGGAATCACCGCTACCGTCGAAGAGATTCAAACCCATTATTCAAAATCGATTCGGAGACTAGGGTTTTCAGAGGGTTCGAATCGTTTGTTCTGATAATTTGGGGGAAAACCGGATTTGGATTTGCTGCAGTTTGTGGCTTTAACTGCCGCCTCCAGTTACCGCAAGATGCTTGACGCGTGGCCAGTGAAGGAATGAACGGCTTCAAATGCTTCACGATTGGAGGCGTTAAGCCTCTTGACGCCGTTTCCTGGTAACTGGTGTTGGACTCAAAACGCTGCCGTTTTAGGGGCTAAATGGAACCAAAATGAAATAGAGTGAGGCTATTGCCACCCCATAAAGTACTCAAAGCCCCATTAGTTTACACTTTTTGAGATTTTATAAAAAATATAAAAGGTTTTAAGGAAAACTAACAGAATTATTCACTAGAAAACATCATTTTGAACAACTTTGTAGAAGAAATTTTTTTCAAAATCTATCATTTTAGTAGACTTTTTGGCTATTTACAATCTCTATTTAATTTTCCATGAAAAACTGCCAAAAAGTTTACTTAAATGACAGATTTTGGAAAAAATTTCTTCTACAAAGTTGTCCGAAATGATTTTTTCTAGTAGAATATGTGATTAGTTTTCATAAATTTCTTTTATATTTTTCATAAAACTTTAAAAATGTAAATTAAATGGGGGCTTAGAGTATTTTATGTGGTGGCAATAGCCTAGCCCGTATGGGATGGGATTTCGAAAATCAGATGCACCATTGCGCCCCGTCACCCTTTCTCTCTCCTCTTCCACTCTCTCTCGCTCATCTCGGCCTCCGGTGAGCGAAGTCGGCATGATACGAGGGTTTCTCCCATCATTGTGACCCCCTACAGGCCGCCGGCGACGAGCTAAACGCGAGTTCCCTCTCTCTCACCTGCCGTCGGGCCACGATTTTCCTCTCTCACCTGCAGTCAGCGCCTCCCGTTTGGTTTCGCTCCACTCACCTGCGTCGTCGGCACCCACTGTCATTGCCCCTGCTCGAGCTGTTTCTCTCTCTCACCTGCGTCGTCGGCACCCCCCCTCGTCGTCGACACTCCCGCTCCTGCTCTTTCACCTGCCGTCGGCAACTCCTGTTATTGCTCGTCGTCGTGGGCACCCCCCAAAACCCAAGTATGTTCAATTTTTTTGTTATTTTTGCAACACTTAACCCCCAAAACCCAGGTATGTTGCTGCTGTTGGTGACTAGTGTTAGAGGTTAAGGATTTTTCAATGGAATGAAGAAATGGTGTTTTTCAATGGGATTTTTTTTATGTCCATTACAGTGATTTGGATCTAGTTAAGGTGATTTGTGCTGCTATAGTTGGGTTAGTTTAGCGGTTTAGGGCTTAGGAAAAATAAGCAAGAAATCCGGGGGGGGGGGTGGGGAAGGAACGATGAACACAGTTCAAACCCTTAAACCTAGGTTTTTTTTTTTTTTTTTTTTTTTTTGTAACCCTAACCCCGAAATACATGTTCAAAAATCTGGTTTAGAATGGTTTTTATTATTATTTTTCTTTGTGTATGCATGGTGGTAGTGCTGCTGCTAGTGTTAGGGGTTCGGGATTTTTTGTGTATAGTTCAATTTTTTTTTTTTTTGGGTATGTTGCTGCTGCTATTGCTAGTGTTAGTGCTTAGGGAAACTAAACCTTTAACTGATGAACACAAGTAGGCCCTTTGCTTGGTGAAGCTAGACCCGAAGTGATTAAATGGGATGAACCTAGTTCAAATTTTTCCAATAGAATTGCTCAAATCTAGTCTACATGCATCATCAATTTTTATTTCTTTATTTATTTTTTTTTGAAGTTGATGTGTATACATGCTGTTGTTGCTAGTGACTTGGTGTTAGGGGTTAGGGATTTTGCCCCCGCCTATGAGTTAATTTGTGTTTTATCTTTGGATTTATTTTCCAATGCTCTCAATTCCTTGTTGGAAGGCAATGTTCTATGTTTATAAGTTGACCGGCATGACCTTGTCTATAAGACATGTTTAAGAACCACAGCATGGAATTTACAAGGACAAAAGATAATGTTATACTAGTGGTACCTGGGAAGTGGCTCTGACAAAGCTAGCCATGAACAACATCATTCATTTTTCCATACCAAAGTGTCTCTCTTTTTTTTTTTTTTTTTTTTCGTAACACTAAGAAAAAACCAAAGAAAGATGCGCCAAAGCCACCCCTCATAACTTCAAAGACCCCAAAGAAACTCTCATATTGGAGATAGGTTTCATTAGCCGCAGGAGACACTGTTTGATATTGGAGCTAGGTTTCATTTCTTAAATATGTAGAGGTGTGGGTGATTGAGGAATTCTTGCTTATGGTTTGCCTGGGCTACTATTATTATGGTTTGAGATTTATTGGCGATGCTAGTTAGTGAAGGATTTGGTTTTGTTTTGCCTGTTGGTTTTTAGTTTGGTGGTCATATGGGGTGGCTATAGTTGATGTAGTGCTTTCTATTCTTCTTTGGGAATCAGTGTTGTGGGTTTTGTGATGGAATTGGATGCTGGATTTTGTTTTCGCTTGAGCGCCTCCATTTTGGCCAATTTACTCTGCATATTTAATGAAGCAATAGAAAAGTTAGTAGCTAGGAATTTTGTGTGTCTAAAATAAAGCCTGAATGCAATGTTTAGCAGCCCATTTTCTTTTACACTTTGTTAAAGATTGGGTTTTTTTTTGGGGGGGGTCAAATAAGGGGTATCCCAAGCCATTAGGCCCAAAGTGATTCTCATGATGCACAAACCACGCGCAATCTCATGCATCTGATAATCCCCTATAGTTTATTAAGCTTTGTATCTTTTTATTAAGCTCTGTGTAATTTTATTCAGCTCTGTATAAAGCCCTTTTTTGGACTTCTATTCAATAACAATATTAACTTTTGTTTTTCCCTAATTACTATGCTTTCCAATTTTGTTGTGTAGGTTAATGACTATATCGGGGTTTTGTGCAATGGATTAAAGACTATGTGGAAGAATTAATCTTATTTGCAATGGTTTGAAGACTTTTTGGAAGAGAACAACTGGAAAACTAGAAGAAGTGGAGCAGCCCAAAATGAAGATGAAAATAGTGATTTGGCAAGGATAAAAGGCTTCATTGTTATTAACCAAATATCAAGTTTTTGAATTTGCTTGTTAGCTATTGTTTTGGCTTTAAGCATTATTATCAAATGTAATAAGGTGTTGTCATTTGTCATTGTAATGGGATATGTCCCTCTTTTTTTACTTTTTCAGACTCTCTTAAGTCTCAATTGGGGCATTCCACTCCCAAATATAAAAGAATGCCTCTTTCTTTGCAATCATGGATTGAAGCTATTGTGTTCTTTTGGTCATTTGGGATTTTAATAGTTTGAGCTGATTGAATAATTGTTTAATGGAACTACATGTTTACTCATTGCACAGGTTTCCTTGGCCCGATATCTCATTGCAGCTAGGGATATAATTTGTTACTCCTTTAATTTCATTGTTAAGGAGCCTAAGCAATCAGGTGCCAAAATGGGTGGTGCTAATGAGCCATTCTCTTTATGAAACTGTTAATCCAAAAAATAAAAAATAAAAAATTCTAGCATGACCCTTCCTTAGGACATTTCAACTTATCTACTTATTAAACTTATATAAAATCAAACAGCTATTAACTATTCATTTAGTAGCCAATAATATATTAAGGCACCAAAATTTTTGTAAAATCCGGAATATATGACCTTTTCTATAATTAATACATCCCAAGTTATCGACTTATTGAGCCTGTACAACATCAAACAACACAATCACAAATAAAATCAACATATCCTATACATCATTCCATTAAACCAATAAAAAATCCATCGTAACAAAAATCATCTACCAACAATTAGTCCTCACTGAAAACAACCAGAAAAATAAATTAATTAAGTTTACATCCATATTCAACGTACACATTAAACCAAAATGCATCAAATAAAAATCATTGGAACAAAAATCATTCTTTTCGCTTCGTTCCATGCTTTGACAATCAATCCTCGATAGCAACAATTACCATAGGGAAATATGTTTCTCCCTTCTCAACATTGTCATTTAAATACATGAGCATTGTTGTTACTCGTTGACCACCACGCTTCAAGTTAAACTGTAATTAAAAGAGAAAAAGTTACGCTTTATTACATGAGACCAAGGAATTTAAGAAGATCAAATTCTAGTGTAGCAGATGTAAACAATGCAGAAGAAAAAACTTACAGTATCAGCAAAGTAGTCATGATGGGGTTTGTAAAACTAATTCTTTTCATACCTGTGCTTCTACAGATGTTGGCCTTTATAATGAAACATATCAGTCTTCCTCTTCATAGGTAGTACTTTACAAGTGAATAACATAAATCCCCACCTTAAAACTTAAATGAGCTCCCCATTTTCTACTAGTACTTGACAATAGACAGAAATTCGTTTTTCAATTGCCTGATTGTGAAGGAAACATAGGAGAAACCATTCAGTACACAATTTTGTGAGGAACTGTCACTAACAAAAGAAAATGAAATAAGGCTGCTCTAAATAAATAAATAAAATTCATAATAATGATAAATAAATAAATAAAATAGCCAATATGTGAGATTAGAAGACAACAAAATGTGCAAAAATGTCCAGCCCAAGAAAGCCTATGCAACTTCATAAGCTGCATCAGTAGAATTAGTTCTAGGATGTTATATGCTCTGAGGACACTTGTCCTATGCCTAACTTGTCCCAGTGACACTTTTCTTTGTAACTAACCATAATAGAAGCTAGTCTTATAACCACATTTTTGTAATGTGTCCTAGATGTATATCAATTACACTTCAAAAGAAAAACCCATAAAATACACAATCCAATATCTCCAAACCCAACCAAACCATATAACAGCCACCAAAACCACAGAACACAAAACCACAATGGCAGTAGCAGGAAAAAAAGGGGGGGTTCAATTCTAAAAAAAATTTGAGGTTAAGGGTTACACAAGAAAATAAAATAAATAAATACATAAAACCCTAAACTCATTGACGGTGGAAGTGCTTGGCGCCGACGGTGGAAGTGCTTGTCGCTGACAATGAGAGAGGGTTTCCGCGGTTACAGCACCATGTCGTGGATAAGGGAGTTGCTCGTCACCGGTGGGGTTGAAGGGTATTCGATCTTCTCCTTCCTTAAAATTGCGATTAGCTTTTGGGAGGTTTCACTGGCGGGAGAAATGGGCGGATAGATGAGGGTTTCTTCGACGAGATGGTGCCGTGCCATCGACGAGTGGTGGAGCCAGACTGTCGTGTGCCGTCGACGAGTGGTGGGAGCTCCGACGGTGAGAGAGAGAGCAGTGAGATCGCGAGTGGGAAATGGCGACCCCAAGTCGCGATCAAATATTTGGGGGTTTCATCGAAGGGAGATGAATCGATGGGAGAGGAGCAAGAAAGAGTGGAAGAGGAGAAAGAGAGTGGAAGAGGAGAGAGAAAACGCGACAGGGTGCAATAGTGCATCTGATTTTCGAAATCCCATCCTTTATTTCATTTTGGCTCCATTTAGCTTCTAAAACGGCAGCATTTTGGGTCCAACACCAGTTCCCAGAAAACGGCGTTAAAAGGCTTAACGCCTCCAATCGTGAACCATCTGGAGCCGTTCATTCCTTCACCGGCCACATGTCAAGCATCGTGCGGTAACTGGATGCTGTAGTTAAAGCCACAAACTGCAGCAAATCCAAATTCGGGAAACCCTAAGCCTGTTTTTATTTGCACAGAGAGGCCACAAATACACATGTTTTGGGGTTGGATCCTCTCTAGTCTCCTTCAAACCAGTCCCATCCAGTTCATGGCAATCCATATTTTAAACTGATCGAAGGGCTTGCAACAAGCCACATCATCTTCCTATTAGCTTGGTCTCTTTACCCATCTGAAAACATTAACGACTTGTGTCTAACGGCGTTTATTTCCTTCAAAACCTTCTCTTAAAAACAAGTGGCTGGAGAATATTAGAAAATCACGTGAAATCAACCAGGACGATAACTATGAATTTCAATTGTTAAATCGACTATATATGGTTGCTTCTGCACAAACAAAAAAAAAAAAAAAAAAAAAAAGAAAAGAAAAGAAAAGAAAAAGACAACTACGAAAAATGAGCAATTGACACAAAGATCCCCACCACCCAACCCCATCTCTCCCTACTCCCAATAGAAATTTCTACGATGTCTATATCTCTTATTTATTCTTACTTTTGCTATTCTCCTTTACCCCAAATCAGCAACAGTTGTTTGTCCCTTATATCTCATCTATATTACAACAATATTGCATCTATTTTTGGGGAAAATTTTTATACCAAAATTCTAGTCCATGGCTGACTTCTTCATTTGGACACATGGTTTATTCAGTTTATTTTGATGCCAAATCGACTGAGATAACCAAGTTGTCCTCATCACTTGATGCCAGCAATCTCTATTACCAAGGTTGTTCGGAAATTTGACATGGCTCAGTTAAATAATCAAGTTGTTCTCATCATTCGTCGCCGACGATTACTTTAACCAGAATTCTTCCGAGATTCAACGTTGTTGAGTGATGAAAGAGAGGGTGAGGGGCTGAAATGTCCTCGTTAGAAATGTCCATTTTCGCAAAAAGTAAAGAGGGACAATTTAAGAGATAATGTGGCGCTTTGTAAGCCCTTTGATTAACTTAAAATGAGATGGATTTTTAATAACCGTCAACTGGACTTGACTAGTGGAAATGGGACTAGAGAGGATCTCATCCCACGTACTTTGGTTCAAAAACTTTGGAAGGAAGATACGAAGGGAGGCACCCACTATGGGGTCCATCCTTATGTTTATTTGAAAGTCCTGATATTGAGATGTCCAAACATTTTTATTTTTGAAATAATAAAAGTGAGACTTGAGTTAAACTATTAGGGCTAGCCTAGTGGTGAGAGAGGGTGAGAATTAGGATAGAAGTAGGGTAGGTTAAGGTTTTGAACTCCTCCCAATGAATCCAAAAAAAAAAAAAAAAAAAATGAGACTTGAGTTTAACTTGATAAATTTATAACTAAGCCGTTTATCATGTCAATCCTATATTGAGTTCGAATAGTTTGATTATTTTAAAGCATTAATAAGATCATTAAGTCAAATAATACTTTATACGAGTTTGACTTAATAAATTAATAATGATGTTTGAGCTTGAGAGAGCTTTTTATTAGTCAATCTTGAGCTAAACTTGAGTAGCTTCGCTCATCTTACAATGCCAAATCGAAAAAACATTTAGACTTCATTTGGATTAAGAGAAATGGAGAAAAGAGAAGCTAGAGAGATACATTCTATTTCTTTCCAATTCTTTTGTTTGGATAGTTAAGTTAAAAGGGAAGAGAAAACAAATGGGGAGAACTAGAGAGAAAAAGTGGTCATTTTATTTCTCTGCCAAATTGGAAAGATTTTGAGAGAATAGACTAGAAAGGATATAAATAGCTCATAAAATGACAAATACCCATAGACAACTTCTGTTTATTGTGTAATTACTAATTAGGGGTGTGGGCGCACCGACCTTTCACCGCCGCCACGGGCTCGCGCGTTCCCGCCTCACCTGTCCTTACCTGCTTACCTGCTTTCTGATGGTGCTAACCCATTTAGGATTAGCGTGCAAATGAGAGTCGCCACCTGGAAGGGTCCAGGACCAATTTTGTTGACCAGAGATGGGTTCAGAGCTAGGGTACATGTTGGGAAGGTGTTAGGCACCCAACAATGCCCGGTAATAAACCGGCCCTCATTTTTGTATTCATTGACCATATTTAATATTTTAATAAAATCCGAATCACCTGTTAATCATACAACAAATAAATAGCACACGCGAATGACAGATTAATAGCATAGGATAAATAAAAAGAAGCATAAACATTTAATAACAAAATATAGAAAACTTAACAAAACAAAAAAAACTGTCACGAGTACTCGCGGTCTTACCATACGTATGCGCGGTCTTACTATGCGTATGCGTGGTCTTACCATGCGTACGCATAATAAAAATATGCGTACGCATGATATTTCGCGAGTACTCGCGGTTTCACTAATTCATTTTCTTTGTGAATTTGGCCTCTCTGCAAAACATTATTGGCCAAAGATGGACACTGTATATAATAAATCAACTTCTAAACATCCTACATAATTGTACAAATAAATAAATACTACATACCTTTTAGAAATAAAGCAAATTGAAATTAAATCCTTCCCTCAGGTCCACCGTCAACCCGGCAGCGTCTCCTCTGTTGCGCAAAACAAGCTTTTCCCAGTCTCACCGGTCTAACTCTCTGTTATATTTTTCTCTTTTTCCCTCTCAATTTATTTCTCTCACCCTTTCAATATTTTTCCCACTCTCAGAATAACTTTCAGTTACTCAGAATTTTACCTCTCCTTTATTCCCCTGTCTGACCATCTGACCATCCCCCTCTCTGTCTATCTCTTTCCCCCCATACCTCTATCTGTCTGACCGTTTCCCCCCTCTTTCTCCGTCCGTCTTGAGCTCCTAGGGGCTCTGTCTATTTATAAGGAAAAATCCCTGAGTAAGGTCGTCATGCATGACCTCAAATCCCATCTCTTTTTATCCCCACGTCCCCTCTGTTCAGTGGTCGGGCCGCTTTAATATAAATAACTCTCCCGACAATGCTTTCGGCCAAAGTGGGAGGCAAGCCATCATTCACATATTTTAATATAAATAACATTAACATATTTTAATATAAATAACTCTCCCGACAATGCTTTCGGCCAAAGTGGGAGGCAAGCCATCATTCACATATTTTAATATAAATAACATTCACATATTTTAATATAAATAACTCTCCTGACAATGCTTTCGGCCAAAGTGGGGGGAAAGCCATCATTCACATGAAGATAATAGGCTTTCATGCGTACGCATATAATTTTATGCGTACGCATGGTTTCTCCATGCATACATATGGACAAACCATACGTACGCATATTATAATATGCGTATGCACCAAGTTTCTGGGCTATCTAAATTATCACTTAAATCCCCCCTTTTTCGCTTGCTTTGCGCGTAGAAAGAGACCCGAGTAGATGGCAAACATTGTGGACCTCATCATCGGGAAATCATCATCAAATGTAGGAACAAAATGGGGTGTCTACAAGGGGTAATTTTGGAAATTACATGTAAGTATTTTTCTCTTCTCTTCTCTTCCCTTCTCTTAAGAATCCAACCAAACTAGATAAAAAAATTTCTCCTCTTCTTCTCTCTTTAGACTATGCTAGTGAACGGAAGTCCTACCTTACCAAGCAATAAAGAAGCAGTGTATGGATAAGAGATCACTCAAGAATCAATATCCCTAATACTTTATTTTATCACAAAATATTACATAATTTAATCACCTGTGTCAATCAAAGTTTTATGTTCTCTTCATCAAATTTGTTGGATAAATGTGGGTCCATTTTAAACATATTTTTATATATCCCATTAGAACGGTAATACAATATATGGTGAGGTACATCTTTATTTAATTATTTAATTTTTTGGGTATAACTAAGAACATTAGAAAATATCTAACCTACTCTCCAATAAGTTGAAACAAGGATGTACCCCTTCAATGAGAAGAGAGGTGCCAAGGTGCCATTAGCATACGCCATATCGTCATTGAATTATACATACAAAATAACTTGAACAATATAGGAGAGCCTATAGCGAAAAGGATAAGAATACTTGCATTATAATCAAACTCATCGAGATATTATTTGCATTTGAGTTAAAATTTAATAAGGTTAGAGCATCTCCAATGGGTTAACTATCCAAACCCCTTTAACTATTTTAGCTAATCAAAGCACTTTTTTCCTGCTCCAAGGGACTAACTATATGACTAGCTATTTTAGCTATCTTCATTTCGGCTAGTTACATTTAACTGGCGAACATTCGCTAGCTAAACTAATTTTGGTTAAAAAAGTGACACTTGTCCTCTTTTTATGCATCATTCCCTTTTTATCTCTCTACTAAATGATTAAAAAAAAGAAAGATTATTAATAAAAATTTTGAAATAGCTAAAAAATAACTAGTACCTTTGGACTACTCACTTGGATACCTAGCTAGTTATTTTTAAAAATATCATTTTGCTAGCTAAAGTAGCAAAAAAATAGCTAGTATCCTTAGAGATGCTCTTAGATATGACTAAGTAAACTTAAGAAAGATTGTAAAATATATGCATACGAGCAATAACCTGCGTGATAAGCGAAATAAATCTAGCCATTTAACCTAATTGATTGGTATGAGTAAACCCAGTTTCATCTACTCTTAGAATACTCTATAAACTAAGTGGTTCATTCTTCATACAAAAATTAGAAATCGGGTTTATCCATTGCATCAACTATTAATTCATTGACCCGTGTGGAAAAAACAAAAAACACTTGAGGATTTTAATTTTAGTTATTAGTGTGTTGACCCTTTCCAATCATGTACTTTTATTTGTTTTTTCCTTTGCTATTCTTCCCTTATTTAATTATGGCATAGTGATCATAAACATATGATCACATTGCCTTTGATTTTCTATTTTCTTATTCTATTTATTTATTTATTTTCTTTGATTTTTTTACCTTATTTAATAAAGACATAGCTAAGAGATGTACCATTTGTCAAGCTCTCAATATGTGAGAAATAAATACTTGAAGGACGTGTCACGTAACACACTCTCTTTTATATGATAGTCTGGATAAGGAATAGAAGGAATGTGGGAAAGAAGTAAACAAATAAATAAATAAATAGAAAGGAAAAGAGCTTGAAATTACCAAAAATTAATTATTAATTTCTGATAAAGTTTAAGGTATTTTATAATTTGGTTCTATGTAGTACAAAATTGTTGTTATTTATAAAGCAAATTATACTTACACCCCTTCTATTTTTTCACAATTACATTTACAAATACTTTTTACAACAATTTATGACGACTGACAACACATTAGCCATACAATGTGCACAATACCAAATCCTTGCTCCCCTTTGCTAACCATCACATTCATTTCTTCCCAAACCAACCCCTAAGCTAGGGTTTAAAAATACATTTTATAACAATCTGTGATGGCCTTTAAAGTCATCGCAAATAGTTATAGTAACGACTTCTTTATTATTTGTGACAACTTTTAGCCATCACAACATGTGTTTTTTGTTATGATTTTTTTGATTTTTTTGTGATGACATTTTGTCCTAACTCAAAAACATTTTGCAACGATTTTATGGCTCGTGAGCCATAAAATCGTTGCAATTGTCATCTGCGACAAGGTTTTTTGCAGCAACTTGTGACGACTTTTGAAGTCAATCCAAAGACTACTTAATTTGCCGTAAATGACTACTAACTTAACTAAGAATAACTATTAACTATAATAGTCAGCCCAACCTTTAATTCTCCCTTTTTACTTGGCCTTTGCTTAGATTTTACACTAATCAAATATCGAGGAAAATCCCCTAAGTTATGTACAGTGCGTGCATATATATACACCTTATCTCATATGCTGACAGCAAAAAGGACAAGAATGGGAGGAAATTCAATAATGGGTTATGCAAAGACATCCACTTTCAATTTTTAATTCTTGCTTGTGGCTAAGAAGAATTAAGGACGCAATGCTTTTAGACAGTGACATCAAAATGTCAATAAAATCTAAAATTGGAGTTATCTCTTTGAAAGATTTTTAATGCTCTCAACTTAGATTCGAATATCATATATTTGAAAAAAACAGAAAAAAAACAAACAAACAAACCTCTATGAAATTTTCTGGGGAACTCAAATTCATTTAAATCCTGTTTGGCTGTCCAATTTGAAATTAAACAAATTTGACTTAGTACTGAAGATAAATCCATTACCTTGAATCAACAAATTCAAAAAAATAGTAGTCATCATCACAAATGAGAGTGACATTATTATATAATACTAAAGGCATAAATCTATTACATTGAATTAACAAATTCAAGAAAATGATGACCATCATCACAAATAAGAGTGACAATCTAAAATAGTGGTATTTCATGAATTTGTAAGAATTGATCGTATAACATCAACTATAGAAATAACTCCAATTTTAAAAAAAAATTCTAATTCAAGGTGATAGATTTGTGCTTTCAATACTATGTAAAATTTCTTGAATTATTTAAATTCGAATTGGACACCCAAACAGGACCCTATAGTATGAAACTACTCTCTTACTTTCTTACGTGACAGAAAACACATTGTTTTTTCAAAACTACAATTCGAGAAATCAAAGATGCAATTGATTATGGTATAGTGCGTCCGTGGATCACAGAGAATTCAAGCCAATGAAGATGGTCTTTGAATGTGACACAAAACGCTTTCAAACTGGGGAAGCATATTTGACGGTTTTCAATGACTAGACTTTTAATTAAATTGTCCCTTGGGCGAACTATTAAAGGCTTCCTTTTTTTTTTTTTTTTTTTTTTTTTTTTTTTAATGGACAATCGATAAAATTTTTTAATTCTCTTAATCCTTTAATATTAACAAATGGGTATTAATGATTTTCTATAGACTTGAATTCGAGATTACTCACTCAACAAGAGTAAAATACCACTGGATTATTATACCATTAATGACAAACTATTAAAGTTGAAGGAGTAAAAGAAAATTTCATGCAATGACGAAGAAAATAGAATAATCATTTTGACCGATCTCCATCATTAAAATAGCACTATATGTGAGAAGTGTCCACTTAAACCCTTTTTAAATTTTTTTTTTTTTTTTTTTTTGGGTTGGGGGATGGTGGTTAAATACCCACTTAAACTTAAATTACACTGTTAGAATATTTTTGAAATATATGAAGTAATGACGTGCAAAACACTTCTTCATTTATTATTTTTATTATTATTTTTTTCAAAAGTCAACTATAAAGAGTTTGAAGTGGTGTAGTGATCCTCCTCTTCCTTTACCATACCTAATTTCGTCCCACTTTCTTATAAGTAGTTATGTTAGCACCAAAAAATTATTGGAACTCCACCAAATAGTAAGTCCTTGATAATGCTTGCTGTTTTAATCAAGCATTAGATTGTTTTCAAAGATAAGTAGGAATTTTTTTAATAGCTTTTTGTATTCTTGCATCTATTCCGGTACTAGAACAGTTGGATTTTCTCTTTTGTATTTAGGTCTTTTTTCAGACTTTCCTGCATGCATTTCTTTGATTTTTTTTCCTTTTTTTTTTCTTAGGTTGCATCTTTGAGGTCTATGCTAGCTACATGAAAGTGGATTCGTCCCAAATGTCCCCTTATCTAGGTTTATCCATTCCTTTTCATTTTTACCAATAAATTTCCCTCCCGCGGAGGTTCTAAAAAAAAAAAAAAAAAAAAAAAGGGGGGTGTCCTTAATAATGCATTATGTCTATTAAAAATCCATTAAAATGATTTTAGTAGTCTTTATTCTCAATAGGATATCATTTAGCCCTTCTAAATACTTAGTTTTATGATGTCAATGTGGCCCAATCACAACAAAGGAGGTATGAAAGAAAGCACAAATCATAATCTGCTTGGGGCCTTTGTGTCGGTTTGCCATATCCTTTTTTTATTTTTCTAACTCCTTAATAAAGGCAACCTGTAAGTCATCAAATTGAAAATCAAAGACAATGTGCTTGTTACACACGCCGGCATGGACTCAGGTCAGGAAGTGGATGACTTAGAATACGAGAAGATTGATCATGTGTCAACTAATGACCGGTCCAATTCCAACCTCCCCTCTAACAGTGGACAGTGGATATTCCACCAAGGAAGGTTGGTGAAGGAGGTTTGGTCACTTAAGAAAGGGGTCTTGGCTTCGAACTCTTATAGATGCAGTAAACTTTTTTAGGAGAAATTCCTGTTTCGATGTCCAATAATATTTTAGAGGATTAGTCTTAAGCGAAACCTGGGACATTTTGAAAAACCAAAAAAAGAAAAAAAAAAGACAATGGACACTCCTTAAAAGGCCAAACAACATTCAGTAAATCCACATATACTCTATGCAAATCAAGGAAAATGGGGGAGATTCATTGCGTGCCCATGTTGCATTTCTTGATCAGATCCCTCATCTTGCTTCTCCTATGGCAATTCCATCTTTCCCAATGCCAACAACCTTATGTTAACAACCAACAACTCGACTGCCACGACAAGTCCAATCTAACCCGTGGCTTTGCCTGCAACGGCGTTGCTTCAACCTGCACTTCCTACCTTACCTTCCGCTCCACTCCTCCCTCTTACAACACCGCCGTCACCATCGGCTACCTCCTCCATGCTCGTGCTTCCCTCATAGCCCAAATCAACAATATCTCCGATGTGGAAAAGATCCCGGAGGACACACTCGTGGTCGTCCCCATCAAATGCTCTTGTTCCGATCATTACTACCAGCACAACGCCTCCTACGTCTTGAAATCCAAGTCCGATATTTACTTCACCGTCGCCAACGACACTTACCAGGGTCTCACCAGTTGCCACTCCTTGAAATCTCAGAACCCTTATGGCCCTTTTGATCTGTTGGTGGGTATGCGTCTCGTGGTTCCTCTATGGTGTGCTTGTCCGACGACCAACCAGACTGCTAATGGCGTTAAGTTCTTGCTTACTTATTTGACTAGCAGGGACGATAGCGTTGAGTCCATCGCCGCCATGTTTGGCCTCGAGCCACAGACTGTATTGGATGCAAACCAGCTCACCGAGGACCTCATCTACCCCTTCACACCAATTTTAGTTCCACTTAAAACCAAACCCACCAAGACCCAGATTGCAGTGTCTCCGCCTCCGGCACCATCGCCAGAGCCGCCAACGACCACGACTGGTGACACAAAGTCTTCCAAGAAATGGGTTTTCCTGGGTGTTGGAATTGGCGCCGGTTTATTGCTTCTTGCCCTCGCGGGATTTGGTGTCTGCCTCTTTCATCGCGGGTCTAAAAGCAAGCCATTGTCAGTTTCAGATGAGGACATTGCAGAATCTTACGATCACAACACCATACTAGAAAACAAATCATGGTCAGTTTCTTCTCTAGCAGTTCAATATGCTAATATCGAATCCATGGCCATCTACAAGTTTGAGGAATTGCAAAATGCCACTGGGTTTTTCTGTGAAGAAAACAGAATCAAAGGTTCTGTTTTTCGTGGGTCATTCAAGGGGGACGATGCCATAGTAAAAATGATGACAGGGGATGTGTTGAGCGAGATCAATATATTGAAGAAGATCAATCATAGCAACGTGATCAGGCTTTCTGGTCATTGTTTGCACGAGGGAAACACCTACCTTGTATACGAGTATGCAGAGAATGGGTCTCTCAGTGACTGGCTTCACCTGAATGAGCATCAATCTTCTTCTTGTCTGGGATGGAAGCAGAGGGTTCAGATTGCCTATGACGCAGCTGATGCCTTGAATTACCTCCACAATTACACCGATCCACCGTGTATCCACAAGAATTTGAAGAGCAGTAACATTCTTTTAGATGATAATTTGAGAGCTAAGGTTGCTAATTTTGGGCTGGCAAGAACAGTGGAGAATCAAGAGAAAGGTAGAGTGCAACTGACAGCACATGTGTTTGGCACGAAGGGTTATTTGGCCCCTGAGTACATCGAAAATGGGATGATAACTCCTAAACTTGATGTGTTTGCATTTGGGGTGGTGATATTGGAGCTATTATCGGGAAGGAAAGCGGCCTCCTCTGATGGAGAAAACAACGGGAGAGAGGAGTTGTTATCTGCATCGATAAGTAGGGTGCTTGAAGGAGAGAATATAAGAGAGAAACTGCGAGGATTTGTTGATCCTTCTATGAAAAATTTGTACCCCTTGGACTTGGCTTACTCCATGGCACAGCTGGCTAGCAACTGTGTCGCTTATGATCTGAATTTTAGACCAAGCATGTCTGAGGTTTCCATGACCTTGACCAAGATCCTCTCATCTTCATTAACCTGGGATTCATCCATCAGAAAAGTTTGAACACTCTGGCTCGCTAAGCCATTGCGAGTATAAGGTTAATTTGTAGGTATACTGGATCTGTATTAATTATAAAGAAAGTATTGAAACATGATTGCAATTATAATGGTAATTGTGGTTGCAAATGCAACTCCTAGCCTACAGGTTGATAGCCACTGTAACTTGTAATTTAATTTCTTTCCCATGTATGAGTAAAATATTGTTTTCAAGTCCCTTGGTCTCTGGGTAGCTGAGAGGTGCACATGATATAATGGCAAGTTAATTGAGGCGAGGCCATTTTATTATTCACACCATGCTTCATATGTTTATGATTACTGTTATTGCATTGTTTTCAGTTCACATGGTTTATACATGCTTTTTTGTATCAGGTCAGGGTGAGATCGAATCCGTACACCCCTGTTACTAGGTTATGGCGAGGAAAGTTGGAATTGTGGATTCCGATAATAGAAATCTGAATCATTTGATTAAACCTCTTTCACTTCATGCTCTTTATTGTATTTGTTTCCATGAAATGGAAAGCTCATCAACTATTTATGAGCTGAAATGTTGGTATTAGGCTCAGATGTGTGGAGTTTTAAGTTCTCTTGGTTTTCAAAGTCAATCTATAATTTCATTTATTTTCTTTCACATCCTCAGCAACTGAACAGAGGAACCATTTTAGGAGCAATTATTCAGATACCAAAAACCTAGAGCGTTAACAATTTTTCAAAACATGAAAATGATTTGATTGTATAATCTTACATGAGATGGTCCAGGGCAGGAAATTTAAAATAAATAAATAAAAAGTCTGCAAAAATCAATCAAAAATTAGGAACCTAAATCAATGCATAAACTTGTGCTTCAAGTCCATGATTTTACATAAAGATGATTGTGGGAACCAAAACAACTCCCCTGCCCTTTAACTCAATTCCTACTTTCCCTGTAAACTGTTTCCCCTAGCAATCTTTCATGCTACAACAAATGGAGTCTTCATCAATTAAGACTTTTATCATAGCTGAGGACGCCTTTGGGGTTGGAAGAATGTTTCGAATCGATTTCCACATAGATATTTTTATCTTCTCCGGTGGCTTAAATTTTATAAATAAAATTAAAAAAAAAAAATCATGAGAAAGAGCCGCCACTACCAATTGAGTTAGATGACTTGTTTGCTGAATTCTCAACATCCAAAACCTTTTCTACATATAATAAGCAGTATGAACTGAAAACCATCCAGCCATTGACCAATTGCTCACCTAATTCAAATTTTCCTGATCATGTTGGCCTCATGAGGGGAAAAATATTTGAATTAGCAGCTGTGCATTCCACATCTAGGACCGGTATCTAAAAGACTGGCATGGGAAAAGGCCATAAGTTCGGTCAATTTTCAAATGATTTTTTTTTCCCATATTTCTGTTTTCCCACCTTTTCTTTGTAAACCTGGATCCTCGGGAGATAGAATTCATGAAAGTCAGTCACAAGAGGGGAAGCCTACCTGTACAAGGACACTGTTTCAGTCCCTGTCTGCCCGGCCCTAGCTCGACTCAAGACCAAGACTCCTTACAACTCACACCGGGCAAGAAAACATTGAACCCCCTATCCCGGGGTACGAATCTTGAACTAGAATATCGTTTCCACAGAAGAAGAGAAAACCAAAAATAAAAGACAAATTAAGGCAAAAATAGAGCTCATGTTGCAAGAAAAATTTATCAAAGCAGACCTTGAAATAGGAATCATTTATTTCACATTGTTAATT
Organism: Liquidambar formosana; assembly: GCA_039720395.1. Taxonomy (NCBI): domain Eukaryota; kingdom Viridiplantae; phylum Streptophyta; class Magnoliopsida; order Saxifragales; family Altingiaceae; genus Liquidambar; species Liquidambar formosana. Next base: position 38,912,721 of record CM077820.1, read on the forward strand.
AGTTTTGGAGAAATTTTTTTGAAAAAAATGTTAGGAACATTTTACAGGGAAATAAAAGAAACTTTTTCAACGAACGGGAAATGTTAGTTAGCCCCACACTTTGCCTTATACTTTGCCCGACTTGGAGAGAACAAGGGAATAAAGTTGTGGGATCCACTAATATGATTAAATCCTAAAAATTGAAACACCCCTTATTCTCTTTTAGTAGGGCAAAGTGTAGAACAAAGTGTGGGGCTAACTAGCATTTCTCATAAGAATTGCTCTAAATGGCGAAAAAGTTAGTACTAGAATTTCCCTTACGTAAAACATGGGAGATGGAACAACTCCATTGCCGCGAGAGAAGCTCTCTACAGTCCAAGATTAGAGGACCATAGGTAGGGCGAAGCTAGGAATTTGATTTAGGGGAGCAAAACTTTTGTATAGTTCAAAAAATTTCTTTTATCTTGTAATTTTGAGGTAAAAAAAATTAAAAAATTTTGTAATCTATTGATAAGTTATATTTTAATTCAATACATTTACAATTATCCTCAATGAGACTTCAAATATTGTATAAAATGAGAGATTGGGAAAGAGAATGTAACTTTATAGAGAGAAAAAATAAAAAATGAGAGGATGGGAAAGAAAAATAAAAGATATTGAAAAAAAATTCAGGAGGTAAATGTAAAATTTCAAAAAAAATTAAGTTATAAAATATTTTTAAGAAGAAAATAAGGGGAGGCGGCTGCCACCCTGAGCCTAAGGTGGCTTCGTCCTTGACCATAGCCCATGGGGGTGAAAAGTGGGATCTCCTCGCAAGATTAGCAGACAATAGGGAAAGCCTTCTCGAAAGTGCGCATGCATACGTACTACGGCTTATCTCACACGGCTGCTGGAGTTGTTGCAGGAGGACTTGGGACGACTTGGACTACTCGAAGTGGGTCAGCTACAGATATGTTCAATTCCAATCTCCCTGTCTCACAGCGAACACCATTTAAGAGCCCGAGAACCGCTCTCACATCTCTCATATACCTCCTCAGGATGCGATGGAGATGGTGAAGATTCATCGTATGCCCATGTTGTGGTTCTTGAACTTGGTCATCTTCTTCATTATGCTATGGCAATTCCCTGTCTCCCATTGCCAACAACCATACGTTAACAACGAGCAGCTCGACTGCTACAACAATTCCACCGTAACTCATGGTTTTGCCTGCAACGGCGTTTCCTCCACCTGTCCTTCCTACCTCACCTTCCGGTCCAGCCCTCCAGACTACGACACTGCGGCCTCCATTGCCTCCCTCCTCAGCGCCGATCCTTCCCTCATAGCCCAAATCAACAACATCTCCATCGTCGAAAAAATCCCCATGGACACGGTTGTAATAGTCCCAGTCAACTGCTCATGTTCCAGCCATTACTACCAGCACAACTCCTCCTACGTCTTGAAAACCGAGTCCGACAATTACTACATCTTAGCCAACCTCACTCTCCAGGGCCTCACCACTTGCCAATCATTGATCGATCAGAACCCTTACGACAGCCGCGAGCTGTCCGCCGGTATGCGTCTCGTTGTTCCTCTCTGGTGTGCTTGCCCCACTGCCAACCAGACTGCTCGTGGTGCCAAGTATTTGATCAGTTATTTGACTGACTGGGATGATTACATTGAGTCCATCGCCGAAATGTTTGGGGTCGACCCACAGATGGTATTTGATGCAAATCAGCTCACGGAAGATAGTGTTATCTACCCCTTCACACCAATTTTGGTCCCGCTTGAAAACGAGCTCTCCAAGATCCAGATTGCACCGTCTCCACCGCCGCCACCATCGCCAGAGCCACCACCAACCACTACTGGTGTCACCAAGTCTTCCAAGAAATGGGTTTTCGTGGGCGTTGGAATTGGCGCCGGTTTACTTCTTCCCGCCCTCTCTGGATTTGTTGCCTATTTCTTTCATCGCCGGTCTAAGAAAGGCAAGTCAGTTTCAGATTCTGAGAATCGATTCTCAGAATCGGCCGGTTACAAGTCCATACCCGAAAACAAACCGTGTTCAGTTTCTTCTGCAGGGATTCAATATGCCATCGGATCGTTTACGGTCTACGAGTTTGAGGAACTGCAGAATGCCACTGGGTTTTTCAGCGAAGCTAACAGAATCAAGGGCTCTGTTTATCGCGGGTCGTTCAAGGGCGATGATGCTGCTATAAAGATGATGAGAGGGGATGTATCGAGCGAGCTCAATATCTTGAAGCAGATCAATCATAGCAACGTGATCAGGCTTTCTGGTCTCTGCTTGCACGAGGGCAACACCTACCTTGTGTATGAATACGCAGAAAATGGGTCTCTCAGTGATTGGCTTCACCTGAAGAAGTATCAATCTTCATTCTGTCTTGGCTGGAAACAGAGGGTTCAGATTGCCAATGATGTGGCGGATGCCTTGAACTACCTCCACAACTACACCAATCCGCCGTATATCCACAAGGACTTGAAGAGCAGTAACATTCTTTTGGACGGTAATTTGAGGGGTAAGGTTGCTAATTTTGGGCTGGCAAGAACAGTGGAGAATCAAGAGAAAGGTGGGCTGCAATTGACGGCACATGTGGTTGGCACTCAAGGTTACATGGCCCCTGAGTACATTGAAAATGGGATGATAACTCCTAAACTAGATGTGTTTGCATTTGGGGTTGTGATATTGGAGCTCTTATCAGGAAGGGAAGCGGCCTCCTCTGACAGCAACAAGAAGAATGGAAAAGAAGAGCTGTTATCTGCATCGATAAGTCAGGTGTTTGGAGGAGAGAATGTGAGAGAGAAACTGCGTGGCTTTGTTGATCCTTCGATGAGGGATGAGTACCCCTTGGATTTGGCTTACTCCATGGCCCAACTGGCTAACAATTGCGTGGCTTATGATCCGAATTCTCGCCCAACTATGTCTGAGGTTTCCATGACACTGTCCAAAATCCTCTCATCTTCAATGGATTGAAATCCATCTGCCAAACTTGAACGCTCCAGGTCACCGAGCCATGGCAAGTAGAAGGTTAATTTGTAGGTACTCGATCTTGTATCGACTATATATATATATATATTGAAAAGTATGGAAACATGCATGCAATAATAGTGGTAATTGTGGCTGCTAGTGCAACTCCAGCCGGCAAGCTGATAGCCCACTGCTAACTTGTAATAAGCTGATTATCTCAAGATGGTTTGAGGTGCTGCAACAATGTGATATGATGGTTCACCCAAGCGTATGATCATACAATAAAATTGAACATTTTCTTGTGAACAGTCTCCAATAGCTCAATTCCTACTTTCCCTGTGAATAGTCTCTCCAAGCATTCAGCATTTTTTTATACAGCAACACATTCAATCTTCATCAACTGGGACCTTTTTCTTTGCTGAGGCTTACCTTGGGTGGAAGAATGTTCAAAAGGGCTGTTCACATAAATATTTTTATCTTCTCCAGGGACTTTTAAATTCCATTATTATTTTTAAAAATAAAAAATAAAAAATCTACCACCAAAAAGAGCTGCCACTAACACAGGAGTTGGATGAGCTGCTTGCTGAATTCTCAGCATTCAAAAGAAAGAGAAACAGAGTGAGTTACCTGTGAGAAGCAAAGTGATTTTTTTCAAACAAGAACAAAATTTAAGGATGATTGAAGAAGAGGAACTCACTGATTACTTGTCATGCTGCTGATAGCGGTAGTGTTCTGGATGCAGATTAATAACTTATTTTAAGAACTTGTTCTAAAGAAAACATTGAGGGCCTGTTTGGTTGTCCAATTCGAAATTAAACAATTCAAGAAATTTTACATAAGGTTGAAGGCATAAATCTATCATCTCGAATCAGAATATTTTAAAATGTTGTAGTTATCACTATAGTTGATGTTATAGAATCAATTTTAAATGAAACACCACTATTTTGAATTGCCACTCTTATTTGTGATGATATCTATTATGTTCTTGAATTTGTCAATTCAAGATGATAGAGTGTGTCTTCAATACTATGTAAATTTTTTTGAATTATTTAATTTCGAATTGGACAACCAAACAGGCCCTAATTAAAAATAATAAATAAAAATAAAGAAAGAAAGAATGTAACATATAAGGAAAATATTTCTCTAGTTGTTGAGTTAGGAAAAACAAATATGATTCTTTAGAATTTGAACAACCAGCTGTGCATTCCAGATCTTAATATTGGTATCTATAAGACTTGCCAGTAAAAATGCCATCAGCTAGAAAGTGGGTTAAAAACAGAGGGTTGGGGGTGAGGGCTGAAGCACAAACGGACAGATAGTTTGTAGCAAGCTACTTACCCTAACAACTTTTTCATGGTCTTCACTCAAACTTAGATTGTCAATAATGAAGGGGGAAGGGGCACAAAAAAACAGTTAGTGCTTATGTTGTGGGTTTTAAGCTAATCTAAATCCTCTCGAAACCAATCCTGAACCAAGAAATCATTCCCATAGAAGACAAAAAACAAAATTTAAAAACAAAGAAAAAAGATGCATGAATAGTGATTATGTCTAAAAGCAGATCTTGATCGAATAAGGAAATCATTTCCATAGCAACATACATAATACAATGATAATGAGTTACATAATACATTATTTGGGATCTAATTCATTTAAATCATATTGGGGGAAAAGGGGGAAAAAAATTATGGCTCCGTCTCCTTCAATATTGAAACAGGATATGATTACATTTCCCTCCTCTTCTTTCAACTCTAATCGCCCAGAGAACATCCAACAGAGACAACCAAGTACAAAATAATTTCTTTTCAAATGGACAATTCTTGTTATATTATGAATACTTAACAGAGAAATAAAGGAAAAGAGTTTCAACTGGATCTAACGGACTCAATGGCAACAACTAAGTCATCAAATTTGGCCCCTTTAACTTCTTTAACAATCTTGCTGTTTTTCAGTATCTTGAAAGTAGGAACGACCCTTATCCCTAGCTCCTTTGCCAATGGCTGCCAACAATAATCATATCCACTGTGTGAGAGAGAGAGCTAGAGAGAGAGAGAGCTTTTGTAATGTAAAAGAAAAGGAAACAAATAGCAGCTTCAGACCTTGTTATCTTGGTTGCAATCAAGTTTTAGAAAGACCACATCTACATACTTCTGAGACAATTCTTGAAATTTTGGAGCTATCACCTTGCAAGGACCACACCTGCAAAATTTAAGAAACAAATCAGAAATTAGGAGATAGACAATTGAAAAATAAAAAGAACAAAATATATTGAGAAATGGATAAAAGCGGGGAGCCAAAAAAAAAAAGAATAGAAATCAAAGAAAAAACCCAACAGATGTATGGAATACTCTCCATGTTGTATCAGACACAGGACAGGTAACAGTTGCACCACCATTCAGACTCAAATCCACTAGTAAATATAGAAAACAGTCAAGTTTGTTTCAAATAGGCCTGTCAATGGATCAGATTGGTTTTATCAAAATCAGATGAATCTTGGATCATGTTTTAATAGACATTATGCCCTCGTATACAGGGTCGGAATTCACCTCAATCAAGTCCAAAATCTGATCCATTTATGGCCAAGTTTCATGCTCCCATCTCTCAATCTGTCATGAAAACGGTAATCATAGTCGGCTTCCATCTTCCATCTCCTCTCTCTCTCTCTCTCTCTCTCTCTCTCATGATGGGTGCCCCCTATCTTCCTTGATTACGAGGCAAAACAACAAATCACCATTTTGCCATTAGTCACCTTATGTCAGCCGTGCATATCATATGTAATTCAATTCCCAACCAAATCGATACAGACCATCAGAATTACTAAATTATTGATCAAATTAAAATTTAGAAAGAATATATGCATCAGAAGTACTAATAATAATGGAGAGAACTTGAAGTAGATGTGATCACCTCTCAACAGCTGAACAGTGGGGAAAATTGCAAAAGCTTTAACTACTACAGAACATGTAAATGAACCATCATGAGGTATAGAGCTTCCATCACTGGGAATTTTACAAGCAGTCCACCGCAAGTCTATCTCCCATTAATGCCATCTCACTCAGATTTCATGTAATAATTTTCAATTGGTCACCCACCACTCGTAAGTCATGGGGAGGAATTGAAGTTTAGGACATGTAAGTACAATATGAAACGTTCTATGTCAATAAGCCAACAAGTGAGTCATATGTAGACTGAATTGGATCAGTTTAATTAGCGTCATAGCTGAGGAGAGAACTGCCTTGGTCTAAGCTTATCATTCCGTAATCCATTTGCTTATCATCACACTGGATAGGGATTGTACTATTGAGTTTGTCTAAGTTTAGTGGAATTAAAATTTTAAACTGCAACTGAACCTATTGACGAAGATGGTTAAGTTTGGTGGATTTAAAACCAACGAACAAAGCAGGAGGGTGGGCAGCATGGAAGCTCTAAAGAACAAGGAGAACCAAAAAGGACACCAAACAAGGTAGTGCAGAAAGCATTATGGCTTCAAACCTAGCAGGAGATGTTCAAATGGCTGACCTCGATCATTTTTTTTTTTTTTTGGGGGGGGGGGGGGTAAATAGATCTTTTAATAGGAAAAAGGTGGATCAGCAGGGCCCCTTGAAAAATCTTGTTCATTTGGAAGATTTATCATGTGTCCAGCACTCCAGCACTTTATCACTCCACTTTGCAAGAACTCCAAATCATTCTCTTGAAACACAGTGAAATAAAACAAGTCATAGTTGGGTTGGTTTCAGTTAGACTATCTATTACAGTCAGCATAACAAATGAAACCTGGAGTGCATGAAGCTATGCAAAGGGCACAGAAGTGCCACAGAAATCATGATTGATAACTGATTTGTTATCCTACATGTCACTCTATGAAGTGTAAAGAATTAAAGTACATAATGAAGAGTTTAAGGGCAAAGAAATTACGCAAGATCCTAAATTTTCTCAAAAACTAGGTTAATATTAACAACTTCTACACAAATAATGTTGAGTTTCAGAAAACCAGGAAAAAAAAATCCCCAAGAACTTTCTGTCACCTTTACTTAGACTTTTCTTTGTAAAGAAGACTTTTACATTATCTCCACGATAACTTTTGTTTTAAAATCATCCTTCTAGCTCCCTATGCCTTCAGACTAATACATGTAGTGAACTATTTAATAGCCCAACAATATTTTTAAACCCCACAGGAAAGAACCATAACGTAAGCTATATAGAGGATCAAGAATCCTTCGTGATCACTTGTACAAGTTGAACTCATTTGTCTTTATGAAAATTGAAGGTATCTTTCAAAAGAAACAGTAAAAGTGTCTATACTTTTCCCCAGAGTTTAATACTTTAATTGGGCTAAAAAATATCATCACTACCACTCTGCTTCACAAACTTCAGTCCTGGGCAGAAATAGAGTTAATTGACATGAGAGCTTAAGTTACATTAATTGTATGGATGACTTGAGAGAAAAATGTGGAAAACCACAATTGGAAAACGTAGAGAGAGAATTTGAAATGAGCAAAAGCATCTCAAGTGAGAGCAGAAAAACAAATCTAGTTGGAAGGATTAGATAAAACATGTATTTAAATTTATATATAATAATAATAATAATTATTATTATTATTATTATTAAAAAATGGAAATGTGGGCTTAAAGAGCATATATAGTCAATTCCTCTACAGGACTAAGAGTAGTCATTCCTATAGACAGAAAGAAGTAAATAACATATTTGAATGTGAGATATACAAATCAAAGGTGTTGTATATGATTTTTATGATCGATTTTGGCTGAATCCACACTCGTCCCACTATCTCAATTAAGAGAAAATTAACTGAATGTTGGTCTCAAAATCGATCAAAAGATCCTGATTTCAAGCAGGAAAGTGAACTTTTGTACAGGTATTTTATGATTGTTTCCCAAACACATTAAAACTCAAAACCCAGAAGGGTCATCTGCAGCTGACTGGCTATTTTAGTTTATTAAACAGCCTCAAAGGAAGTAACAAAGCCCCTATTCATCATTATTATCCCACCCAACAAAGAGATAGGGCACAAGAAAGTGAGAAATGAAGATAAATTATCTGATCTTGAAATAAAGAAGTGCACAGGAAATAAAAAACAGCCCATCCCTCATAATTACCAAAACCAAGAGATAGCACAAGATGTAACTAACAAAGTTAAAATATCTGAATATCAATAAAGAAGAGTATGGGAACCAAAACAGCACCCATTCCTTATAATCACCCAAACCAAGATAGAGCACAAAAAGTGACTACCAAATGAATTGATCGAAGTTGGTTGTTTTTTTTTTTTTTTAAGAAGAGTAGTGGCATGTGCTGTGTGTGTGCACCTTTCTTTATTGTAGCAAACAATTATTGCAGAGAATCATGGATAGTGGCTTTCTTGGAAAAAGGTGGTGAATGAGTTAATTTAATAGTTTGTCCTTTTTACTTTTAATTTTTTTTAAATAACAATAATTAAAAATGGAATTTTATTGGAATAGATTGTGAGCACCCCAATAGGATGGCTTCCCTTTAGTTAATGGTATAAAAGGATGTATTTTGCAGTCATGCATATATTCATTCAATCATAAAGAGTCAAAATTAGAATAAAATCAAACTACCACCAAATTCTACCACACGGTAAAATTGTATAACTGAAATCTAACCTTCATCTGCAACCTATAAAGAAATCCAAAACTTATTGAATTCAACCATTTAATTACAGAAAATGAATAAAAATAAAAAGTGACCGGCTTTTACAATTTTTTTCCTACAATTTCTTATGGCTTTTGGCTAAATTTACTGCTTAATTTTAACTTTTGATCTGCATTCATAAATTTTCCACTATGTACCCATTTTTTCTGCATTCTCAGTCCAAACCCTCACCAAATCAATTTATTTTTTTTCTAAAATTGAAATGATTAACTTTATGAAATTTATTCACCTAAATTTCACTAGAATTTCAGAATTTTACACTGCAATTTTCCCTGAATTTCTTTCGAATTTCTTCTTAAAATTTTCAGTTTTTTATTGATGGTTTCCTATACATAATCTGTCCAACCATCCAAATTTACACTAAATTAATTATTTAAAAAAAAAAATTAAAGCCAGAGATCCCAAATTTTTCTTCCCTATATTTTACTCAAATTTCATTCGAATTTCTGAATTTGGCCAACTAGTCGCGGATATTAAAAACCATTTCGTACCAGAAACAAAGGGATCGTTTGTTTAGCATTTTGAAAGTACTTTTTTCTATTTTTCCATTTACAAGCAAAAAGTTTATGCAATATTTTGCTTTTAAAAGCAAGAAAAGCACTTCGAAAATAAAAATGCTAACCAAACAGAATCTAGAAATTTCAAATAACCGTTATTACCAAAGCCGTTTTGGTTGCTTCCACGGTATTTCCCCTCTGAATGCCCCGACGAGCAGCTTCAAACTCCCGTGGAAGCAACAAAAACAGCTCTGGTAATAGCAGTTATATATAATAATAATATAAAGGTAACGGTATTATTACCATTGGGTGTACATATCGAGAACGACAGTCTTATCACCGGCGGCATTAACGAGAGGCCAGAAGGTGTCTTTGCAGACCTGGGTCACCTGACCGACAACCGGACCGGCCGTGTCCAAGCTTGATCTCACAACAAGGCTACTCTTCTTGTCTTTGGTCCTCTTGTTGAGGGTGAGAGAAACCCGAGATGAACGGTCTCCGGTTATGGAGCGGAAGTTGTCGGACGGGAATAGGATCGGGTGGGTGGCGGAGCAGGAAGAGGATGGCGGGGAGCGAATGGGAGGAGAGGAGAGGGACAGTTGGAGAGCCATAGTGAGATTCAGAGAGAGTTTGCAGGGAGAGAGAGAGAGTAGTGGCCAATTTGTGAACGAGCAGTGGGAGTGAAGAAGGCAAATGGGATCATTTGATATGTGATGATTGGAAAGACGAAGTTGCCCTTTTGGTGCTGGACATTTTAATGGAATATCCTGGGTAGTTTTCGTCACCTAATGAGAGATAGAGGGGTGTTGATTGTGGCGGTGGGAAGGAAAAGTGAGAGTGGAGTGGCTGGAAGAAATTGGGATGATTTGATTTGGCGACGAAATTCCTATTTTTAATTTCGGACAAATGATGAAATATTTGAGTAGTTTTTCATTTATGAGAGAGGAGGGAGGTGTTTAGAGGAGTTTGGATTCAATGTCGAGTTGATACAATTTAGTATCATGTCAAATTCAGTTCACACATTTGGATAAGGGGTTGAATGATTCAGATTAAAAGTTGAAAAAGTTGTTATTGAAATTACCAAAATGATTTAAGTACGTAACTTTTTCAACTTTTATTCTAATTCATTCAACTATTTGGATAAATTCGGCACGATGCTGAGTTTTATCAACTCAACACCAAATCCAAACTCTATGCAGAGAGAGTAATGGAGAAAATGGAATCATTTTAGTGGGATTGTGAAAAAGGAAATTACACATTGGAAATTTGAAGGGGGAATTTTAGATTGGTTGAGCTACCAGAAAATAATTACAGTTTAATAACAATTCTTACAAAACTTCTTAGTAAATGACTACTGACTATAATTTTATACCTATAACCCGACCAATCTACAATTTTTCTTTCTCTTTTTTCATCACTTTGATAGAGTTTAGAAGTGCAAATGACTTGTTCACTTGGAGGGTTCTTTTTTTTATCAATAGAGAAGGCTTTGGTTTTGAGTCCATATAAGAATAATCAGATATTAATTAATATTGTTATCTCTTAAAAAAAAAATGAAAGATGAAAGATTGGTTAGAGATAAAGGAAAAAGTAATAAAATTAATGGCGGAGAAAAAAAGGACCACATGAATTGAAATGTGAAGAGATGAAATTGCCCTTGAATCACTGGAATATAGCTTAAAGAGGGGGAGATAATACCGTGGTTGGCCAAATTTGGGAAAGGGGAAGTGGAAAGCGAAGGAGAAAACAGGTTCATTGGATTTGGAGTGTGAAAGTACCAAGCTAGCCTCATGAAAAATCTTGGGTTGTTTTCGTCTTTTCAGATTTGCAATTTTTTGTGGCCGGAACGACACCGTCCACACAAAAATGGGGAGGAGATTCTTTAGCATATTTTAGGAATTTTTTCGAGCATCAAATCGCTTTGAAGGAAAAAAACAAGCCACAAAGTCAATAAGCGTGTCCAATTCCTGTCAATTGGGACTGGCTATCGGTTATTTTGGGATGGATAATCGATGACAAAATTCTAGTCAAGTATAATTTTGGGTTTCTTCAAGCATCTCCAATGGAGATTTTATTTTTTTATTTTTGGTCAAATATAAAACAAGGGCTTATGTGTTAATTTGAAGGTTTATTTAAAATGAGTAATGATACATAGGACCATTATTAGAGGACCAAAACATAATACCACTGATTTATCTCAATCTGATTGATCAGTGGAATTAATATCGTTAGTAGCTAAAAAAGAATTTAATATGGGAAGACCTTAATTCCTGATTCAGATAAATGTTCTCAAAATTTAGATAAACAGGATTATAAGGGTTTCTTCAAAATTGCTGTGATCTTCTTCTTTCTTTTAGCGATTCCTAAAAAGAATCATCGACTAAAGTTTCGAGATACCTTCCGCCGCGTTTAAGCTTGGCGAAATATTCAGATAATTAACCATAACACATCATATAAAATCACAAATTAAATCAATACAAAATATTCAGATAATTAACCATGACACATCATACAAAATATGCATTAAGATAATACCACAACTAAACCATTATCATGACAAATTAGATAATTTGTGATTTTTTTAAGATAACAATAAGAATTCATTCCTCCCTGCATTATTTTCCCCTAATTAGTACCATGAATATTCAGATAAATTTGGATTTTCTTTTTTTTTTTTTTTCCTCCAGATAACAATGTGATGTTTTTAAGATAATACTGAATGCAATATGACACTAAATATGACAAATCAAATAAATTGGGAGTTTTATCATATAACAATGAGAAAATCATAGCAATTTTAAGGAAATCCCTTATAATCTCATTTATCTAAATTTTGAGAACATTTATCTGAATCGGGAATTGAGGGCTTCCCATATTAAGTTTTTTTTTTAACTACTAACGATGTTAATACCACTGACCAATCAGATTCAGCTAAGTTAGTGGTCTTATGTTTTAATCCTCTAATAGTGGTCTTATGTATCATTACTCATTTCAAATAGGACACTCCAACCAATATGCCAAATTTGAATGTTTTCTCAACTCAAATCAATCTACCTAATATGTCAAATGCAAAAATGAAAGAATCAAATCTTAAAATGGTTAAATTTAAAATAAAATAATAAAAAAAAGTAAAAAGACATGATTTTGAACGATATCAAATTTAGTGAGCTCTTAGGGTTAGCCTAGTGGTGAGAGTAGGTGGGATAAAAGCTAAGAATAGAATAGGTTAGGGATTCGAACCCTTCCTATTATACCAAAATAAATAAATAAATAAATAAATAAAATTAGTATCAATAGATGGGCTTCTTCAATTCCAACTCGGTAAAAGTAGTTCGGTTAGAAATAAATTTGAAACTAAGATATGTATTTTATAGTTATTTTTGGTACTGATGTGGAATTTGGCATCTTCTTTGAAAATGCTAGTAGTATTTTTAATCGATAAATTAATGGCATTCTCAAACTTTTTCCTTTTCTTTTTTAAATTCTTAAACGTGAATATCTCAAACCTATTTTTACTAAGGTTTGTACCTAGACTAACCTATTCATAAATTAATGGAGGCAATTGCTTATTGTGAAGGTGTTGTGTTTGGAACCGAGATAAGCCTTCAGGAAAGGGTAACAAGGTTGCCGATAGTGTAGCGAAATTTGCTAGCAAACTAGATGATTTTCAAGCTTGGATTGAGACTCCCCCTAGTTGGTTAATTCTCTAGTTGAGGATGCTCCTTCAATGATGTACTGATTTAAATTTATTTATTTTTTTTAAAGTTAGTTTCCTCTATTGTTTGACCAAAAAAGGAAAGCAAAAAGCCTAGACTAACCACACATGATGCACAATCAACCCATAAACCCATGCATCAAATTTTGAGGAAATCAAAATTCAAACTTAAGTCTTCCGGTTTCTAAACCGTGATCTTTTACCATCTCCATCACCCTTACGAGTTATCTCCCCACTCTGTTGAACTCCATATCTATGCTCGATTCCAACCTTCGACCCACTAGGTATTTATGTCTTCTAGACAAAAAGGAAAACTGCATAGAAGTTTCCTACTCAGTATCAACAAGAGAATCCTCGATCTTTCCCGCTTGGGCTTCCATTGTCATAAAATAATGTTTTTGATAAATCCCGGATTTATGAGAAATTGAAAACATGAGTTACATCTCAATTAAGGTTGTGATTGTACGGATTATGGTTCACTTTAGTATTGTGTGATCATATGTATTAAGATATGGATAAGAAATTGTCGATGCCTTGGACAAGTAACAGACTTCTTTGTTGGGTTAGAAATGGACCAAATCCTATGATGGGTATGACTTGTCTAATGTTCACTATAAATAAAGGTTTTAGTCTCCGTCCTTGTACATTTTATTCTTTCATATAGGAGTGTCCAGCCCATTGAGAAACAAGAGACTATGTATAGAGGTTGGAAAACCACTGCTATCAACAAGTTCTGTATTTCAAGTTCTTCAACAATAACTTTCACAAATACATATTCAATTCACTTTATGTTTGCTTATGAGTTTGATAAATTAGAAATTTAGAGGTGTTAATTATGGCACACATTACATTTTTCACATGGGAAGGGATGGCAACAAAGTTACTCATGGCCTAGCAAATAATGCACACTATGTAGATGATATGGAAGTTTAGATGAAGTCCCGCCTTGTGTTAGGGACCAACTCCAACCAAACCTGCTCTTCTGTAATGGGTGACCTTTCTCATGGCTTTCCTCAAATAAAAATAAATATTTTAAATAGTTTTATGAATTTCATGATTAATACTAGCCCAATCTACCTGACTCTGCCCAGCAAGAAATTAAGGGATTGGGCTTCCACCTTTCTGCCCCCCATCCTGAAATCTTGGGTCAGTTCATTTAAATCCTAAGCATATAATAGGCATGTTTATTGTCACCTTTTAATTTTATTTGTATCCCTACTTATTTTAAGTTTTTAAGATTTTATGAAAAATAAAAGGATGTTTTATGAAAATTGGTCACTTTGTCCACTGGATTATATCATTTTGAACAATTTTATAAAAAAATGCCTTCCCCAAATTTGTCGGACAAAGACTATAAATAGCCAAAAAGTCCACTTAAATAAAGATTTTGGAATTTTTTTATTTATTTATTTTACAAAGTCATTCAAAATGATGTTTTATAGTGGACTAAACAATTAGTTTTCATAAAAGCTTTTTAATAATACCTTGAGAACTTAAAATAAGTGGGGGTGAAAAGAAAAGTAAGGGGTGGCAATAACCACCCCAACATAATGTTCTTACTTAGCCCATAGATCAATTCATTTAGCGCTCAATTGGGTGGTCCAAATCAAAATTAAATAATTAGAGTGTATTTTTCATAATATGGAAAGCATAAATCTATGAGACTATTTTAAAAAGTTGTAGTCATCATTATAGATGATGGTACATGATCAATTTTTAGAAAGCATGAAATGTCAAAATTTTGAATTTCCATTCTCAAATGTGATTATGAACATCATTCTTAAAATAAAAAAAAAAAGAAAAAAAAAAGTTATTTCACAGTGATAAATTTATGCCTTCAAATAATATGTAAAACAAACTATAATTATTTAATTACCATCTAAATGCCCAAATTAGCACCCTAGAATTTTCCTTAGCATAATCTTTTGATTCTGCCAGCAAATCAATCCTCCCAGCACCCAAGTTAAATTTCTCCGTCTATGTTCATTATCCAAGGCCCAACTAAACTTTCATATCATAATTTGGGCTGTGTTCCTTTGCAAAACAATTTGGGGGCTTTTATTCGCACTCAGACTTGCTTGGTATCCTCCAATCTCTTATGGTTTTTTAAGGTTTATGAAAAATATAAAATATTTTCACGAAAAATGGTGGCGTAGACCTTTAAAAAAATCAGTTTGAATAATTTTGTAGAAGAAAATTTTTCAAAAAATTATCATTTAAGGACTTTTTTGCCATTTATAATATCTTTTTTCAGTAAAAATCCAAAAAGTCTATTTAAACGATAATTTTTTTAAAAAATTTCTTTTACAAAGTTATTCAAAATAATGTTTTCTAAAGAATAGCGCTGTCATAATTCGTTAAACCTTATATTTTTTTTAAAATTTTGAAAAACGATAAGGATTAAGGGGTGCAAAGTATTTCTTAAGGTGCCAATAGGAGCCTCCCAACAAGTCCTAACCATCTTTTGCTCAAAGACTTTGAAGCCCATGGCCCATTGTTTCGAAGACTCTTTGGGTCCAGAAAGATCTCTCTCTTCAGTATTTTGGGGAAAATAATCCTTTGTCAGAATTCAGAAAGGGCAAAAAAAATCCCTAATACCAAACTTATGAAGTCGACAGTCAACTTGTAGTCAATTTTCAGTCAATTTATAATAAGTTGACCGTCAAAACATTTGTTTGGTATTAGTTTCCGAAGTACTCACCAAAGGGTAATTTTCCCATTTAGCTTCTCTAGGTATTTTACTGGATTTTCTAGGTGAGGGAATCGTGAAGGCTGCGTTTTGTTCATCTTTCTTGCGGCAAAAGCTATCACGAAAAATTGAGGTCAGTATTTTCTTATAATTTTATAAACCAAACGGAATGCTGGAAAATCGAGTTCTACTGTTACCCTTTTCTTTTACTTTCATTTTCCTTCACTTCCCTATATTTTCCGTATAAATTTCTTGCTAACCAAACACAGGAATCTTTCAGAGTGAACCATGAAGATAAAGATGAATGATATGAGCAGTGAAGAAGTGGACAGGATCAGCAGTTTACCGGAAGACGTTCTTCATCACATCTTCTCATTCTTAAACACTAAACACACTGTTCAAACTTGTGTATTATCCAAAAGATGGAGGTATTTTTGGACTTCTCTCCCCTTCTTGAACTTCGTCTTCGATCCCCGCGGGTATTATTGGCTTTCCAAAAAACTGAGATCTTTTCAGCGTTTTGTGACGAGCGTTTTCTTTTTCCGCAATGATTCCAACCTTCAGAGGCTTACCTTCTCGTGTAAGTCTTCTGTGGAATCAAGCTTTCTGAACATGGTGATACATTATGCTGTAAGCCACAATGTTCAAGAACTCACCATCAAAGCCTGTGCCGATCGAAGTTTTGAGTGGCCACCCTGCTTGTTAACCTGCCAGTCATTGAAAACGTTGCATGTTGATGCCTTTTATGGGTCGAAAGGATCGGGGATGGAGATCATCGCGAACTGTCCGAATTTGGAAAATCTGGTCTTAGTGAACATCACAGATTTCAATATTTCTGCTCCAAAGCTTAGGAACCTGGAAATATTATCTGACCCGAATCCTTACCAAGCTGATGCTAAGATTGTGGTCTCTACACCAAAGCTCACTTCATTCAAGTATGAAGGATGTAACCCCTTATTGGGTTCTCTGGAGGACCTCTCTTGTCTAGAAAAAGTGCATATTGCTTTGCTCCCGGGATTTCCTTATTGCGATTTACAGGATGAAGAGAAGCTATCGATCGCGCTAAATTTGTTCACTACGCTTAGTGTGCTTCGTAATGCAAAGTCTCTTACATTATCCTTGGTTGCCATTAAGGTATGGTAACATCCTTCTTGTTTGCAGTGACACTGTTCCACAAATTTTGATTGCTTAAGAATTAAGGGACAAATTAAATTCTTCTTTGGCCTCACAATTTTAGTCTAAACCAATATTCGAAGGCAAAAATAAATACTCCGTATTTCATGCTTAGTCTTTCCCTTCAATTTACAGAAAAGTTATATATATATATATATATATATATATATATATATATTTTTTTTTTTTTTTGGAGAAGGTTCCGTTGACACTCGGTATAAAACTTTTTACACTTACACCCCTCAGTATATTTCTATAGAAATCATATTTCACCAATCCAACCGTTGAATTACATATTCTTATCATACACATAATGCATGCCAAATTTCAAGTTAATAAAAAATTATGAGCTATGTCATCTATAAAGTACTCGAAATTAATTCTTTATTTATTAAAAGAAATGTAAGTTTCTAGATCAAATACTTTCCAATATCCGATTAACTTGAAATTTGGCATGCATGATGTGCATGATAGAAATATGTAATTCAACGGTTAGATTGGCGAAATATGATCTCTATAAAAAAATAAGGGGACTTTGGTCACAAGTCCATAAAGTTAGACTTGTGCAGCCATAAGTCTATCATAAAATCTTATGTGGCCAAAGGTCCCTCTTAGATATTTTCAGACGATATTACCCCTCCATATTATGTAGCAAAAAGTTCCTCTTAGAGAGTTACATATAATCAATGTAACTTTTTTTTTTAATATTTTTTTTATACATAATTTTATATTCATCATGAGTCTTTTTCCTAATTTCCCAAAAAAAAAAAAATCAATTAAATTTGGGCAAACATTTACTTGTAACTGAAGTATGTATTGAACCCACAGAAAAATAGTTACATGAAAAAAATTACTTTTAAGTCAATTGTAACTTAATTTTAGTCACAAAATATTTAAATCTTACAAATTTTTTGTTTCAAACATATCAATTTAACTGATTCAATAGTTACATCTAATAAATTTAATAATTTTTTATGGGAAATTGTGCAAATTTGAACCCACATTAAAATAGCCACATGTATATTTATTTTTAAACCGATACATGTAAATATGTAATCAATTTAACTATTTTTTTTATACATAATTTTATTTTCATCATGGGTCTTGTTTCGAAAAACTCGACGAAATATAAATTTTATTGGAAATCGATATCTAGATCAAAAGTTATGTCATTTTAAAATTTAAAAACAAAAAATAACACTTAAGGGTAAACTTGACTTTATGCATTTACCACAGTTACAGAAGTAAACTCATTTTACTTAAAAGTGGACTTATAACTGCATAAGTTTGCTGCATAGACTTATGCCTCTATAAGTCCTATAAAAATAGACTTTTCGTTAATTTCCCCAAAAAATATTGACGGGTGTAAGTGTAAAAAGTTTTACATCGGGTGTCAATGGAACCCTCCTCATATATATATATATATATATGTATATATTGTAAGTTGAATGTAGAGGTGAAATGTTATAGGTTTTGTTCATTCTTTTTCTCCCCCCCACCCCACCCCCCCCCCCCCCCCAAAAAAAAAAAAAAAAAAAAAATATATATATATATATATATATATATATATATATATATATTAGGACTAGAAATTTGTTATTTCTATCTAACATTTTTATGATTCTGTCTTAATTTCATGTGCCTAGTTACTCTCCTCGTTTCCCAGTTTGCTACAACGTGTAGCATTCGTATTATGCAATTTGAGGCATTTGAAGTTGAAAAAAGAGAGGAAAAGAACTACAATAAACATGCTTACCCATGTGATGGTCTACCTACACAAGATCTCGCCCTTTGTAGAAACTATGGTGATGGAATTCCCCAAGGTAGCTATTTTGCATATGGATATCAGTTTTAGACTTTTAGTTATTACATTATCATATAGACTCTTAATTTTCATTCTATGATCACACATTTTGATCGAATTGTCCATGTAACATAGCACAAAACTTTAGTCGCTATTATCAAAAAAAAAACTTTAGTCGCAATCTTATACAGATTAGTTACTAAATTGATAGGCCTAAAGTCATTAATGCAGTGGACCTCTCCTTTGGAATTAATCAAGGGAAAATTAGCATAAAGTACAATTTTAGTGAACTTGTAAAGGCAAAAGTCCATGTGAAAATCTTGTATAGGCCTAAGTCCAATTTTAAGTAAAACGTGAGTGTTTTATAAGGGTGTTAATTGCATAAAGTCTATATTACCCTTAAGTTGTTATTTTTTGTTTTTAAACATTAAAATGACATAATTTTTAATTTATATGTCGGTTTTTGATAAAATTTATATTTTTGTAATCTACTTGTCGAAAGTTTTGAAACAAAACCCATGATGATTATAAAATTAGGAAGAAAAAATAAATAATTACATTGACTAAATGTGCTGTTTTAAAATTGTTACATGAAACTATTTTTAAAAATTTTAAATTAAATTTTTTTAAGTAGACTTTAAATTAAAATGAATTGTTTTGGGAGTAATTTTAACAGTTACATTATGAATAAAAAAAAAATTAAATTTGGTATTAGTAATTTGAAATTTTTTGAATTTAAGAGAATATAGTGCTTTTAAAACAGTTACATGCCATGTGTGGCTATTATTTTTCAGTCAAGATGAAAACGATGAGAAGAAAAAAAAAGAATATATATATATATATATAGGTATGCTTAGTTCAATCAGTAGGCTTGATAAAAAAATAGCTGGATCTGAACAAATGGTGAAAATAAAGTTCTCTTTCAACGCTTATTGAAGGATATTTGTGTTTATGGCTATATTTGTGAACTTAAGGCTTTATAAGTTTTTTTTTTTTATAAACTTAAGGTTATACAAGTACAATAATATGGACTTATGGCCAAAGTTCCCATTAATCAAATGAAGAAGCATTAGTACAACAATTAAAAACTCCTTAAACACCCAACAAATCCTTCTCAATCACCTCCCAATAATCCTGAGAACCATTGGGTCGAGGAGACTTATCTCTACACATCAAAGATAACTTCCTTGACCTCCTCTTCAGAAAAGGATCTTTCTGACCACACGTACCCATATTTGTCCTTGTGAATGGGGATCCAAACCAATCCCCACCAACCAAGGCGTCTAATTCCTACTAGAAGTGTAAAGATGAGGGAAAAATGTAACCATTTCTTGAGCAACAGCATTATCACTTATGTACTATCTTGATTTCGCTCTTGTCTACCAAATAGAGATTTAGAACCCCAAGAATGAGTGAAAATTCCTTTATTGTTTTGGTGTTATCTATATGTAGTATATATAGAAACTGAGAAATATATTCTTCCACATTCAAAAAAATTTAGATGATTTTGCAGAAATTTGAGTGTGTTCCACGTATTGGCCGTAGACATGTACTTCCTTCGTCCCATTAAGATGGGCCAAATTTCTAACTTTTTGTGTCCCAAAATGTTTAGTCATTTTGAAAAGTCAAATCATAAATTTTTTTAACTTTTCTATTATACCTTTTGTTTTGTTAAAAATTACTTTATCATAAAACAACTCTCAAATCAACACAAATACACAAAATATTAGCTTGCTTGAGAAGACAACACGTACCAATAAAGTACATTAATGCCATTTGCCACTTTGAAATTGATTCAAAATTTTAGTGTCAAGAAGGGTTATAGTCTTGTTTTTACATTTTTGTAGGAAAAGATGGTGGAGTCCTTATTTTTTGGTGTTGAGTCTTGGGGGAGGGTGACCTCACTTCAATTTGGTTTTTGTCTTGTCCGGAATAATGAGGGAAGGGTATTTGTGGAAAAGAAAATTTAGTCAATGTATTTATGATATTTTCTTAATTTTGCGTATTTTGTCAAACCTTGCCTATCTCCATGGAACGGAGGGAGGGAGTATTTGTTCATCTAAAAGATTCAAACTCACTTGCGAGGTCTTTATGATGCTACATCTCATGGGCTGATGGGCCATTACCATAACTATTCACTTTCTTCAGAATATAAACCTTTTTAATCCCTAGTGCTTCTTTCAAAATTGTGCTAGTTGATAGACTATCTATGAGTTGAACCAATTTTGAATTACATCAGGATTGTGAGAGCATCAGCATCTACTTATGTTGCTTGATTCTTAATTACTAGCTTTGATTTCGGTAATATGTATGTTTCTCAATCTGGGGCTTCAGTTGCCTCAATACTCTAAAGTGGGTCGTGGTTGGTTCTTAAATAATTTGATGCTCCCATGGTGTAGACGGATTCTTGTCCTCGTGTCGTACTCTTTTGTTTTCATCTTCTATAATGCATTAAATTTTGTCTAATGTACAGGCAAATGATGGCACAGTCTCATGGATAATCGAACGTGGCCAAAAGAAAGAGAATGATGGAGACTAGAATAATTGCTTGTTCAAAAAGAAGGAAACAAAAGAAAGATAGACCACATCTTCCCAAAGTGATCATCATGTTTAATATCCTTAGTTGGCAGGGGTGACAAGAACCATCAAGAGCTTAACATTCTCAGATCTCACCCATCTCTGGCACATACCAATTAGTATCAATATTTCTGAGTTCTTTTTATTGATTCCAGGAGATTGTAAGTTCCTCTTTTAGACTTTGTTTTTGGGTTTTGGGCTTCTTGGTTTAATAGTAGTTTTTCGTTGGGTGATGACAATATTGGAATGCAAGACCAAAAAGTTGTTGAACCGGAGTCTGACTCATTATCGGGCCATCTAGCCCCTGATCTGTGATGCCAAAGCTTTACTTGATTGTACTCCCTTCGTGGGTTGTTAGATGTGTTATTATGTGATTAGGTTGGCTAACAAAACAGTTCATTCTCTTATCCAACCAGTTTATTGTAATTGCTTTGGTTCCATATATTCTCATAACTGCTTTACCAGATGCTGTTATCTTCGCGGATAGAGATGAAAGCGGATAGAAGCAATAGCTTGTTTCTTCTTAAGGTTTCTTTTTTTCTTTTGGGTAAGCCGGGTTTTCAGGTTTCTTAGATATGTCTCTACTCTGTAAACCAGTTATTTATTTATTTATTGATTTTTGCACTTCAAGAACACATGCCCATTTTTGGGGTTGCAGCTTGGTTTGGGTTGGTTCAGCCACTATTAACCGAAAACGAAATGGTAGGTCGGTTCCTCAAGTCTCTAATTTAGTGCTAATCGAACCAAGCTAGCTAAAATGGACCAATTCAATTAAACCCACGTAAATTAAGGTCAGGTTGATCCCGGTTGGTTATGGTCAAGCTCATAAGACAATTTTTCATTTTATATTTTGGTAAAATTTTCCTTTATGTTGATGGAGTTCGGCTCATTTCCCATCCCCTACCTATCATTGAAGATAATTGGGTTTTCCGTTCATGATGCTCGATCAGTAGCATTTTAGGGTTTTCTGGAAATGTCTAGTGTTTGGTGAAAAAATGGATTTGTGTATTATGAATATTACATGTAGAATATCGGGCGGTTAGCCTTCCTTCCTTTATTCAATTCTTAGGACTTTTACAATTATTAGGATTTATGTCTCTTAAGAATTATTAAATGTAAAAGTCCTTAGGAGTATGTATATGTCTAGTCCTTAGGACTTTTACAATTCTTATGACTTTTTGAAATTCAATTCTTAGGACTTTTACAATTATTAGGATTTAAGTCTCCTAAGAATTATTAAATGTAAAAGTCCTTTGGAGTATGTACGTGTCTAGTCCTTAGCACTTTTACAATTCTTAGGACTTTCTAGAAATGTCTAGGACTTTCTAGAAATGTCTAGTCCTAAGAATTATTATAGAAGTTGGCAAATCTTAGGAGTATGTACAAAGTCAAGCTGATCTCAATTGTCTGTTGGATAGGGTTTTAGACAATGAAAATTTAAAAATTATCATGGTAAGTTTTGGAGAAAAAAAAATTTCGATTGTCCAAAATCTCATCCAATGATCGAATTGTAAGATTTTTTCTTGTGGGCCAAATGGTCAACTGCTTTATATTTGTCAAAACCGGATTGGTTAGATGCTTTACGTTTGATTGGCATGCCTGTACTCCCATCTAACGGCCAGTGATCGTGATACAAAGGAATTGGCAACACCTTAGCCGTCGGTGTAAGATGAGGATAGAGGAAGGTATGGATAACTAGCTGTCTCTAGAGTTTGTGATGATTTCAAACTCCACGAGGGGTCTTCTCTATAAATGGATAGCTGGGTCCCTACTCTCACACGATCTAATCAGTCTACCCATCTAGGAGACTGTGGAGAGAGAAAAATACCCACTCCATATTAAGCTATGGCCGGGGCTATATCACTTTATAATATGCTGGCATGTTCTATATCATTTATGCTTCACAATATGGGCCAGCAAAAATCCTAGTTGGTTTAGAACTAGTTAACATGAACTTCATAGCACTGAATCCAAACTCATACAAGTCACCGCTCAAAAAGGAAAACAATGATAGTGACATTGAAAACATCGAAGGCACCAGCTGTTGTTGTGGACCTGCGGTGTCTTTTGCTCCATAAATTGTATTCTAGGTGAATGCTTCATAAAAACCATCACCCTTTCCTTGTTACTGCTGTAATGTAGTGGGTTGGGTTGGGATCTTCGAACCCTCCGGTGGGGAATTTGTCTTGTCTCTGACTCATGTTCTCAGCTCATCATTATCCATCAGTCACATAAATTTCATCAATATCTTGGCAGTATTAAAGATAATATTCAATTTGTCCACAAATTCACGAAGATTAAAACAATGCTGAGCCAAAATCACTATTAGGTTCCTTTTTGTCATCTTATATAATACCAATTACTTTGTAATATAATTCTAATTACTTGTCATCTTACTATGTAAAAATTGATTGTATATATGCTTTAAAATGACTAACTATTAAGTTCCTTTTTGTAGTATTATATTGGTCGACGGTTACTAAAATGTAATTTCTCCTAAAAAAAAAAAAAATTATTTGATGCAATGTGGCATGTGCCCCTGAAGGTCCCACGTGCCTCCGCGCTTGATTCATCACGTACATGACACACATCAATTATAACATGATTATCCAACTGTCGTGATTGTAATTAGCATCTCTCATTAATAATATGGTATCAAATGGGAGTAACCTTATCAAAAAAAAAAAAAAATATGGTATCAAATGGGAGTAAAAGGCTGAAAAGGGATTGGATATGATGAGTACCCCTTTTTTTTTTTTTTTTTTTTTTTGGGGGGGGGGGGGGTGAGCAACTAGTGGAAGAGTTTGTAATTATTAAAAATCCCATCCCAAGAATTCCAAGAGATGTATAATGGATTCATGGAACTTACATAGTACAAAGCCAAAAGTTTTGGATTTAATTTTTTGCACATTTTTGGAATCAATATCGTCGATACAAAATAAGTGGTGACATTGGCCATATCCGAATAGTTAGATTGAAGCTCTAGATGATTAGATAATAAATAAATAAAAATTGATGTTAAAACACCCTAGGACTTTTAAAATAAAATTGATGTTATAAGATTAATTTTTAGAAATTTCTGCTTGAATGTTGACTCTTATTTTTGGTGAACGTCATCATTCTTTTTTCAGTCCCGTTTGGGTTGATGTCATCATTTTTCTGAATTTTTTCATTTAAAGTTATGTCAAATACATTAAAACTGTTTAATTTTTATTTAGACCCCCAAACAAACCCCTAAATGTTTACTCATTATCCAGTATCACTAAACCAATTTTGAATGGACTCAAATTATCTACGGAGTATATTTTTCTTCGAAAATTATCAAGAAAGTTATAGTAAATAGAGTACAAGACACTTAATTAGATAAATTAAGATGTTAAATCGATCTTTTGTTAAACAAAAAGTTCTAAATTCAACTTTTATAACTTTCTCTCAACGCCATCTTTTGGATTTTGTCTTATAATCTAATGAGATTGCACATTTTAGAAACTTGAATATCCCAAACAAAAAAGAGAAAGAAACAAAAAGATTTAAGATGTGAAAGTCAAATTGGGAATGCCAAAACTCAAACGGCTACAATCAAAACCCGATGCCTTAACATCTATCACAAGGAGGGAGAGAGAGAGAGAGACATGTCGAAAAATGGGAAATCAGGAAGAGAATGAGAGAGAGAAACGTAGAAAGTGGGAGAGAAACGTGAAGAAAAGGACCTATAGAAAGAGTTAGGAGATGACTTGGGAGAGAGAGAAAGAGAGAGGAATTGACAGATAAGACTTGTAGAGAGAGAGAGAGAGAAAAGAAAAGGAGAAAACAGACGTTGTTTACCAAGTCTAGGATCCCCCACATACGAACATCCATACATAAACTATACGCTATATATATTTGTGTCGTTTGCCGTTGGAATTGCCGTCTCCAATTCCTTGTCTCTTCCTCGTGGCCGTTTGCCTCCCTCTCACCACCTCCACCGACTTTCTTCACACCCGTCTCGGATTTATAGCTTAGAAGAAAAAGACACCCACCACGCATACATTCTTGGATACGCCTCGGAGAGTTTTTTTTTCCTTCTTTTGACTGAATTGACGGGCTTGTGACGATGGATCTCTCGAGATTGGTGGTGGTGGTGACGGCGGTGGCGGCGGTGGTGGGGCTTTTGGGTTCGGATTCGATTGTGTCAGCCAACGTCGTGTTTAAGGTGCAGCACAAGTTCGCGGGGCGTGAACGGTCGTTGAGTGCTCTCAAAGCCCATGATGACCGCCGTCACGGTAGACTTCTCTCCGCCCTCCGTCTTCCTCTTGGTGGCAATGGTCATCCTTCTGAAACTGGGTCGGTTTCTTCCTTCAATTTCTCTCTCAATATATATCTATATATATATATATATATCTCTTTCTCTTTCTCTCTCTCTCTCTCTCTAGAATTACTGGGTTTTGTGATTAATGTCGAATAGAATTTGTTTCTTGAAGAGTGATTATTATTATTATTGCTATTAAAATTATTACCATTATTGTAATTTTTGGAGTTGCTTGAAGAGTAATTACTTTTTGGTGTTCTAGATCCAATAGCCATTTTCCCCCTTTGTTTTTGTTCAATTTTATTTGGAATTTGAATCTTTATATATACATGGTTATATGTATCCCTTTCTCTCTCTAGAAGTATTGTGTTTTGTGATTAATGTCAAATAGAGTTTGTTTCTTGGAGGATAGTTTTTTTGTTTTTTGTTTGTTGCGTTCTTTGTTTCTAAATTATTTTTTATGGTTCTGATTGATATTGGATACAGTTTATTCTGATTGATGTTGGCTTAGTTGTCTAAATCCAACAGCCTCTGTTTTAATTCCTTGTTTTTGTTTTAATTTGTTTGAAATAATACACACACATCCATATGTAAATGAAATATGTATCTATATATATATATACATATATATAAATAAAATTTCTGGGTATAAGATTTGTACAGAACTTCTGTACATAATATGTATGCATACCTAACACCCCCCCCCCCCCCCCCCCCCCAAAAAAAAAAAAAAAAAAAAGGGAAAAGAAAATATAAACAAGGGTTTCTTAACCTTCTTTTTTTTTTTTTTTTTTGGTGGGGGTGGGGGTTGGGGGGGTTGGGCGATTGGATAACCCAACTAAATTGAGCTGAATAATTGTAATCAACTTCAAACTTAATGAAAAATCTAAGATTTTAAGTTTGCTATTCATATAATTTTCTTGGCACCCAAATAGATATTACAGTTCTCTTTGTATAAATCAAAATCAAAATTAATTATATGTGTATTTTGCATTTTGGGATGTTGATGTGGTTTACTTGGTTGATTGATTTAGGCTATATTTTGCTAAAATTGGGATTGGGAATCCTTCAAAGAACTATTACGTGCAAGTGGACACGGGAAGTGACATTCTATGGGTGAATTGTGTCGGCTGCAGCAAGTGTCCCGTTAAAAGTGACCTCGGTGTATGCTTCTAGTTCACATCCTAATTGTAAACTAGATTTTCTCTTGACCCTTCACATTCTGTGATCTCAGAGTGCTACTTAATTCCAATTGCATTAATGTTTTCTGAATTATTTTGACTATATTTGTTTAATTCTGAACGTATTCATGTTTTTTGAATTATTAACCATATCTTTGAGAAAAAAATTATTATCATGATTATTCTACGACAGATAGAACTCACACTATACAACCCAAAGAGCTCCATGACTGGAAACTTGGTTACTTGTGATCAAGATTTTTGCACTAGCACATACAATGGTCCACTTCCTGGTTGCAGGCCCGATTTGCTTTGCCAATACAATGTTGTTTATGGAGATGGCAGCTCAACTGCTGGATACTTTGTGAAAGATTTTGTACAAGTCGATCAAGTGTCTGGAAACTTTCAAACCACATCAATGAATGGGAGTGTAATATTTGGGTGAGTCACACTTCTTATCATGCATAATAACAAGAGTGTATGCATCTGCGTTGTGGATGCGTGGAGTAGTCTAGTTTGATTTTTTTGTATGATGGGGCCAAACAAGGATTATATGGGATGCTCTGTGTGTCTGTGCGTGAGTGCTGAAGGGGCATGGTATGGTTCAAATTGAGACTATATGGTAGGTTTTAGAAAAGAAAGGAGTATCATATAGTTTTGACTAGATGCTAAAGGACACTGATGATGGAATGGGAATTAAGAATAGTAAGTTTTTAATCATAGTGGATTTATGTCATGAAACTATTACATAACCTCATAAACCACAAAACACCTGTATATGTATTCAACTGGTCAAATGGGATAACCTCATAACCAACAGTAATACGAACCAAAAATTGTCCTTGATCCTGTCTTCCAATCATCAGTAGGCTCATGGGTATCCCATTTTTACCACCTTTTTGGCCCATTTTGAAATGAACTTTTTTTTTTTTTTTTTGTTCAGATTGCAATGAACTTCATGTCATCTATATATGAATGAAAATATACTTGTACCGTTATTTTTTTTTATGGATCTACTAACAGTTCTCATGTGATGAGAATGGCTATGTTCCATATATATCTGTTTGCATTGGAATGAGCACAATTTCATATTTTCCAATTAAACAGAAATTTGACTATGCTATTAATCACAAACTTTCTTGTGGAAAGAAAATTGGCAACCTCTTCAGTATTTAGGTTTGATGCAATCTGTTTCTTCATGGGACCCAACACAAATGTTTTTATTCTAATGGGTGTTCTTTCTCCTATGGTTATTTTGAGCCGTGGTTGACATAAGAATATATGGTATGCACCCACTGGGGAAATGCTAAACCATAAATTATCATGGAACTTGTGGCCTAAAGAAAAGCCTAAAGAAAACAATATAAGATCACATTGCCTTACTTTTTCCATCAGGTTAGCTTTATATAGCTTCTTTTACCAATCTGGGTAAAAAACCTTCCAGTGGATACTTATTTTGGTAGATCATCCATATATTGCTTTTGATTTATCATTTTTTTATTCTACCTCTTTTACTTCCATCTATATATATATACTAGATATAGCACATGTGCATTGCACGTGAATATTCTTAAATACAAAATAATAAATACATAAATATTTTATATTTAAAGAGGTTTTATTATAAAAAAAGGTATTATTGTCTTTAAGATTTCTAATGATTATACGAATTATAGTTTCCTTATAATTCTTATTAAGGTATGTGTTTTATATTGTTATATTTCCTATATATGCAGAAGGGTAGTTGCATAGTTTCCTTAGAATTCTTATTAAGGTATGTGTTTTATATTGTTATATTTCCTATATATGCAGAAGGGTAGTTGTATATTTAAAAAATAAAATAAGGGTATATTAGTCAATCAAAAGTTTTTCTCACATTCATCTTTTTATAGGTAGTATAGATATATATATATATATATATATATATATATATATATATATATATATATATATATATATATTTATATGCACATATGTGTACATACATATATATCATTTGTTCCTAGATATGTGTTACATGCTTTCTCGCAAGTTTCAATTTTGAAAATTTTGACTCAAGCGTCTAAATGATGATTTTTAAGCCTTTTTATTTTATTTTTTGTTTTTTTCTGACAGATGTGGCGCTAAACAATCTGGGGAGCTAGGTACATCTTCTGAAGCACTTGATGGGATAATTGGTTTTGGGCAAGCAAATTCATCCATGATTTCACAGCTAGCTGCATCTGGAAAGGTGAAAAAAATGTTTGCACACTGCTTGGATGGTGTAAATGGAGGTGGGATCTTTGCAATTGGACAAGTGGTGGAGCCAAAACTAAATACAACACCGTTGGTGCCAAATCAGTATGTTTTGTTGTTTTATGATTTCTTTTTTATAGTGTTAATTTTAGTTATGTCAATTAGTAGGCTGTGGTTTGTTTTCATTATGACCGCAATGTCTATAGACTGTTGGGGTTATTGGCATTTTTTTTTTTTTTTTGGAATGAGAATGCACATTGAGGCATTGAGTTTGGGATTCTGGTTTTTCTATAGTAATTTACTAATTTTATTTTTTATTTTTTGCTCTTTTGACTTGGCCTATCAAGTATGCTTCTTCCATCTGCTTGGGATTTGTGCCAATGCCTACTTTCATATGCATAAAATTCTGTGCAAATGATTGGAATAAGTAGACGGTGGTGCATCTGTCCTTGCAAGCTTGTTACATTATATGCAGCACCAATTCTTGAAAGTAGGAGTGTTTTTTAGTGATGTATTATCTGAAATTTTCAATATTAATATAGCATGATGTATAGCAATTTAAAAAAGAGAGTTAAACATGCAATTCTTAGTGTTAATTTAGAACTGAGAGTTACGGTTTTCTTATTTTTCCACACAGGATGTTAATTACAGAACAAATTTTTCAATTATGGTAGAAGTCATTAATAAAAGGTCTTAACTGTAGCTGCCACCCCTTGAAACCAACTCTTGACTTCTTAAATAGAATCTTCCCTATAAGACAATAACACCTAAAGTTACCGGACCAAATGACCCATTAATCTTTTTTAAATCGACTAACATTCAGCCCATTACTATATAAGCTTGGTATGAAAACATCTTACTTTATTTATTTATATTTTATTTCTGTATCATCTTATCCATCGTGTATCATATTTATAAGTTGTATCCGTATCTCCATGCTTCATAGCTGTGTAGTGTGATATGTGGTGAAGTTAGAAGTTGCGGTTTGAGGGAAATTGAGGCAATGAGAGCATCTTTGTTAGGTAATGATGGTGGAAAGATAATCAATTTATAAAGAGTGATATATTTTTCTCAATATATTGAAGTTTTTTTATTTTTATTTTTTATCAGCAACAAGGAAAAATTTATTGATTAAAAGAAGGAAAAGTACAAAAGGAGAACAAGGAGTCCTTCAAAATAACAAAAACTAAAACAGGAAAAAACAGGAAAAATACAAAAATAAAGCACACTAACAACAAGCAGCCCTCCAGTCAGATTTAGAGCAAACAATGGAATATCACCAAGGTCCATAGAATTATGAACCCAAAAAGAACCCCAAAAATGCACTTTGTCCCACAAGCCCTCCAAAAGAGACTCCTTATTCTTAAAGATCCTTGCATTTCTCTCAGGCCAAATAACCTAAAATACTACCAAAAATGCACACCTTCAAATAACCCCTGCTTTCTTGCCTCTACCAAGGCCCCGAAAATGGATCTCAAACATCCTTCTAGCACAACCTGGCATCACCCAACACTCACCACTGAAACTAAAGAACAATTACCTATAATCTAAGGGTTTTGGAGTTTGTGCTAGCTTTTTGTTTAAATTCATTTTGGCTATGAAGTTACATGATTATAGTTTTCTTAAGAAATAATGTTGCTAAAGGAGAAGGATTCTATTCCAAATGGCTGGGAAATTTACAATATTGATTCAGATGTGTGGTCTGAAACTTTTAATTATAAGGACTTTTTTTTTTTTTTTTTTTTTTTGATTGGCAACAAATACTTATAAGGACATTTGTGTATTACTTGTAAAAGCTGAATCAGTCAACTTTGTTGAGAAGCATCCCTGCATGTCTCCATGGTTTGGAATGCTTATCATCTTTAAATGTAAGGCTAAATGGTCTTGATTTGTTAATTCCAAAGTGAATTTATAAAGATACTTCAATGCTGCCACATAAAAATTCGTTTCTAGAGTATGATGCTCTTGAACTTCCAGAAAATGATATGCAGTACACAACATCAGATCACTTCTATTTGATAAAGAAATCTTCAAAACGTAATGCACAAAAAAGAAGAAATCCTTTATTTAATTAGTCTCAATTATTTATGTTGCATTTCAGTTTAATTTTTCCCATAAATATCATTTTAGTAGTATAACTGCTAGCAACCAACATTGTCATTTTTATTGAAGTAGTTACTGAACATAATCATTTATAATATGAGTCGCATTTGATGTATTATTAGTTGTTTGTTTAGGAATTGAGTTGTTGAATTTTTAAATGCATATATTGTTAATGCATATGCTATTGTGTAATTACATATCTTACTTATTCAAGGTTTTAGTTTCGTTTCCTCAGACAGGACAGATCTTGGTTATGAATTTTGTCATAATTATAGTTTTATTACCTATCTTAGGGCACATTACAATGTTGTTATGAAGGCTGTTGAGGTGGGTGGTGATGTTCTAGATCTTCCCACAGACGTATTTGACACTGGAGACCGGAAGGGAACAATAATTGACAGTGGTACAACATTGGCTTATCTTCCGCAGGAGGTTTACGATCCATTAATTACTAAGGTATATTATATATATATATATTTTAAAGCTCATTCATTAAAACTTTGTCTTTCCAATTATATACTTATAATTATTTTATTTTTGAAATTGTAATCAGATTATAGCTCAGCAGCCTGGTTTGAAACTACATACTGTTGAGGATCAATTTTCATGTTTTCAGTACATTGGAAGGTAAGGGACCAACTATGGCCAGTCTTCTGTTGCCTTTATGTTAGGAAATTTTTTCAATAGTTTTAAGTCTGGAAATTATGCACATTTGTTTTGCTATGGATCCTGATTAGTGTCAAGAGTGTCATTATTGTTGTTATAGTGTTGCAATATTATGATCTTTTATCATGTCGATGTCAAGTTCATATCTCCATCAATGTGTCCCTTGAAGTTTAAGTTAAGGACTAGATTAGCTGGTACATTATGCTTTATAGTTTCTTGATAGGAAAGTCTGTCATGTAGGGTTTAAGATTTATTGATTTCATTTGGTATTATTTAGAACTATTAGAATATATATTTTTTGGTTCATACTTGAGTATTGTACACTTGCATTGTTTACCACATAACGGATTTGGAGTGTGAAAGTGGTTTGCAAACTGACAGCTCTCACACTATAAATCCAATTAAAGAAGACTTGAAAGAACTATTAGACTAGTGTAAAGGATGAAAAGGGCATATGATTCAATCATTAAGGAATCCGTTGATGATCTTTGTTAATGATACTACTAGGAGTCTAGGATGGTGGACTTGAGCAAGTAAGGGTGCAGTTTTAAGGACATCTTTTATTTGGAGAAGGCTTTTACTCCCATGAAGGAGTCTGAAATTGAAGATTTGACATACCTAAGGTGCTTCCTTGGGATTGAAATTGCTATAAAATTAGTGATTTAGCTTTTGGTAGGTTTCATAAAAAATGAGAAACAAAAGAGTTTTTTTAAAAAGTTTTTGTCCTTCTGTTTTTTAAGAAATGAAAATGAATTTCTGAAAACTGTAAGCCCTTAGTTTTTCTGTCGTTTGCCAGTGATACTGAATTTCTCTTATAGAAAAGGCTAATTATGGTATTTCTGGTTCTTTCTTCCTCTTCAAATTTGTCCTTTTCTGTGCTATTTGAAAAGGCTGAGTGAACCCGAACGGGTAGCCCAGTTGGTATGGGGCTTGCTTGGGATGAGCCGTAAACTTGGACATCTTGGGTTCAACTCCTCTTGGTGTTTTTGCCCGGGCTTAATTGATAAATGTGGTTTGTGGGTGATTGTAATTAACACCAATCCCACAAATGGTCAACAGGGTTGGGTTGGAGGTTCCATGTCATCAAACAAACACAAAAAAAAAAAAAAAAAAAAAAAAAGGTTGAGGGAAGCTTCAGCAAAATAAAATAGAAAAAAAAAGGAAAATGAAAAATGACAGAAGAAAAGGCCAAGGGAAGTTAATTATAAAATGAGTTTGCTGTTTTATATATTCTATGTCCATGCAAGAAAATAGCAGTTCATGAGTACCTGTTAGATTGTGTAACATACTTACATCTTGAAAGCTTTTAATCATGTGCCTCAGTTACTTCAGCTCTTTTCTTCAACTCTTAATTTTGTTATATGTAACAAATTAACAATTGAACACAAGTTTTATTGTATTAACTCATACAATTGAATTTAATTGGTTTGGTGCAGTGGACTCCTAAATGTCTTGCTTATTCTCTATTCTTCTGTAAAGTTTTATTCTATTAACTTATACAATGGAATTTAATTGGTTTGGTGCAGTGGACTCCTAAATATCTTCTTATCTCTATT
The DNA here is from genome assembly GCA_039720395.1 of Liquidambar formosana. Lineage (NCBI taxonomy): Eukaryota > Viridiplantae > Streptophyta > Magnoliopsida > Saxifragales > Altingiaceae > Liquidambar > Liquidambar formosana. The sequence goes on from CM077820.1 coordinate 38,945,833, forward strand.
TTCTGCACTCTTTCAGTGTTGATGATGGATTCCCAGCTGTCACTTTTCACTTTGATAAGTCACTTACTTTGACAGTTTATCCTCATGAATACCTGTTCCAAATTCGTGTAAGCAGTGTCTTAGACTCTTTGTAATCGAATTAGAATTCTCATATGCTATGCTTCTTTTTGTGATCCACTAACATGCTTGTTTCTCTAAAGTGATTTGCATTTTTACAGTGTACAATGTTCATGTACTGTGATTATGTTCTGTGATGCAGTATTTTATTTCAAAAACTCGACCCCTATCAGAGCTATTACAAACCTATTTATAGAGTTCCAATAAACTAGCTCCCCAAGTTAACTAGGTTTCTAATTCTACTAGGTTACTAATTCAACTATACCTTTAATTATTGCTTCCATAATTAAGTTAGGCCCATTCCCATTACAAAAATATAAAGCACACAAGACCAGCTGCTCCTAAACATAGTAAATTACTAAAATACCATTACAAGAAACATAATCATTCCCATACAAAGAATACCCCAAATAGATTCTATTTTTCTTTTTCTTGTTAACATGTTCTACGTCATTCTCCCTCATATTGGAGAAAATTTGACCTTGAGTTTTAGTGTTGAATTATGAAAGTCCTCAATCCTCGAACTTATTTTTGTAGAATAGCTGTTGAATCTTGGAGTTGATGTGGTGTCATCTTATTTTGTGGAAACAATAGACATGGCAGTTGTGAATCCATCCTTTTCATCTTTCTTTCTTTTTATTTTATTTTATTTTGCTAAGCCCAAGTACATAAGGAATATACAAGAACTAGCCAAGCAAAAATAATCCCAAGCTAGAGCTTAAGGGAATCTATAAAATGTAAAAAGGAGAGATTCCGCTCATTAGAATAAACACAAAACCACCAAAAGAGAGTCTTCACAAAAGAGGACTTAAGGGCAATAGATGAAGCTTCAGTTTCTTCGAAAGTTCTCAAATTCCTCTCCTTCCATAAGCACCAAAAAAGGGCGTGCGTAACCATTCTCCACACAATCTTAGAATTCTTGCAAACCATCTTGGAGGACCAACCCGAAAGAAGGTCAAAAGTGTTGGAAGGCAAGACCTATTGAATCCCAAAAATATTAAAGATGAGAGCCCAAAGACTCCAAGCCATACGACAATGGATGAAAAGGTGATTCACCATTTCTGCCGCTTCCTTACACAAAATACACCTCCCATCCTCTACTAATCAAGTTATCAATAGCCAAGCATTTATTCTTTGCCACCAACCAAACAAAGAAGGCAACTTTGGTAGGGACTGAGGAAATCCAAATATTCTAAGCCGGGGTAAACAAAGCAAATGAAGAAGACAAGGCTTTGTAGTAAGATTTTACCGAGAATAACCCTTTAGAGTCCTTGTGCCACACCAAGGAATCATTCCCTTGAAGCAAAATTTTGCCATCTTAGAGCCTATGAAAGAAAATCATCACCATCTCCAAAACCCAATCTTTGAAATTTCTAAAGAAAATAACATTCCAGTGAGTAAGACCATTTACCCCAACCAAATAATCCTTAACCAAAGCATTCTTATCCAAAGCGATATCAAATAAATGTGGAAAACTCAATATAAGTGGGGCACTATCACACCAAGCATCTTTCCAAAATCTAATTCTCCCCCCGTCACCAACTTTGAAACCAATATTTTTAACAAAATCATTGAAACCTAGCATAATAGCTTTCCAAAGACCCAAACCATGAGAACCCCTAACCTCTCTAGGCCTACCACCCATCATTAGCAATCCCATATCTCCAAGTCACAACCTCCTTCCAAAGCCCTTGATCCCCCAAACCAAATCTCCATATCCATTTACCAAGGAGAGCAATGTTCATTTGCACAAGAGATATAATACCCAAACCACCCTCCTTAGATAAGCAAACCGTAGACCAATTCACAAGGTGAAATATAGATTCTCCCCCCAAACCATTCCAAAGGAAATCATGTTGAAGCTTATCAATCTTAGAAACCACCGAAGAAGGGATCTTAAAAACGGACATGAAGTAAGTGGGAATGTTAGAAAGAGTACTATTGATAAGAGTCAACTTGCCTCTTCTTGAGTTTTTGGGTAGTAACTCTTTAGCTTTCTGTATACTGCTTGTGTACAGGGGCCGCTGGCTTTTTTGTACTGGTGCAATTTGCGCCCTATAATACTCATTACCTTGTCAAAAAAAAAATCGCCCCCTTTTGAAAAGTAACCTTTTTTCCATCTTATCGCTAAATTTAATTTGAATGATTAAATCAATAGTTGGAATAGTCTTCAATTTGTTTAATCCATCCCTTTCTTCTTATTTGTATCGATTTCTATTTATTTTGGCTGTTCATCTTTTGAGTAGATTAGTGGATACAGCTAAGGAAGTCAATTTGTTTGAGGGTTCTGTTATAGGTGGAGATAGAATATCTGTCTCATTTTCATTTGCTGATGACAGTTTATTTTTGGCCTTTGATAATGATCAGAATATTTTAAATTTACAGTCTATTTTGCAGATTTTTGAGCTGGTGTTTGGTTCTATGGTGAACATGAATAAATGTTCCTTGGCCCAGATTAATTGTCCTTAGGAAGAGTTAGAAAGAATAGCAGGTGTCTTAGGTTCTATTGAGGGATGTCCTTTGAAATATTTGGGTCTTATTTATTTATTTATTTATTTATTTTTGGGGGGGGGGGGGGGATCCAAAATTTGAGGCTTTTTGGTTCCTAGTCATTGAAAGGATTGGGAGAAGTTTAGATGGTTGGAAAAACTTTAATTTCCAAAGGTGGAAGGCTTATACTAATTCAATTGGTGATGTCTAGAATTCCCATCTATTTCATGTCTCTTTTTAAGATCCCTGTTAAAGTGGCAAATAGAAATGAAAAAAATGGTGAGAGACTTTCTTTTCTAAAGGAGCGGTGAAGGGAAGAGAGATCATTTAGTTAACTAGGATATTGTGTCTCGTTCAAGCCTTCTATGTCAAAGGGGGGTTCTTGTTATTGGTAATATTATTGCTTTGGCTAATAAATGGTTATGGAGGTTTTCTAATGAGAGGGATTCTTTATAGCATGCTATTATCAAAAGCAAATATGGGATTCCTTATAATGGTTGGGATTCTCAAGTTAGTCTCAAGGTTTCATCTCGTAGTCGATAGATTATTATCTCTTTTTTTTCTTTTTTTTTGGTCCCCTTTTCTCTCGCGTCTCTCTTTTGTGGTGGATAATGGGGAAATGACTTGTTTTTGTGAAATGTTTGGAGGGGGATTGTTCCTTGTCAGTTTGTTTCCCTTGTCTTTATAAGTTGTTTCTTGCTCATGATGTTTCTATTCATGGTATGGTCTCTACTTTTCCTCTCCTCTCGGTTGGGGTTTTAAATTCTCCAAAAATCTTAATGATAGAGAAGTTTCAGAATTATCCTATTTGTTATCCTTGCTTGAGGATGTTGTTTGCAGACCCTCTACTCTGGATAGAAGATGTTGGTTTCCTCATTCCTCAGGTGTCTTCTCTTGCAGATCTTATTCTGAGGTCTTGATCAATAATCCTAAAATCCCTTCTTTTCTCTCTTTTAAGATAATTTGGAAATCAAAGGTGCTTTTTAAAGTTCCAAGTTTTTTGCGTGGAATGTTGCTATTAAGAGAATTAATACCAATGATTTGTTTCAGTAAAGGAGACCTAGTTACTGTTTGTTGCCTTAGCGGTGTGTTATGTGTAGATGAGAGGCTGAAAGTGTTGATCATCTATTCTTGCATGGTTCAGTAGCAAGATTCTTATGGCAAAATATTTTCCAGCATAGCGACTTGTGTTTGGTCTTGCCAGCTTCTTTTCATAACATGTTTGGGTTTGGTCTTGCCAGCTTCTTGTCGTAGAATGTTCATTATTGATTATAAAGGTTTGTGGTAGTAAGAGAGGCTTTGTGGAGTTGCGTGGTTTTGGAAATTTTTTGGGTTATTTGATTGGAAAGAAATGCAACAAGTATTAGAGACAAGGTCGAAGAGGTTTGGGAATTGTGGGAAAGGATTGTGTTTTTGTCTTCTTTTTGGGCATCGGTTTCAAAGGCTTTTGTTGGTATTCATTTGTTTACTATTTAGATCAGATTGGAGAGTTGTTAGCGGATTGCAGTTTTTTTCTTGTATTTATTTTTATTTTCCTTTGCTTCTGTTTGTAGGACTTCTCGTATTTTCTTGTATCTTTTTTATTTTTTAATAAAATTTCTTGTTTCTGATAATAAAAAAGTGTTTTAGTCAAGCACAGATTTGATGCTATTGTCTCGATCTTGCTTCATTACAAGAACTACTTGTGGTGTGCTGTAGTAGTTGAAGTGCTAGAATAAGTATACTCAATTCTTTTAAATAAGTTAAGGGCTTAATAATTATATCTCCTTGATGTAGAAAGAATTAAATTCAGCCACCAAGTTGTCTATCTTTTGAGATAGAACGTTAAAATTAGTCACCAAGTTGTCAACCACCAAGTAATGGTTCTAGAATTTGTTTTTAAGATGATTTGTGGTGGGTGATTCTCCTTCTTGTGATGCTTTCCCACGTTTGTTGTAGCATTCAAATCTCAAAAGGCTTTTATTCCTGGTCTTATATTTTGATCTGATAGTTCTAACTCGATTTTTCGGAATTTTAACTTTAGGAGAATGATGCTTTCCCACGTTTGTTGTAGCTTCCAAATCTCAAAAGGCTTTTATTCCTGGTCTTATATTTTGATCTGATAGTTCTAACTCGATTTTTCAGAATTTTAACTTTAGGAGAAATTTGAGTAAGTGCAAAATTTCTGATCTGTCCTTCAACTCTTGGTGATGTCTATTTATCTCATTCCACTCTGGATGAGAAATGTTGGAGTCTTCAGAGTGATGATATTCTCTTCAAAATCATTTTCTTTTTTCATCTCTTCATGGTTCGAATAGTCACATTTTTTTTTTTTTTGGGTGAAGTTTGTTTGGCAATCCAAAGTCCCACCTAAGGTGAAAGCCTTTGCTTGGTATGTTGCCCAGAAGAAGATAAATACCAATGAGAATCTTCAAGTCAGAAGACCCAACAAATCTCTTTATTTGGACATCTGTATCTTGTGCAATAGTAGCAATGAGATGATGGATCATTTATTTCTTTGTTGCTTTTTATCTTATTGGATTTGGCGGAAGCTATAGCTTTTGTGGGGTTTTGTTGGGTATATCCTTCTGATATTGTTTCTATGATGGCCATTTCATTTTTTGAACTCAGTAAATTTGAGCGAAGTTGGGTTTTGTGGTCATGTACATTGATGGCCGTTTTTTGGGTTATTTGGCTGGAAAGAAATGCCTGTCTTTTTGAGGATAGATTCTCTTCCAGGGACAAAATTATATCTATTGCTTCGTTATGGGCCTCGGTTTCTTTAGAATTTAAAGGCATACCTTTGGGGAGCATTTTGATAGATTAGAGTGCAGTTTTTTTCTCTTCTAGGAAAATGGTGTGCTTTAGACCAGTTTGGATTCCTCCAACAAGAAGCCTTATTGAGCTCAATTTCGATGGATGCTATCTTGGGAGTCTGTGCCTGGGCATTGGTGGCATTTTTAGAGAGAGTTTTGGGGAGATCTTATACTTGTTTGTTCTCTCTGATGGGGAGGGGAATTTCTCTGAATGTAGAGAGTTATTGGTTCTTCGAGAGGGATTGTGGGGATTTCTATGAAAGCAGAGTTATTGGCTCCTCGAGAGGGATTGAGAGAGGCTTCTAGATTGAGGATCTCTCAACCGATGTTGAAGGAGATTCTTCCAACATCATTAGTAGGGTGTCCTCTAGAAGTCTGGGCGCTTGGAGATTTGCTTCTATTACTAGGGAGATTTTGGACATGGTGGGATCTATTCATTTCCAGGCTAGATGGGTTTCTAGAAAGGCTAATGAAACAGCAGATGAGTTAGCTAAAAGAGGAGCTTCTTCTCTTCAGTCTTTTAGAGGGCATTTTTTCTCTCCTTGAGTCTGGTTTTGGCAATAGTTTTATTTTGTGGGCTTTAGGTTTTGCTGGGATTATTGGCATGTATAGCTTTGTTCTTCCTAGGAGTTACAACTCTTCCTCCTTTCTTTTGTACATTTTTATTTTTATTTTATGTTTTAATACATTACACAGTTTCTTACAAAAAAAAAAAAAATCTATGGGGTTTGGATTACCGAGCCTTGTTAGCCAATCTGTAGGGTTTAAATTACTGAGCCTTTTCTCAGATTTGCTGAGGCCAATAGTTGGAGAGACCAAGTTGATGAAGAATTCTGGATCTGATGCAGCTCTGAGTTGCTGGATGAATGCACGTTTCCTAACTAACCTAAGACTACCCATATGAAGAGATAAATATGGTCCTAGTCTAGGTCATGAAATTGCCAACATAAGTTTATGGGCCATTTGGCCTTACACGCAAGAGAGAGGAAATGCTTGCTACGAGGGCATTTTTTCATTTTTAATTAGATTATTATTAAAATACGTAAAAATTAGTACAGGGAAAAATTGTAGTCATTGCTTCTGATAATGTAGTCCAGCCAACCGATCTGACAGTTGTTAGTGTAAAATTTCAGAAAATAGAGAAGAGGTCCATGTAATAGTCAAGAACCTCAGGGAGGTCATTGTAATTTACCAAAAAATCTCACTATGTTGCTAATTAAATTGGATTAAAATAGCAAATGAGAGTTTGGTGTGAAGCTCTAGTCCTTTTAGGTGATGCGGTGAAATGCTCGAAGTTCATGCCATTAAGTATTACTTGGTTAAAGAAAGGTGAGTTGAAATACTTATATTCCATGATTTAATAGTTTCTTTATTCATCAGGAATGGGAGCAATCACAATAGGTCTTCATATTGCGATGCTATTACAATTGATATTTGCCATCAGAGACGTGGTGGCCCTATGGTAGACTGGGTTGCAACATTGATGTGGAAAAGTTATTATTTTTAAATGAAAAAAAGAGCTTATATATATATTTGGATAATCTTGTAGTAAGTCTAATAATGCAAATGATAGTGTGGTAGCAAAAAGAAATTTGGACTTTGGATATCCATACTTCGATGCAAATATTATTGCATATTGAATTGCTATTTTGTTATTTACCAAGGTACTTAATTTGTGATTTTCATGAACCTCTTCAGGATTTACCTCATTGTCATAGGCTAGTAGCATCTCTGTGAATACTTCATAGGTGAACAGTGAATCATGTCTTTTTGTTGAGCACCCTAAAATTTCAGATGTAAATAGTAACAATGATTATTATTTATTAAAAATACTTATTATTTGTGTCATTTTTTGTTTTCTTGTAGTTGGAATTACATTGATAGACCAATTTGACATAAGTAATTTTATTATATATATATATATATATACCATGACGTCAAGCATTGCTACTGATAATCGACATTGCTTTGTTGGTTTTTTGTGGAATTTTACTTCTTTTATTTCTATACTATGTTTTTTGCATAATTTTCTTCCTAATCTTCCTTAATGGTATTTTAATTAGTGTGTTAATGACATTTCCACAGGAAGATGTGTGGTGTATTGGTTGGCAGAATGGTGGGCTTCAATCTAAGGATGGAAAGGACATAACTCTTTTGGGAGGTATGATTTAAAAATTACATGTTAATTATAAATTTAACTAGCAATTATATTTTGCAATATTAAAAATTTCAACCTCGATTTTGTGCACTTGACTTACGTAGGAGATGTGATATGTTAATTTTGTCCGAGATTGAGTCAAATCATGTTCAAGTCTTATGTTTACAAGCCCCTTTTTACAAATCAGAACCTTCTAAGATATGTTCATTTTAATGGTAACAATCAGGTATATCCACTTGATAATTATTGAGAACTGATAGGGTTCATCTTGTAAAAATAGCTGGAGAACCAAGAACGTTTGTATTGTAAAAGACTTCTCCAGATGTGTGGCTCAAATTACTCAACAAAGCCTTCTCATAACTGTTTGGGATCAGCATCAGCGCCACAAAAGTGGATTTTTTCTTCCATTATATAGTGGGCCAACCTTTTGTTAATTGCAGGTCATCCTCTCTTTCCTTACTTTATTAACCTGCAGCTTTTTGGCATTGTCCTCAAGGATGGAGCCAGATATTTATTCCAAGGGGACCAAAGTAAAGGTTTTGAAAAAAAGTATAGGAAAAATTATTTAATATTTGTTTTAAGTAAGGATTTTTTTATTTAGATGGACTGAAATTAAAATATTATACAGAATATTATTGAACTACGACAGAAGTTAACTAGTTTGAGTTCCACTAAATTTGAGTTTGAAGTAGCTTTTTCTTCCTCTTTTTGGGCTTCCGCTGCTATGGCTTTTGTTGGGATACCTTTGTTTGCTATTAAGCATGATTGGAAGTCAGTTTGTTTATTTTAGTTGCTTTCTTTTTGTTCTGTATGATGACATCTTGTCCTCCTTCAGTTGTATTCTTTTTGTTTTTTAATAAAATCTTATTTTTGTTGTTGATAAAAAAAAAATATATATTTAGTATTTTCAGGAAATAATATTTACAAATAATATTTAATATTTGTAAATATTATTTAATCAAGTTGAAACTTAAACTAGAGAACAATTCTATAATTTTTATTTTATTTTCCACAGAGTTAGCAAGAGATATGGAAAAGACCAAATAACTTTAGCCATCTAATCATAAAAGATGTTGTTTCCCTTTATTTATTTATTTGTAGTATCAAAGTGCTAAAAGATTCCTTATACATCATGGCTTTTTATTGCCTTTTAGGTTTAGGTTTTGCTTACAAGTTTATAAAAATCAGAAGGGAGAGAAGGAGAGAGAGAAAAGAGGGGGGGGGGGGGGGGGGGGGGGGGTGGGGGGAGCATCATAAGCAACTTAAAGGATATTTGTTTCCTGAAGAATAGGTGAGAATACTCTTAAGTTTCTAGCCTAAAAGCCTAAGCTATTAGGTAGAGGGCCCAAATAGGTATATGAAGCCATATCAACCTTAATATTTAGACGATATGAGATATGAGACTTGCCAAATTCCAACACTCTTCCTCACCCGTAGGCTTAACAAGATAAGAATGGGTTTGCCACGTGGACAAAAAAAAGAAAAAAAAGAAAGAAGGGCTCACAAACGAAACAAGCCTAATGATAAAGCTCTAATACCCTGTTAATTTTCCGACCTTAAAAGCTTAAGCTATTAGGTAAAGGGCTCAAATAGGTATATGAAGCCAATGTTAGTATTTAGACAATGTAGGATATGGGACCTCCCAACAAGTATAATGAGGGAATTGAAAATTTGAAGGGGGCCATGGCCTCCCCCCCAACCCAAAAAATAAAAAATAAAAAATAATATTTTTTGGAAAAAAAATGAAAAAACCCATCCTTTTGGAACCTTCAATTTGAACCATACAACTCCTCGTTCGCTAATTGCTCTTTGTTGTGCATGACCAAACCATCTTGGCCAATTTTCTTTCCTTTTATCCCAAGTGGGCGCTACCTCTAAGGCTCTAACTTGTCACGATTGTATCTTCACACGGTAAGGTACTCACTCTGCCCCTTTTTATTGGATGCCATCAGCAAAGCTTGCAAGACTGCATATATGTTTAGTTTCATTAGTTTGTTTGATATAGTTGTCTTCAAATTGTTCAAACATCTCAGTCTGACAATGTCAGTTTACAAAAGAAATTATATATATGATTTACCTTTCTGTTAAGTTCTGTGGGATTTTAATTCCCCAAGATTATGAATTTGAGAAATAAATGAATGGATTGAAAATTATTTCTCGGTTGTTTTTAAAGTAGGTGAAACTTGTGCATTAAAAACCTGATTTGGTTTTTTATACATTGTGCCTATTTTTATTATGCAGTGTTGTCTAATACTATTAGCTACTCGAACATATATACTTATGACCTGAGTGCCTGTATCTCCTTACGGACTGAAGTAGTAGTTACATATTGGTGATATTAAATAATTAGATTTAGGTATTTTGGATTTCTTTTCTTAGAAGCTTTCATAGGCCATGGTGCAACATGTCGATGGAAAAAAATGATAGTAGTAGTGGTAGTAGTAGTATGAAACATCTCTATCTACACAAGTCATACGACAAGCATCTCAATCTACCCCACCCCTTTAAGGAGAGAGAGAGAGAGAGAGACATATAGCCCATGTATGATAAATGAAAAGATTACGAAGAAAAATAGACTGATTTTTTTTGCTAGAACTTATTGGATTTGAATTTTTTATTTTCCAGGATGTCAATATTATTAAATTTTAACTATATTGCAACGTTTTGAAGTTTTTTGAACATTCATGGTAGATCTAATCTTAACATATCAAATTATTAACTAGAAGAGGTGGAGGCATTAATTATAAGTGAGTGGAGCTTGATCACCTGATTTATGATTGGTTTTTTGTTAAAACTAAAAAAGAACAGTTAAAATGTGTATTTTCAAATGCAGATCTGGTGCTGTCAAATAAGCTAGTTCTATATGATCTCGAGAATCAAACCATTGGATGGAAGGAATACAACTGTGAGTATTGTGTTATGTTCCATTATTTTTACATTTATTAGTTGGATTCACCACTCACTCCCTTTTTTATTTTCGTGTATGTTATTGTTGTAGACAAATACGTTTGGTATTTTAACTGTAGATTCTAAGCTAAGATTGATATACTTAGTTTGTGATTATAACAATGCTATAATCTGTTTATTTGTGTTATTGTGTATCGAGTGCATTTCCTTCTTCTTCTTCTTCTACAACTACTTTTATTTTATTTTATTTCATTATTATTATTATTATTTTTTTTTTTGTGGACATCATTGCATGAAAATGTGGCCTTTCTCATATTTCGTTATGGTTGATTCCAGGCTCTTCAAGCATCAAAGTGAAGGATGAAAATTCTGGAGCGGTGTATTCTGTAGGTGCTGTCAATGTTTCTCCAGCTTCCAATCTGAATGCTGGAAGGATTTTAATGTCATTGTCAATACTAATTGCTATGTTGCTTAATTTATAAATTAAATTGTTTCAACAAGTGGGACGGCATCCATTCAATTTGTTGTACCATAATTTATCAAATGGAAATTTGTCCTCTATATGGTTAAAAACATCTCAATCTTGTAAACTGTCCTTTTTAAATCACAAGAAATAATTATTTTTGGTCCCAGTAGGATTCGGAAAGGTTAGCGCATGTCATCTTACAATTTGGGGTCCTTGGTTTGACTCTTCTGGGGTATTAGGTGGATTATGGAAAATTTATAAAGTGGAAGGGATGAAGAAGAAAAGGACATCCCTGGGAGATGAAATCATTGCATTGTTTAACATGGTATTTGAAGCAAGTATATTTCGTTTATAGTGACATCTTAAAGTAACTATACTGATTTTGAAGTGATGACATTTACATTCATTATTTCTTTTTTTCAGGAGTCATTTTCTCTTGTTTTATTTGCTACATTATTTTGCATTGAATTTTGTAACGATTCCATTTAGAATGATTGATTTGTGCCTTAAAATGCCCTTTTGGAAACTGGGATAGATTTACTTCCATGGAAATGCCGAAATGACCCTTAAGCATGGCATGGGTGATAATATAATAGGATGGGGTTGACAGCACAACTTCCCTCCAGGTTATACGACTCTTGTTATACTTTTAGCTTAGAAGGACATGGGGTTGAATTCAGTGCAAAATGCAAAGAGAATACTTCAAAGTTTGTGAACAAATAGCTGCTTACGAGGAGTGGATGTCAACGATAGTTCTACCGCAGGCCTGGTGGCACACGCAGTATGTATATTCTCTTTTTGTTGGTGCATTTTGTGTCGACTGTTATTCTTAATTCGATCTCAATACCACTCTGGTGGTCTCACTCTTGCCTAAGTTTTATTGATCGAGTTTTATTTTTAACATACCTTGTATTAGTCAGATTGTTTTATTTACCCCTCTTACACTACCCCTTGCAGTGCATATATAGGTGCCAAGTTTTACCAGGCACAAGGAAATGCAGATGAGTTGGTGACACCCTCAAACAAGGGTTCTTTGTGCCATGTTTTATCAGGCGGGCACAAAAGAATGATGATAACTTGGTGACACCCTCAGCGAAAAAGGTCTCCTGTTCTTGGTGTAGTGGTATAGATTTTCGACTTGGGAAGATAGGTTTGGTGTGTTTTCAGTAGATATCTTCTCTGGGTTTAGGAATACACAGTGGAACAAGAAACTTCAACTGATACTGTGCGAGTTGAGGCGAGGTAAAGCTGAATCCAAATAGATGTTCGATCAGTGTTACAGCAACTGAGAGTGATGCCTATGCCAGTGTTTCAAGTTGCTGGTGCATTGGCTATTTCAGGATCGACGTTTTTTTCAGTGTACATTTTGGGAACAAATCAAGGTAACGCAAGATTGAATCACAGTGGACGCTTAAACAAAAAAAACCTGCACACAAGACCACCTGGTGACAATGGCTTATTGGCTATGATGATTCTCGTAGGCTGATTTCTGACATGTTCACCCATGTAATAGATTTCCCAAATGGCTTCATATGGAAACAAAGTATTAATGATATCCGCAGGACATACTTTCATCTTTTCTGAGATGATATAATACCATTTGAACAGCTGAGCCATTTGACTTTTCAGGCAATTTAAGGAGAAAAGGTTTTTATATGTACAGATTGCTGGGCCTAGTTCCTAACACAATTTTTCTCTAGACATGGAAACTGAAGTGATTAAACTAAATCATCGATTTGATTATGGACTTCCAAGCTTTGTAAATAATAGCAGCATGAAGTACACGAGCTATGTTCAAACCAGCAGAAAGCAAGCAATCTAATATGATTACCATGTCGCAGTAAAAGAAAAAAAAATTCAGTATGAATATAATTATAATGTGATAATTCTTGGTCATTGTACAATAACAATAATTACAATTACAAAATGCAGATTGAAGGCAAGACAGGTTTTATAAGGTTGTCCTCAAGAACTGTACAACAAAATAGAGGACTGCAAGAAATAGTGCAATTTGGTACACATCTCTTTGGAAGCCGTCGTCCCTTTGAAAGAACTGAACCAAAGACAGTGATGCAACACATCAATTGAGTATTATAAAAAAAAATAACCATTTATGTAATTATACCTACAAGAGTTTCAAGTATCCTTAATGGGTAGAAAACTTAGCCAATGCAAGGATCAAATTCTGCAATTTGCTCCTGACATTTTGGACTTTCTATACTTCATTAGATGATTTTGATGAAGCAAATATCAGGTTAATTGCAAGAACATATAAATCATCACAATAAAACTCCAATCTAGCGTCAGACTCACAGAACATGCTTGTTCAAGAACCCTCAAACAACTTTGTACTGAATCCAGTCAGAGTGAGACTTATACAAAAGAAAACAAAAGGAATTAGAGAGGAGGGTAGGAGAAGCTATATCAATCCCGCAACAACAAAATTTAATATGCAATGCTATCTACTTATGACATCCAAGAAATGTTTAAATTACTGCATCAAATCAACACTTTAGAATGGAAATATAATATTCCCTTCCCCCAATAATACACTATTCTTTAGTAGATTTGCACTGTATCATGATATGAAGCCCACCCCAATGTATTTTTCCTTTAGTAATCTACAATTTGAAAATATCATAGCATGAGCATAACTGCATAAGTAGCTCTCAAAATTGAACTAATTACTTTTTTCTGTTGTGGTTGCAAATCAAGAAATCTTCTGCAAATTTTAGGAAGATCAGACCGTAGGTACCAACTTGGGAACTAATAGGAAGTGGTAAGTCGGTGATGACATGGAACACGAGCACAACTGCATCTCTCTAAATTATGATGAACATGATACCAGGGAACAGTTTAGAAAAACCCAATGAGGAAATGTGACAGTGGATGGAAAGTGTTGAGAGAAGACAAGATCTACAAATGCAGTTTCCTTATTCTCTTGGGGAAAAATAAAAAAGAAGAAACAATTAGAGACACTTGTATTTTTATTTGGACAAAATCAATTGCCAAAGTAACATAAACTGAAAGAAATGTTGAACAACAAAAAAGAAGAGAGTGGAGAAAAAAAACCAAAAAAATAAAAGGACAAGAAAAAAAGAGAGGGAAACTTTCACAGGTTAGGTTACCTTTGTTGGATCACCAGAAGGGTCTGGATAAATCTCCAAATTCTCTTTTTTGGTATTAAAACGGCTGGTCAAGTTCTTAACAAAGTCAGCCATATCTTTTCCAGCCTCAGTTGTAGCAAAAAGGCGACGTGATGTCCAGAAATATGCCTGAGCAATAGCTGATGATGCTGATAAATCCCAGAACTCCTCGTGCTCAACTACTTGGCCACTAATCTGGTTCAGAGTGAATTGGGAATTAACTCTAATTATCAAATCTCCTCCTACGCTAGCAAGTAAAGATTTAGGTTTCCCTTTGATTGTCCACTTGATACTTAGCACACTGGTTGACAACATCACCATTTCCTGCACAGTCTGTAACAAGAAGCAGAACCAGGGGAAAAAAGGCACACACACACCAAACAAATTAATTATAAAAAAAAAAAAAAAGGAACATAGGAATTATATTCTGTGCAAGTGATTTAGTAAAATCAAACAAAGAAAAGGAGAATCTTAAGATGGAATAATTAAGCATGGCATCAAAGTAAAAGGCACACTGGTACAGCCAAGGAATTAAAGAACAACCTCGCATGCAGGGAGAGAGAGAAAGAGAGAGAGATAGAGAGAGAGAGGGAGGGTAAATCCAGTGAAGCCGTGAAGGTTTAAAGGATGCCATTGTATGCTATAAAAGATGAAAAGCAACTGAACACACTGATATCGTACATAAAAGATGAAAAGCAACTGAACACACTGGTATTGTAGTTAACATAAACTCAAAAAACCAACACAACACAATAAAGGAGGGTGAAAATGTTTCAACTTATGAGGTACATAAGAAAACACAATATAAAATCCTCACCACAGTTGGCTTATCTAAAGCTTCAGTTGCCCATAGTTGTCTCTTGTATTTCTCACGACCAGTAAAACTTCTAACTGGATCCTGCAATTAGCATCATAGAATGATATTAAGGAACCAAATCAGAATCTACAAATTCCAATGCACCACAAACAAACTAGTAATGAATTATACTAATGGAACATGTCTAAATTTGACCAACCCACTTAAATGTCACACCGCTACACCTCAAAAGAAACTTTAGGTCAATATTTATGAAGAGGCTCTTTAGGGAAAGGATGAGGTAGGGATGAAAGGAGGTATACATATATGAACTCTGGGTACAAAAAATGGATACAACACGATTACACGAATTAAAAGCATCATATTATGATGCAATAGTAGAATTAGAAAAAAAATCAAGTCAATCTATATACCTAAATTACATGACGATTCTTTACAGTTCAGGAAACAATACACTATTAATCTTGATAAAACACAAAACTGGAAAACCAATCCCAAGATGTGATCTGCCTTCTCCAGACTCAAAATTTGTCTTCAGAGATTTTCATGTTTCTCGGCTTCAAAAAGCTCCATTTCACAAAGGGGACAAAGATCAACACTAAATAATGATTTTAAACCATTTTAGGAATGGTCCAAGTGTTTGCAGCCATCTTTTAACAACTGCATAATAGAAAGAGTTAGGCCTAACAGTTAAGATTAGCTCAAAAGGAAATAAGGTGATCTCTAGGCCAAGAATAGTAAATGTGCCCATTGAACACGAAGGATGAGATTGCAACTCTGCAAGCCAAAGTATATGGCATGAGCCAAACCTAGGTTGTGGCTGGACATTTTCAACCTGTAAGCCATGAACCCCAAACCATTGTTTAGAGATTGTATAGCTCAAAAAATGGGAAGGTATGGAATTTGTTACATTGACACGAACATGGGACATAGGCATGATATGATATATTGATATAAATACGCCAATATAGGGAAATTTAGAAACTAAGCAATGAACACGATAAGCATGTGTGAATAAATAATTAATATGGGTGAATAAACAAATAAGTTTAAGGCCCCAGAAGAACAAGAGAGGCCTGTCCAAGGGGTTTATTGGAGGATATGATTCTTAAAAGCATCTCCAGTGGTTGTGCTATTTCTATTTTAGCACCTGCTACAGTGCCAAATGCTATAATTTGACACAATGTGTTATGATGGTTCAAATAACATGAAATGTAATTTTTTTGGCCCAACCACCATCCCCTCCCTTTTTCTAACCACCTTTGTGCTATTGTGGCACAAGGGTGTGCTCCTGCTATTTTTTAGCACACCCTTTAGCACACCATTGGAGATGCTCTAATAGAGATGAATGGCAAAAAAAAAAAATTCAAGTGACCGATCTCATGTAGTTGGGATTAAGGCTTTGTTGAGTTGACTACAATATATAAGTATATCCTCCTCTTCATCCTCTGCTCTTCCTACTACAACATCTTCTCTTATTAAATTTCTATATCAAACCAAAACAGTCATGTCCCACGGTGTCCCCTGTATGTTTGGGCCATGTGAGCCATGTGTATAATGTCAAAAATTTTATCTTCTAATTTTGTACACATTCGAGGCAAGTTTGAAGGGGAATCACGTTTGTCCCTTTTAGATGGCCAAACACCTAAGAGACTAGTATAGTGCATTTAGACCCTTTCCCATTTTAGGGAACTGTGGAGAGAAACTCAATGGTTGCATGAGTTTAAATTGCAAAACAACCAGTTTCAGCCAAAATTCATGGTAAGCCCCTTTCCTACCATTGATGCCTCCCAAGAATTTGACATCGATTCATAGAGGGTCACATTTGTCCCTTTTAGATGGCCAAACACCTAAAAGAATAATGTGGTGCATTTAGACCATTTCCCATTTTAGGGAACCATGGAGAGAAAACTCAAAGGTTGCATGAGTTTAAATTGCAAAATAACTAGTTTCAGCCAATAATATCAAATAAATGTGGATTCAAATAATTAACCAAAAGAACATTCCCTCCCCACCCTCTTTTTATTTTTATTTTTATTTTTATATGAAGGTCCATCCCCATATTGAACTATATGAACCCAAAATACCTTCTCAATATCAAGCTAAATCAGTAAAGAGGTCTAACGCATATTTTTCTTCATTTAAATATAATAATAATAATAACCATAGAAAGCTAGCATCCAGTATTTTGTTTACATAATAACAGGAAAATTTTTGGGCTTAACTTCCTAAGTTATAACAACTAGCCAATGGCCTTGTAGCCTAGTTGCATTTCTCCCCCACTTGTTGGGAGGTTCTGGGTTCGAGTCTCGAGCCCTTCAGTATGATTAGTTTGGGGGTTTTATTTTTGTTTTTGTAAAGAGGGGTTGGGGGTAGGGCACAGGGTTGTACATATGGGTTGTTTGTCCCTTATAAATAATAAAAAAAAAACAAAAAACAAAGCAAAAAAAAAAAAAAAAAACAAAAAACAAAAACAAAACAAAAAAACAAAACCAAAAAAGAAAGAAAAAAGGATTTAGTTATTGCAACTAAAAGATTTAGTTATTTCGAAAGCATAAGCAAGAGGCTATATAAATACCTTGTATTTGACAGAAACTGCATAGGTTCCAAGGGCACGATTGCCTTCCCGAAGCTCTAGGATATCACGTGCTAGTTGTCTTGCCGTAGATTCCACAGAGGGACTGCTAATGCATTCAAACTCATCGCAAAGCTCACCAAAGTCCATACCATCAACAATCTTATCAACTTCTGATTTTTCAATGGTAGGATCGGGAGACAGCTCAGTCCTATTGGAATCATTTGTTACTGGAAAACATTGGAAGAAATTTAGGAAAATTTGTTTTTAGTGAAGAGAACTTAGACAATTACAAATCTGATATCACAACTGATAATTTATCTCAGACATTTCCATCAACCAAAAGGACCCTCTTAAACAAATAGTATTATATCATTCCTACAGAAATCTACTGCAGCTACCAGCATTATTGTACCTCCACTCTGCATATTAGGTTCCACAACCCAACTTTGGAACAAGAAATAAAAGGACAATTCCTCACTGGGGGTATATTAAACAACTTATAATTTCATATGCTATTATCTAGTAGAAGCAACATATCACTGAACAAGATACATAATAGATCAAGTGGGAGAGCAGAAGAAATAAAATAGGCATAAACTTTAAAAAGGTAATCTATATAAATTTACAATTAAATTTTTACAAATATATTTTTCAGGTTTTGCAGTGTATGCAAGCATTTTGTAAATATTAATATCCATATTGTATGAAATTTAATATTCAAATTCATTTTCTAGAAATGTTTCTTCATCAGTATGCTTTGTCAATCTTTCCTTCACAGTTACACATTATTGATAATACCCTGCCTTAATCACAACTTCTTTCTCTTTGTTCTGCTTATTTTCACTACAGCACTAACAGATGGTTAAACATCCCAAAAATCACGCAACTTCTTTCTCTTTCTTCTGGTTATTTGCACTACCCCACTAACAGATGGTAAAACAGCCCCAAAATTAAAACTAGATAAGTCACTATTTTATGCCTACTGCATTTGGGGAAAATTGGCAATAGGTACAACTAAACAACTCTTTCCAAAGTTAGGTCTAGCAAAAGTTTTCTCATGAGGTCCTCAGACAAAGTCCACCTTTTTTTTTTTTTAATAAATGATAGATTTGTCCTTTGTAACCAACTTCACGTAATTGGTTTTTCAAACTTTTAAAAATCATAACTTTTAATATACATGTCCGTTTATGTTTTTTTTTTTTTTTTTTTTTTTTTTTTTTTTTTTTTTTTGGATATGAGGCTGAATTGACAAAATTTATATTTTTGGAATCTACTCCCCGAGATTTTCAAAAGAATACCCATTAGGAATAGGAAATTGCAAGGGGAAAAAAAAATGAAGGTAAAGCTAACAGGGATGAATCTTCCCCATATGCAGCCATGCTTGACGCACAAGAGGTTCTGCAATGATGCAAGGAACTTGGTGATCAATGATGTAAGGAACTTGGTGTTGGCACTGCCACCGCAACCTCTCTGGATTGTCGAACAGATTTCATAAAAGCTGAAGGGTTCTAAATTTTTTGTATATCTGGTGATAGCAGAAGGGAAAAAAAAAGGAAGAAGAAGAAGAAAGGGAGTAGAGAACCATGGTTGACGATTGTGGAAGCCATGGCCATAGCTCTCTGTTGCTGCCGTCAGATGGTTTGGAGGTCTTTATGGTGAAGGACGAGGTCTTTGCAAAGGCCTTTTTTATTCCTTTTTTTTTTTTTTTTGAAGAAGAAGAAGAAGAAGAAAGGGGGAAGAGCCATGGTTGTAGCTAAGCCTTCTATAATGGAGATAGGGTGAACCAACAAAATGATAGGGCTAAAGGAGGTATTTTTGTGGGCAAAAGGGCTTTATGCTTTTATGAGTTAATAAAACTTTTGCTGGACCTATTAAGCCACATCTATGACCAAAACCCCCTTTAATTAATATGGAATCCATCAATGGGTTTCGAATATCATTTGAATAAACTCATTTTAATGCTATAGATAAGCACAATTGATTCATTTCAAAATCTATGAGAAAGTGAATGAAACATGATGAAAACATAAAATCTCTGTACGAGATCTAAACGCCACCTTGAACTAATCAAAGTTCAATACTTGTTGCCCCATGCCCACCATAACATTTGCATCATACAGAAAAAATTGAATCTGATTGATAAATAACTTAATTCAACCAACACATTAGTGGGTTTATGTAGATAACCGTATGAGAATTTTCTGGAAATACAAAAGAATCGATATAGTGATACAGAAGGAAATAAAAGCAAGTCAAAATTCTTCAATTTTTCTCCAAAAGATGCTCTCTTTGATTTATTTCTATATTCTCTCAATTTCCTTCCTTGATATGCTCTCTTCATACTTATTTCTATATTCTTCAATTAGTCTCTCAGGTGTTTGGCCGACTAAATTTCCTTCCTCTATTTCTATATTCTCTTGACCCCTTCCTCAAATGTATTGTCCTTATTTATTTCCTCAATACATCATCCATAACATTGGTTGATATGTTCCTATAGGGTCCTAACTGCTAACTTCCTAAGTTATAAAGAGTTTAACATGTACTGTTGAAAAAATAATGTCATGGCAGCAAGTATGTGGACTCACCATATGATGGGTCCTAATTCGTACATGGACTTGGCTCGCCTCAACTAAAGGACACCAGAAATTCCAACTACTTGGGTTCATCTAAAGGAATCATTTCAATTAGAAATAAAGGAATCATTCTAATTAATTAGAAACCAATGTGCTCAATGTTCAAATTGGATTATAAAAACTTTTGAGAGTACTTTGTGGGGGGGGGGGGGGGGGGGGGGGGGAACCAGGAGTGCTAAAACCAAATGGTAAAACCCCATCAAAATCTGGCTCCTATTGATTACATTTGGGCCATGTTTGTTTAGCTGGAATGGAATGGAATCACATTCCAATTCATTCCACACAGCGTTATTGGACTTTGGATAATGTAATTTAATGGGAATGCAATCAAACAGCATGTTTGGACAGCCATTTCGAATCCCTTCCCATTCCAGAAAAATGTACAGATTCCATTCCCATCCATTCCATTCCTGGCAAACAAACATGGCTGGAGTTTTAAATGAAACCCATCACACAATGAGCTCCAAATCCATCTTTATGCCGACACAATTTTATTGGGAACTAAGAAAAATGTACAGTCAATCCCACTACGCAATCATTAAAAATCAAAATCTTATCTTCTGTTTAGTCACCCAGAAAACTGAAAAAAGGAAAGGAAAGAAAATTTATGAAGCCAATGTTCATAGTTTCTTATGGCTTCCAGCCAAAAAGAAAAAACTTCAACTTTAAATAAACCCAATAATTGCATCACGCTCAGTTGAATAGAATATTTGTTTATATTTGTTTTCTACATTTTCTCGGCGACTAAACAGAGCATTAAGAAGGGGAAGAAGAACCTTTTAGTGGGAGTGGGCAGTGATGTGTGAGAGGCTTGGAGGGTGAGAAGAAGAACCTCCGGCAGGTTTTTCGGCAGACTACGCCGGCGCCGGCAGGTGAGGCAGTGGTGGCCAGAGCAGAAGCAGAGGAAGCACAAGTGCTCATCTCTCTCTCTCCCCATTCTGCTATCACACGGACAGAGTTGGAGCCTCTTTTTTCTTTTTTCTGTGGGGACTTGGTTTTTTTGCTTTGGATAAGGTGCGAAGAATGATGATGTGTGTTTAGGAGTGGCCACATCCTTCATTATTGATTTATTATTATTATTATTATTATTATTTTGAGTCAGACTATTGCCACCATTTAAATTACTCTAAATTCTCTAATTTTTAAATACTTTGTGAAATTCTTTACATCTAAATGTAAATTTATCAATAAAGACATATCTACCTGAAGACTTAAAAACTTTCTTATTCCCACCCTATTCCACCCCCAACTTAAAAAACATTCCACCATTTATAGATTTCATGCTCTCACAAACCTTAAGAACCTTGACACCAAATCCATATTTTCATGAAAAATTAGTGTTTTTTATGTTATATTGAATAATGGAGGAGAAAAGCGTTGATAGAGATGATCTTAGCAACCAAAAGGTAAGTATTTATACACTTTTTATTGAGTTTAACTTAAGTTTTTCGTATGCTGAATTTCGTCTTGTTCAGTTTCTCGACTCTAAACATGTGTACAATGTTCATTTCTGTAACTCTGAGCTCTTTTGACGCGTTTTGACTTCTAAGCCCAAACAAAGTTATATTATTCTTACTAATAAGTCCGAACATATATAATATGTTCTTACTAATAAGTCTGAACATATATAATATGTTTTTTCTCATAATTCGGAACATATATGATTTGTTCTTACTAATAAGTCCGAATATATAAGATACATTCTGGTTTGAGTAACTGAACAGTTGCAAATTTTTTTTTTTTTTTTTTTTTGACATTATTTACTTGTTGCAGGGTGATAATGTGTCTGTGAGCGCCACGGCCTAAATACCACATAGCTTGAGAATACACATTAGCCTCAAAGGACTAACACGGAGAGGAGTCACCACCCAATATTGGGAACGAGTGAACCCAAGCAGGGTCTAACTCGTCATAACCAGAGATTCGGGTTCAGAGTTAGGGTACGTTGCTAGGAAGGTGTTAGGCACCCAGCCACGCCCGGTCGGAACCGACCCCCACACATGATTAATGGCTTTAATTAATCTAAATGCTCAATTAAAATTGACCCTAAATCATGCAATAACAACGGCATACACAATGACCAAAATAATGAATAAATAAAGAAAAGAGAATAAAAGAATATATTAGAAAGCAGATATCAGAATATACAAAAGACCAACAAGATACTAATCAACTAGGAACAAAACTAAATAAAATAATAAACAAACAATCTGTCTGCCGAGGTAAGGTGCGTACGCATCACTGATTGGTGCGTACGCATCACTGATATATGTGTACACACCTAATAGGCATTTCACGCAGAATCCCAGACCTCACATATCATCTACATCATGCATCCCAAAATAAATAAAATAAAACTAAACCTAAAAACAAATAAATACAAATATAAAAACTAAACCTAAATCATGCTAATCATGCTTTAGATAAAAAAAAAAATAAAATAAAAATAATAAAAAGAAGAACTAAAATAAAAGCTAAATAAAAGTAAATTTACCGACTTTGTAATTGTTCGTGGCTCCTCAGGTTTTTAGATTGAATCAAACCAACACGAATCCTCCTCTTCATCAAAGTGGTATCACAGCAAAAAGATCAAAACTCACTCAACTTTGAAAAGAAATAGAGAACAAAAAAGAGAACAAGAGAAAAGAAAAGTGATATTCGTCACTTTGCAGCAGTAGCAACTTCAATCACATTTTTTGGTATGAAAACATTGTATTTGGACAAAGCTTGTGAAATACAAAGTTGTAGAGAATTGAATTATCTTTCTAAAAAGATCAATTTCATCAAATTCCGATTTTGGATGAAAAAGTTATGATTAAAATACGATTGCTGGTTTTAGAAAAACTACTGCTGAATTATGACGAATTTCATTCCCTCCAAACCCTATTCTCCCCTACCCTTTTTTAAAGACATTAAGAGAGTATTTATAGCTGAAATCTGGAGTTTCCCTTTCCTTCCTAGACTAGGTTTTTTTTGGAGAATAATCAAAGGATATTTTATAATGATAAAAGACTTCTAATCTGAATAGGAAAGGGAAATTGTCTTTTGTAAAAATTGGGAGACTGACCGCTAACACGCATGCACATGTACCGTATGTGCGTGCACACACTCATCACATACGTACACGTGTTAGTGGCATGATAAAAATGGCTAATTTAATAAAATAATTTTCTTTTCATTTTAACCAAAAATCCCATGTTGTGATTCACACTAATTCTTAAAGGATAATCCGTAAATAACCACACTAAACTTACCATCGGGGCCACGGGACTTAAGATGACAACCGGTACAAAATTGGGTGTCTACAGTGTCCATTAAAGGTATTGTGGTTGAGTCTGCGTTTGTCATGGATTACAGTAGTGAGTTTACCACTTATGAGGTGCGCTAAATTATATTTTTGTTGTATTAGTAAGTTGAATATATGTATCTTTGTTACTTACATTTACTTCTTTTATGTGCAAATATTCAAGAGTAGAAAAGCCTTATTTAAGTGGGTTCGAGAAGTTGGGATGAAAAATGGTTTTGTCATTGTTATTGAAAAATTTGATGTTATAAGCAAACAAATAGGAAATCAAAGCTCACATTTGGTTGTAAAAAGAGGGGTTATTATAGAAACACGAACAAGAACATTGTACCCAAAAATCAAAAAAGAGAGAGAAACTAGCACGAAAAAGTGTGGATACCCTTTTGCATTAAAGGGCAAGTTGCAGACAGAAGATGAGTGGATGTTGGAGGTAATATGTGGATTGCATAACCATTCGGCTTCTCAGCATCTTAAGGGGCACTCATATACGAGAAGATTGTCAGCACAAGAGACTGATACATTGGTTGATTTGTCCAAGAGCATGATTAAACCTAAAGAGATATTGGTTACTTTGAAGAAAAAGAATGCCCTCAGTGTAAGCACCATGAAAACTATTTATATTGCACGTCAAAGGCATAAAACTACAGAGAAGGCCTGGAGATCATAGATGCAATTTTTGTTCAGTAAGTTACAAGAATATAAGTACATTACATGGCATGGGAGTCATAATGCAACCAATATTGTCATAGACTTATTTTGGGCACACCCTTCCAGTGTTGACTTGTTGTGTTTGTTTCCACAAGTTTGATAATGGATAGTACATACAAGACGAATAGGTATCATCTTCCTCTATTTGAGATTGTAGGGGTCGCAATCGACTAATTTAACATTTTCTGTTGCATTTGTATATCTACAATCTGAGCAGGAAGAAAACTATACATGGGCATTACAGATATTACGCAATCTCTTAGATGTTTATTGTATTATGCCTGATGTGATTGTTACAGATCGAGAGTTGAGTTTGATAAATGTCATTTATAAAGTTTTCCCTACTTTAAGGCATTTGTTATGTAGATGGCACATTTCAAAGAATGTACTTTCAAAGTGCAAAAATATGTTCGACTCACCATCTCCTTTTAATCATTTTCTTAATTCGTGGGGTTCACTTGTATTATCCTCAATTTTAGATGATTACCATGAGCGCTTGGCTATCCTACGACGAGATTTCAGTGCTTATCCCAAGCCACTACAGTATGTGTCCACTAATTGGTTGCTTTAGAGTAATAGATTCATGGAAGCTTGGACAGACACTTGTATGCACTTTGGCAATGTGACAAGGCAAAGGTACCTTTTTAACATTAACTTATTATATGTTTCTAAATTTATATTTTGTTAAATATTTGATATTAACAAATTTTCTTTGCTTTTACTAGGGTGGAGAGTGCACATTCGATGCTCAAAAGGCAACTTGGGTTAAATCAATTAAATTTTGAGTAATCATGGACATAGATACACAATTTAATAGAGTTGCACTATACTGAAATCAAGGCGTCCTTTTAGAAAAGTTTGTTGATGGTTCAGCATCAATTTACAGGAATTGAGTTTAAATATCTTAGGGGTGTGATATCTATTACTGCACTTGAGAATGTCTTAGAACATATCAAGCGTGCCAAGTTTGTTGGCATTGATGCTTCTTCATGTGGGTGTGCTAATCATCGAACACACGGTTTACCTTATGCCCATGAGATCGCAAAGTACCAAAGGGATGGTCGACCTATTCCATTAGACAGCATTGATCCTCATTAGAAAAAACTTAAATTTAGCGCTACTACTGAAAAGCCACAACTAGAAAAAAGTTGTCAAGTGGAGATTGATATGGTTTTGCACTACTTCAATAATCAAGATAATGAAACAAAGTTGCAGTTGAAGAAAAAGTTAAGGGAGAAGGTTTGTCCATCCACTACTCATCTGCATGAACCAATTGAAGTGAAGCATAGGACTCGAGGTCGACCAAAGAAAAAGATTGATACATCCACTCGTCATGATCTATCCGGATTCGAGTATGCCCTTTTTGGACAGGACAGTTACTCTCTAACCCCCACAGTTGTTGTTATACCCCCAATCTGTAGCATCGTCACAGAAGAGACCAAAAAAGTTTAATGTACTATATAACTTTTTTTTTTTTTTAATTCATTACCTTAATTTGATAATAACTATATGTTTATTTATTTATATAATGACTGAACATAACCTACACATTTTATAAGTGCGACGTGCCAAGAATTTGAAGCTAAAATCTTTCATTGATTCTTTTCTAGATGGACTTATGGCATTTATTGGCGAAACGAATGATGTTGCAGCTGATGGTAATTGTGGATTTAGAATCATAGCTGAGTTTGTAGCTTTGGGTCAAAATAAATGGTTAGAGAGGTTAGGAGAGATTTAATGGACAAGTTACAAAGCTATCCACATCTTTACAAAGATGTATATGGGTCATGGGAGAGGATTAATGAATTGAATAACATATTAGGAGAGTTTAAACCTTATCAAATTTATGATCACTAGATGACCATGCCAAACATGGGACATCTTATAGCATCCTGCTATAACATTGTCCTTTTTCACCTCTCGATGCAGCATTGTCTTACCTTCTTACCCTTTAGCTCAACACCGGTACCTATAAATGAATGCAAACACTGGGTAATAGGATTTGTTAATAGAAACCACTTCATTCAGGTCGACTTTATAATTCTATTACCGTAATATGATTTAATGTTATAGATGTGTTTAACATTGCTATTCAATTTTTGTTTTGGTAGGTCTTCATGTAGCCGGGGCATCTTGTTCCCCCCATTGCAACCAATTGGCAACATCGGCTCAGTGTGGCAGATGGATAGAAGGATGCTTACACATAACGTATTCAGCATTTTAAGCAAGTCGTTGGTTCTAATGTTGCTACTGCGGAGATGGTGGATACCATAGATATAGATTGATCATTTTGTTTTGGATTTGCTTACGTGTAAACATTTTGAATAAATATAGTCATAAATAAAATTTAATTTAAGTATTCAATTTTGTGACATCATGATTTTTTTTTTTTTTTGGCTTGGCAATAAATTTTTTTGAAAATCCTGCATGGTACCATCTGTAAACTGGACATCTCAAGTTATCGACTTTTTAAAAACCTGTATAAAATACAATCACAAAACATCCCATCCATCCAACACAATTATACCATATAGAGTATCAATTATATCAGAGGAGCATCATAATCTAGCATGGGTTCCACAAATAAGTAGTACAGACTTTGTCCAAATCAAAAGCACAAGTTTTTTTCCTTATGCTATAATCCAAAAAGTACAAATACCCAAAAAAACATCATGTGTCCAAAAAATATGAGTCCAAAAATAAGATCATCTCGTGTATATCCTATGCATAGCTATCTTACACGGTCTTGTGTATCCTATGTCGATTTATCTGTAGGTAGTTACACATCCGAACGCGCACGTACCCGCCGTGTATAAGTATGATGCGTGCCTCCCTCTACTACTCGGATAATCTGGTTATAGCTATGTGAAAATTCATCAGATTGCCTAAAATATCTCGTTATTACTCTTCTGTGAGAATTGACAAGATATCCAAAGCTCGTGTAATACGCTGTAATATAAAAAAGTGATATATATTATGTCGTTAGAGAAAAAATAATATAAATCAAACAACTGTTCATTAAATGTCAAGCACTTGACCTTCTCGCCCTCAACAAGTGAATCCGTATGTCAAGGTGGAGTCCGTCGATGTTGAAGTGGCTATACTCTGATGTGGGAGATGCGGGCATACCACTCCATGTAGTTTGACTTACATTCATAAGGATATGAAACAGCAAAGCGATGAGATTCCTCAGACAACACCCTATCCAACCAACTTACCCACTGCTCAACCACATAATCATGCGTGGCAATTTTTTTGTTCCTAGTTTCATTCTTTCCTCGGGTGGTATGAACATGAGGAAGTGGTGCGCGAGGTATAGGTTAAACTCTACCAAACTGTTTAAGGACTCTATCTGGCATATAGGGTTCCACGTGATCAATACATATCAGGCACCCACAAAAATATGCAATCTCATTAAACGGACACACATCTTTGTGAGTTGTGTACGGGTCCTACTCTACCTGCAAGAAATACACGTGATATATTAATTCGACTAGAATGAACTGTTCAATAAGTGAACTGATTCCTTAGACAAAAATGGAAATTAGTTTTAGTTTCTATGTATTAATTATTATAGAACGTGAAATATCCAAAAATTAAAAATTGAATTATAATTAGTAGCTTTATTATTTTGATCACATTGTGAAATTCAGTGCCTGACATCACAACCGTACCTCATCAATAAATAGGTCATCTAGTGTCTCTTGCATCGACACCACATGAACAACTGCATTGCCAAATTCCACTTTAGGTAACTAACGGAGCACACGTGGCTGGTTCTCAATGTAATTTGCCCTAGGACACGGTCGGAAGAGTGGGAAATGCTCATAAATCCAACCCTTAAGTAGAGTGGCATAACCCCCAATCAATAAGACTGTAGCACAGGTTGCTTGCCCCAAATGGTAGTATAAGAAAGCTAATGACACAGTACCCCACGCATATATATGAACCTTTTGCAGATCCTCGAGTAGATAAAGAAATGCAATTGGAACCCGATCCCCGATTTGTCTGCAAAGAGTGTGCAGCCTAATAAATATAATAAACCTCTCGTTGCATGTTGGACCTCCACATCGGGGGTAGTATCAGATATAGTACTAAACTTAGTATGAAGCCACTCTAACTTCACTGACTGACCCCGCTTTGTTCCCAACTCTCGATAAGCCACATCAGTTTCGATCCCCAAAGCCTGTTCAAGTAGAGACTGAGCATTTGCAAATGACAACTTAAGGCAAGTAACAGCTTTGCTAGTGACTGGAACATGAAGTAAGGAGGCGACATCATCAAGTGTGATTGTCATCTCACTAAATAGAAGATGGAATCTATTAGTCTTTGGATGCCACCTCTCGATAAAGGCACTCGCTGCAATCCTATTTGAATGTTGATTTGAGCAATGCGTAAGAAAAGATAGTCCTGACTACTTAATGTACCCAATTAGCCTATCATTCTTAGGCTGCCAACAAGTAATCTTATATGCATGATTGAAGCATTTAAAGGGTTCATGCTCAACCTGTAGTACAAATTAACAGCATTCAACGATCCTATGAGCGCCATGCCCTAAATACCACATAGCTCGAGAATACGCATTAGCCTCAAAGGACTAACACGGAGAGGAGTCGCCACCCAATATTGCGAACGAGTGAACCCTAGCAGGGTCTAGCTCGTCATAACCAGAGATTCGGGTTCGGAGTTAGGGTATGTTGCTGGGAAGGTGTTAGGCACCCAGCCACACCCGGTCGGAACCGGCCCCCACACATGATTAATGGCTTTAATTAATCTAAATGCTCAATTAAAATTGACCCTAAATCATGCAATAACAACGGCACACATAATGACCAAAATAATGAATAAATAAAGAAAAGAGAATAAAAGAATATATTAGAAAGCAGAGATCAGAATATACAAAAGACCAACCAGATACTAATCAACTAAGAACAAAACTAAATAAAATAATAAACAAACAATCTGTCTGCCGAGGTAAGGTGCGTACGCATCACTGATTGGTGCGTACGCATCACTGATATATGCGTACGCACCTAATAGGCATTTCACGCAGAATCACAGAACTCACATATCAGTCTACATCATACATCCCAAAATAAATAAAATAAAACTAAACCTAAAAACAAATAAATGAAAATATGAAAACTAAACCTAAATCATGCTAATCATGCTTTAGACAAAAATAAAATAAAATAAAAATAATAAAAAGAAGGACTAAAATAAAAGCTAAATAAAAGTAAATTTACCGACTTTGTAATTGTTCGTGGCTCCTCAGGTCTTTAGATTGAATCAAACCAACACGAATCCTCCTCTTCGTCAAAGTGGTATCACAGCAAAGAGATCAAAACTCACTCAACTTTGAAAAGAAATAGAAAACAAAAAAGAGAACAAGAGAAAAGAAAAGTGATTTTCGTCACTTTGCAGCAGCAGCAACTTCAATCGCGTTTTTGGATATGATAACATTGGAATTGGACAAAGCTCGTGAAATACAAAGTTGTAGAGAATTGAATTATCTTTCTAACAAGACCAATTTCATCAAATTCCGACTTTAGATGAAAAAGTTATGATTAAAATACGACGGCTGGTTTTCAAAAAATCTGCTGCTGAATTATGACGAATTTCACTCTCTCTAAATCCTATTCTCCTCCTCCCCTATCTCTAAGGCATTAAGAGAGTATTTATAGCTGAAATCTGGAGTTTCCCTTTCCTTCCTAGACTAGGTTTCCTTTGGAGAATAATCAAAAGGTATTTTATAAAGATAAAAGACTTCTAATCTAATTAGGAAAGGGAAATTGTCTTTTATAAAAATTAGGAGAGTGACCGCTAACACACATGCACATGTACCGTATATGCGTACACACACTCATCACATACGTACACGTGTTAGTGGCATGATAAAAATGGCTAATTTAATAAAATAATTTTCTTTTCATTTTAATAAAAAATCCCATGCTGTGATTCACACTAATTCTTAAAGGATAATCCGTAAATAACCACACTAAACTCATCATCGGGGCCACGGGGCTTAAGATGACAACCGGTACAAAATGGGGTGTCTACAGTTGCCCCTCTTTTGGCTGAGTTTTGCATTGCAATACGAAAGTCAAAAGCCTGAAAAGACAAAACATTTTTCCGGTTGGCAACTTAAAGTCTACACACGCACACATGCAATAAGGTCGTACCAGCCTCAGCTGACTACCTACGTACTCCTCAGAGATCAGACCTCGCGTAGTTCATGCAAAACGATGGGGGCACTCAGTAGGTAATTTCTTGAAACTACCAACTGAAAAAGATCAATATGAAAATTTTATTCCTTTCCTGGGGAATAAACAAGAAGCTTCATCCCTTTCCCGGGGAATGAATAAGAAAACATTAATTATAGAAACTTTATCCATTTCCCTGTGGATAAAGGTATAATCCCTTTTCCGGTGGATCATAAACAATCATAGAAGATCCCTTTTCCTGTGGATCATAAGCAAATATAGAAGACCCATTTTCCTGTGGGTCACAAGCAAATAGAGAAGACCTCTTTCCCTGTGGGTCACAAACATAGAAGATCCCTTTCCCTGTGGATCACAAACATAAAAGATCCCTTTCCCTGTGGATCAATCATAAAAATAGTGATAAAGTGCCCCTAAAGGCGAGTAAGAATTCTATCTAAAAATCAAACCCAAAGTTGTCCATCTGGACAGGCAGGAACTCTATCTAGAGTTCAAACCTAAAAACAGCAATAAGGTGCCTTGCAAGGCGAGTAAGAATTCTATCTAAAATTCAAACCCAAAAGTGGCCATCTGGACAGACAGGAACTCTATCTAGAGTTTAAACCCAAAAACAATGATAAAGTGCCTCGCAAGGCGAGTAAGAATTCTATCTAGAATTCAAACCCAAAGGTGTCCATCTGGACAAGGAGGAACTCTATCTAGAGTTCGAACCCAAAAACGATGATAAAATGCTTTGCAAGGCGAGTAAGAATTCTATCTAGAATTCAAACCCAACGACCATGAATGCAGCAGACTAGCCAAGTAATTAATAGAGAATATCTCATGAGAAAGACCTCATCCCTTTCATAGGGAATGCACATGAAAACATCAAATCACTTAAATGTATATGGATGTAGACCCTACTTCAAGGAATAAACAACAGGAACAAACCCTAGTCTAAGGGATGAACAAAAACATGACTCACAGCACAAGAAGAGAAGACTCTCAAGACACGATAAAGAGGATATGAAATCACAACGGATAATCTTTGAAATGTTCTTTTACTTCGGGACACAATCCTCACAGGGTTCACCTTGCCCTTTGCTCAAAGTTCTTCCTTCTATTTTTATCATTCTTTTTTCACTTTCATTTTTCATTTCTTTTCCTTCTCTTTTTTCAAGCCCTAACTTTTGCCTAGGCCGCCCTTTCGGGTTTTCAACCTAGCAATCATTTTCTCTTTCTTATTTTTCATTCAATTCAGACCAGTCTGATAGTCATCAATCAATAATCAACCCATCAGCACCTTCAAAGGATCATTTTCACCATCACAATCTTTCCAGTGGCATTAAACTGCTTGAAAGCTTCTTCATAACATGGTAAACATTAATAAAGTGCTAATCTTTCTATTTGAATTATCAATAGTTCAACTTTCTAACACATGAATCTTTTGCACAAGCCCCCTTGTATGAACAATGATGTGGCTGCACCTCTAAAGGTTGCCTACGTACCCAAAAAGGGATCAAGCCTTGCGTAGTTCATCCATATTTGAACAACTTCAATCAATCAGAGAGGACTTTTACTTGGACCGTAATGTAGGCTCAGGGTTCTAGGCTCATGAAAGAAAGGATATTAAGGCTCAAGTTTAATTTCAATGGGTTCCTATCTGTCAAGGATTACTTTAACACTGCTCATTTTACTTTCCAACTTAGCATTTCATTTGCTATTTCACTTTGGCATCTTTCTTTTCTTTTTTCTCACCCTTTTTTTTTTCCTTCTTTTTCTTTTCATCTCTTATGTTTTTTTTTTTTTTCTATTTTTTTCTATTTCAATGGTTTATACACCACCCTTTCTTTCAAACAAACATCTTTTTAAAATTTGCCCCTAGTGTAGAGGGCAATCCTTGACAAGGGTATCACAAAGGAAAATATTCAGGCTCAACATGGCTAACAAGGGATTTTTCTTTTCTTTTGAAGGACAGTAGAAATGATGGCCTCTCTTCACTTTGATTTCCATTGTTCGCAGTTCATGCATTAAAAGGACAAGTATATTAACTCATGTGCTAGAAAAGCAAACTATAACAAACCCTTGAGAAAGCAAGCAATAAATTACTGAAAACCATTCATTGATAATCAAAAGAAACAATCATACCAAAATAATTATCCCAACATAATTGTTCCAAACCATAAAAATCCAACCAAAATAACCAATTATTCAAATAATGTTTTAAAGCCATGGAAACTAAAAGAAACTAAGCAATCCTCTACTTTCAGACCCACTACGTCCCATTTGCATATGGAGGTGGCATGGCGTGGTGGTTTGGGAGTGGATTCGTCACTGTATTTGGTTCTTCTGGCCTAGGAAGCTTCCCTGAATCGATCATATCCTGAATGGTGTGGCGAAGACGACCGCACCTATCTGTGTGATGACCATTACTCTGGTGAAAATCACAATACTCGTTCTCATTGTAGTTCAGTGCCGACTTGTTGTTAGGAGTAGGATCCAACGGTTTCAGCTTTCCTCTTTTCACTAAATTCCGGAGGGCTGTAGATAGAGACACACCAAGTGAAGAGAACTCCCTAGGTCCACCACGAGGATTAACTGCATTAACCTCATTAGCTTTGTTGCCATTACTTGCACTCGAGCTGCCAAACCCATACGTGCGCTTCTTCCCATCATTCTTATCAATTAGCCCACTATCCATGCCATCCTCAACCTGTATACCAGCATCGTACAAGTCTTCAAAGGTCCTCAATGGAATAGGCATCAATGGTCTTCCAAAAGCTGGTAGAAGGTTCTTCACAATCATGCGCACCTGATCCTTCTCAGTTGGACGATTGGGCATTTTAACAGCTTTAGCCCTCCACCTCATTAAGAACTCAGAGAATGTCTCATTATTCTTCTGCTTTGTAGTCTCCAAATCTCGCAGAGTTACATCGAGTTGGGCATTGTAATTGTAATGGTGCACGAACTCCATTGCTAGTTCCTTCCAGTCTCGGGTCTTTGCAATGTCTAAGGAAAGGTACCAATTCATAACATCGCTATTAAGGGTCCTTAGGAAACAATGCACAATCTGTTCTTCAGAAAGCCCTATAGGTTTCATCGCCAGAATATACTGCTTCAAATGATTGCGAGGATTACCAGTCCCATCAAACACATCCATCTTAGGCATTTTGAATTTTGGGGGTAGTTGGACGTTAGGGAATGGACATAATTCATCCATGTCTAACATGTACTCTTCAATACCTTGGGACTTCCTCAAAATAGTCTTCATCTTTTCCACCTCAGCAGAAATGTCTTGCACCTCCTTTCCCTTCTTTTTGGTTTCAGCTTCCTTCTTCTTAGATTCAGCTTCTTTCTTCTTATAGTAGTCCTCCTTGTCTTCTGTACTAAAGATAAAATCTTCATCCTCCACCTCAACTTTGTCTTCTTCTTTAGTTGCTTGTTTACCCTGGCTAACTTCAATCTTTTGGAGTCTTTCTAAAACAGGTGCCATTGATCTTTCCATCATCTTTGCCATCATTTCTTCCAATCTCTTCACCAAATCTTGTTCAGTAGCCATTACAACAGTTTGGGTAACTTCTACTTTTTCTAACCTCCCAAACGGATTGCGGACCCAAGTTAGTTGTGTAAAATTCTCTTTAGAAGCAATGATTGGCTATCCCTGTAAAGAATATGTCTATCCATATAAGAGCCATTTACCATGATTATCCATAATGATTTCACATCAATTTCCATCCAAACATGCCTCTAGAATGAAGCCCAACAAAGACTAGAGAATTAAACCAAAAAAGGAACCTAGACACACTTAGACCAAGACTCAAAGACCTAAAAGAAAAAAATGAAAGTGGATATAGACTCCCAAAATGACAACTAAAGACCTAGACAAGAGACATGGTGACAACATGCAACACTAAAAAAGAAAAGATGTAAACCCTAGATGAATGGGCCTAATGCCCCTAAGATGGACCAATAACAAGACTACACATAAAGGAAGAAGACTCAACTAACCCTCATACCCCTAAACTGAAAGACTTTAATAAATGAGACGCCCTTAGGAAAAAGAGATGGACCTAAAACCATGAGAGAAAGCCCAACATAGAATCAGATTAAGGACACATGAAGCCAAGGGTATCACACTGGGTTCAACCAACTAAAGTCTATTCGTTTTTCGCATCTAGGGCCATTACAATATCCACACATTCTTCCACTCTCATTTGGATCCAAGCCCATATTTTCTTTTTGATTTCTTTGACTTTTGACTTTTGATTTTTTATTTTTGATTGATTTTTTATTTTTGATTTTTTTTGGGCTTGGACGCAATTACAAAATCACACACCTCACCTCTCAATTGGGCCTAGACTTGAAAAAGAGAATAGACAATGATGGGCTTTGCCCCTAAGTCTAAACATTATGGGCCTAATATGCAAATACAACATGACATGCAAAGTGACACACATTTAAACAGGGCTATGCAAAGGTTGGTGGGGTAACTATTAGTGTTGGTTAATGGGGTACTTCTCCTTCAAGGGTCACCCAAGCTAGGGCACTCAAAGAGTGGCCCGTTAACGTACTCACTAGCTTATCACAGGCTAGTGGCACAGGCTGTGGGTTGATGATGCCAACTTCCAGTAACCATAGGCCCGAATGGGACCCGATACCTTTCATCAGACTGTCATCGAGGATAATGGGTGGTAGTGCGCGTGTGTGCAATTTTGGTCTTTTCCAATTAAACAATTTAAATTAAGTAAAGCCATAAATCACTATACGGAATCTAGCTCTCTATCCCCAGTGGAGTCGCCACTGTGAGCGCCACGCCCTAAATACCACATAGCTCGAGAATACGCATTAGTCTCAAAGGACTAACACGGAGAGGAGTCGCCACCCAATATTGGGAATGAGTGAACCCTAGTAGGGTCTAGCTCGTCATAACCAGAGATTCGGGTTCAGAGCTAGGGTACGTCGCTGGGAAGGTGTTAGGCACCCAGCCACGCCCGGTCGGAACCGGCCCCCACACATGATTAATGGCTTTAATTAATCTAAATGCTCAATTAAAATTGACCCTAAATCATGCAATAACAACGGCACACATAATGACCAAAATAATGAATAAATAAAGAAAAGAGAATAAAAGAATATATTAGAAAGCAGAGATCAGAATATACAAAAGACCAACCAGATACTAATCAACTAAGAACAAAACTAAATAAAATAATAAACAAACAATCTGTCTGCCGAGGTAAGGTGCGTACGCACCACTGATTGGTGCGTACGCATCACTGATATATGCGTACGCACCTAATAGGCATTTCACGCAGAATCACAGAACTCACATATCAGTCTACATCATGCATCCCAAAATAAATAAAATAAAACTAAACCTGAAAACAAATAAATGAAAATATGAAAACTAAACCTAAATCATGCTAATCATGCTTTAGACAAAAATAAAATAAAATAAAAATAATAAAAAGAAGGACTAAAATAAAAGCTAAATAAAAGTAAATTTACCGACTTTGTAATTGTTCGTGGCTCCTCAGGTCTTTAGATTGAATCAAACCAACACGAATCCTCCTCTTCGTCAAAGTGGTATCATAGCAAAGAGATCAAAACTCACTCAACTTTGAAAAGAAATAGAAAACAAAAAAGAGAACAAGAGAAAAGAAAAGTGATTTTCGTCACTTTGCAGCAGTAGCAACTTCAATCGCGGTTTTGGATATGAAAACGTTGGAATTGGACAAAGCTCGTGAAATACAAAGTTGTAGAGAATTGAATTATCTTTCTAACAAGACCAATTTCATCAAATTCCGACTTTGGATGAAAAAGTTATGATTAAAATACGATGGCTGGTTTTCAGAAAATCTGCTGCTGAATTATGACGAATTTCACTCTCTCTAAATCCTATTCTCCTCCTCCCCTATCTCTAAGGCATTAAGAGAGTATTTATAGCTGAAATCTGGAGTTTCCCTTTCCTTCCTAGACTAGGTTTCCTTTGGAGAATAATCAAAAGGTATTTTATAAAGATAAAAGACTTCTAATCTAATTAGGAAAGGGAAATTGTCTTTTATAAAAATTAGGAGAGTGACCGCTAACACACATGCACATGTACCGTATGTGCGTACACACACTCATCACATACGTACACGTGTTAGTGGCATGATAAAAATGGCTAATTTAATAAAATAATTTTCTTTTCATTTTAATCAAAAATCCCATGCTGTGATTCACACTAATTCTTAAAGGATAATCCGTAAATAACCACACTAAACTCATCATCGGGGTCACGGGGCTTAAGATGACAACCGGTACAAAATGGGGTGTCTACAGATCCATATTTTCACTATATACTTAATATTACATTAAATACGGTTCAATAAGTGTCACGACCCGAAAATAGGCTATGACGTGTCAATAGAAAGAAGAATAAATAAAATGAAAGGATGGTTTATAATAAAAATTATAGCTTTATAAAATATTTTTAGAAAATCTAGCATGGTCCTGTCTGAAAATAGGACATACCAAGTTCTCGATAGTTTAAAACCTGTTTAATTTAAAATCAAAATCATTCAACCATCCACAACAGGTAATTAAATTAAGCTGGCATACTAGTTCCCACAGAGTTCTATTGTCAATACAAGCAGTGTATAATACAATAAGTCTGTCTAAAAAATATACAAGACATAAAATTTTAAAATGCATCTGCACAACATCCATAATGCAATGCATATACTAAGTCCGATGCGATGCCTCCTCATAAGAGTCATCCTTACTTTGCTCAAAGTCTGCAAAAGGTTTTGAAAATAGGCATGAGTATAAACTCAGTAGGATACATTTTTCAAAATTGTATATCAAGGTTTTAAAACCATTATGAACAATTAAATAAAATGAGATAATAAGAGGTTGCATATCACAATTTTAAAACAAGTATAGGAGAACATGAAAATCATTTATAACATAAATCTGCCATATCTGGCAATTCACAACATCATCAGTTTTTCAAACTAAATAATCCTCCCTAGGTCATGTGGGGCCTTCGCGCGCGGAAATGAGAGGAAACACTATGGATCCCTACATGGGTCCAGAAAGTAATTTCATCTTGAGGAAACACTATAAATCCTACATAGATCCATAAAGTAACCTCATTTCGGGAACACTACGGTCATTAAGACCGGAAAGTACCCCTTATCATCACATCCATTTTTATTTATAATTTTAGAAAAATGGGTTTCCAATACTTATATAAAAGTGACCCTTAAATAGTCCATTACAAGGATTTAACAAATAGGTTTTCAAAATCAACCCATTGTATTCCAAATCATGTGAGGGTATGCAAAACAACACCAATATAACTAAATAGGGTATAAAACAAAACCCTAATTTCTCAAATATATGAATTTTTAAGAAATTCAAACCCTAATCCGATGTAAACATGTATCATATTATGTAAACATGCAAAAAAAACCCATAATAATATACCAAATCATGCTACAATGGTTTACAACCATGAAAAATGCACCTACCTCTCAAATGGTAGCTAGAAACGTGAATCTAAGGGTGTACACGTGTAGATCAGGGTGGAAATCACAAGATCCATGCGTTATGGGGTCGGACCCGAGCT
Source organism: Liquidambar formosana (assembly GCA_039720395.1). Classification (NCBI taxonomy): domain Eukaryota; kingdom Viridiplantae; phylum Streptophyta; class Magnoliopsida; order Saxifragales; family Altingiaceae; genus Liquidambar; species Liquidambar formosana. The sequence goes on from CM077820.1 coordinate 38,983,767, forward strand.
CCCGTGGTCACGCTCCTCACCGTCGAGCTCCTCTTTCTCTCTCCTCTCTTTCCTTTTCTATCGAAAAGTGGGTATGGAACCCATTAGGAATGGGTTTAATAAGGGAAAGTGGGGGTAAAATCGTCAAACAAGCCTTTTTAAAACTGTCTACCGACACTTTCAGACGGCTGACAAGTATTTTCAGCCGGCTGAAAATGCCCAACACAAAACAATCCTCTCTGGAATTTTCAGTCGGCTGACATGAACTTTTAGCCAGCTGAAAATTGTCTTTCAGAGTCTTTCAGACGGCCAAAACATGTTTTAGCCGTCTGAAATACACAGACAGCAGAAAATAGATAGTTAGTCAGGCAATTCTCCATCAGCACAGACATCAGCCTTATTTTCATCTAAAACATTTAAGTAATGATTACTTTAAGTTATTTAATGAAAATAAGCAAATAACCCCCCATTTGAATCCAAATAAAATATCAGAAAAATCAAATTCCAAGTATATCAAAATCTCATTTCCAAGTTTTAGTACAAAATCTGCCGCCCGACAGATTTTCCTAAAACAAACATGTGAGGAACCCAATCCAAATATGCTAATAAAATCCCATAAAATCACAGAAGTTTTATAATATTGTAAACTTCTATTACCGCCAAAAATTATCTTTAAAAACAAAGATTTACGGAAATTCACTTTTTCCCCACACTTAGCCAAATTTCAGCAGCTTAAACCCTTAATATCTTACTTTCAAATTACGGGTGTTACAATAAGTATTTACTTACAAAATCATCTTGCCGATGCCAAATTGAATAAACAACGTGAGTCCCAAAACTATGCAATATTGATGGATCCTAAGGACTACTTGGAAATGTAGTACCATAGCATGGGGTTGGTGCAACTACAGCATCCGCAATAATTGGCTGTTCTACTACACCTACAACATCCTTAGCAGCTAGTTGGTCTGCATCCCCAACAAGGGTGGGTGGGGGAGGTAGTGATATATCAATATTGGGTGGGGGGAAGTGCAACCAAGTCAGGCTCACATTGCCTGTGCCGACGCTGCCTCTCAGATGCTGTTGGAGGATAGCGTGCTTGATGTAAAACCATTGCTGTAACATACAGTACTATGAAGTGTAGTAGAAATTGAAAAAAAAAAAACATAAAAAAATAAATTAGTCAATGGTAAAGGGGAAAAAATTGTTGAAGTGCTTGGCTTGACTTCACATTTCTATTTTGATTGGATTTTTTTTCCTTGGATTGTGTTTAGTTATTTACAAACAAATATATTTGTTTTATTGACTCCTCCATGCTCAGTACTTGAAGGGCTTAAAAAAAGAAGTGCTAGAAGAAATACCATTTCTAACAGAATTGCTTCCTTATCCTAACTCTTACAAATCCAAGAAAATACAATCCACCAGTAACCTCTAATGAAAATTTACCATCATGTTTTTGCTAAAAGGATGAGACATTTCTTAGATAAAAATTAGAAACAAATAATCAATGGTGGGGTAGGACCCATGTGAGTCATATTATAGCATGTTGGATGACTGAGTGGGTTTCTTGTTGTCCCCTATTTAGTCAACTTCCAAAATCCAAATTGCTTAAAGTCTGCTGTTTGCTACCAAGATTAATAATTCACTTCAAATTACAACATTATCCATAAGAAATATAATATGGTTCAAATTACTGCATTATCAAAATAACTCTTAGGAGAATACCTAAAGAAAACGTTCTAATCGTGCACTTGAATGTTTAGGGCGTTGGCCATCATAACCATGAGGAAGCAACACAACAAGCCCAGTTTGACACAGCCACTTCGACTCCCTACTGCTCAAAAACTAATCAAATATCATCTGATCCCCATTAGCAAAATCACCAAATTGAGCTTCCTAGATTACCAACGAATTTGGATTTTCCATTGAGTAACCCAATTCAAATCCAAGAACACCCATGTTGCTTCGGTCTCAATAAATTGAACCAACACATTTTATTTAGATTTATAACATCGAACAAAATTCATTTGTTCGTTTAGCTTCTACCGAACCAACATTTGTTGTTCAGAGTTGTAGATCAGAACATATGTTACTATTTTTTTTTTCCATTTTTCTTAACATTCAAGCTTCCATTCGTTCAAATGGAAGCTCTATGCGTTGATGTTTTGAGAGCAATAAAGCTAGGGTTCATATTGTGGCAAAAAAAAATACCAAATAAAGTAATTCTACCTACTTAGATATGGAAACCAGTGGTGTGGGCGTCAGCGTTAGTCGCCGGTGAGGCATCGATCGTCGGTAAGGCAACAGTGTCAGTTTGTGTCGGCATCGGCTTGTGGTGGCATTCGTTCATGTTGGCTTGTGGTGGGTGAGGCAACAGTGTCAGTGTCGCCGTTGGTTGCCGTCGGTCGCTGTTCGTTTCTGGTGAGTCTTGTCGACGACGATATATGCCCTCTTCTTTGTTAAATGGCAAACAGCTTGAGAGAAGACCGGTAATAGGTTGGGGGTTGGGGTAGGCTTGAGAAAGGAACAAGTTATAGGTTAGGGGGGGTGGGCAAGTGGGGTGGAAATATATTAGGTATTTTTTTTAAGGGTATTTTAGGAAGATAAGGGGGTGCTTTCTGTAAAATATGAGGAGATTTAATCAGTGGGGGGCTTAGAGTAGTTTAAGTGGTGGCAATAGCCTGGCCCTTTTTTTTTTCCTAGTGGGGAATCTAAGTAGGTCCAGTTAATTACTTTAGTATATACTCGACCTCATTTTGTAGAGAAGAACTTGGGTGAGACCGTTTCACTACCGTGGCTATGAGACTAGTCACTCACAATCATGAATCAGTCTGTTTTTAGGTCTCATAACAGATTGATCCATGGCTGTGAGTGGTTGGTCTCATAGCCACAGTGGTGAGATAGTCTCACCCAAGTTTTTTTCTATTTTGTGGCCATATTTAATTGGAATGGGACCCATCGTTTGTGGGCTTAGAGTGAGCCTTCCATGTAACTGTATTACGATAGCGTGATGTCATAGGCTAATAAGAATCAAGCAAATTGGGTTATGGGTAAGGGTGTTCGCGGGTTGGATCAGATTTGATTTGGGACTCACTCACAATCCACTTGTGGACTATCGGGTAAACACAATTCTCATCCACTTCTGCCTACATGATCGGGCGGTTTCAATCCACAGACCACTTCGGATTAACGAGTGGGTTGTAGGTGGATTGGTGGATTAGGCTTCACCTGAGTTTTGTTTTATATTTTTAAATTTATTCATACTATTTTGACCCAGTGAGCCTTTCAATCATATATAATTGTAGCATTTCAATTATATATACTGTTTTGGTAAAAGCATGTCACACAAAATAACAATTAACTTGGAAAAAATATAAAATTAAACAAGCATAAAATTACAAACAAAAAGAGACAACCCTGAAAAATATGCAAAAAATTAATGTAGTATGGTTATATCTAATTATATACTACTAAATATCATGAACAATATGATTCAAAATACTATTTGTCACACTAATTGTAAGGGAGCACAAAAAAAGAAAAAAAAAAAGAAAAAAAAGAAAAAAAAAAAGAAGGAGTCAGTGTTTAATTTTATCAAGTATTGAAATACATGTGGGTGGACGGGTTAAGGTCGGATTTTTTTTTTTTTCCAATCAACCGCCCACCAAACCATGAAAAAATAAAATCCTAAACTATTATCCACCCATCCTATTGGTTGAATTCGCCCATACATCATTGGATGGGGTTAGATTGAGCGGATTTGTCAGATCATACGGGTTTATAAGCACCCCTAGTTGTGGGATCAAAAAGTACTTTGACAATCCCATTTTACTTGACTCTTATCGGTTTATGACACCACATCAGCCGTGTCATAATTATATATAAGTTTTTCTCGTGGGCTTGAATGATGACTTGGCAAGATTTGTGTGTGTGCGTTTTTTATTTTTTATTTTTTTTGATGCAAGTATTGTAGAACATGAAAGGAAAATGATGCATCCACCAACTTCATCTGCATCTCATTCTTTCTTTCTTTCTCCCTATCTTTCTTTGATTTTTTTTTTTTTTGATATAAAAGAAAATGTCAACACCGATGTTGACTAAATCTACCAATAGCATATTCTCAAAGAATATGTAAAATTTTTCTTGAAAAATTAAATTCTCAAATATGATTACCTATAATTATGTAACCTCAATTAACTAAGAAATCAACAACTTTATTTCCTTCTCTTTATTCTAATTTCCATATTACACTCTAAAACAATCTTCATACAATCTTTTAAAATCATGCGAAATAATATAGATAAAAATTGGGATTGTGAGTGGGAGTGTAGGACCTACCTTTATGAGTAAAATTTGAAATTTAGAACTAATACATCTAACACTATTCAATATATGAATACATAATCATCGATAACATACTAACCGTATGGTATTTGTCTTATTTTATTAAGTGAGTGATTTCAGATTTAAGTTTATGGAAAAGCATTAATACTAATTAGTTGATATTGAGGGTTTAGAGATAAGTATAGCTTTTATTTATTCCTCAAAAAAAAAAAAAAAATTACAACAATACGTAATTCATAAGTTGATTTTTGGCCACATAGATTTGGGACTGCTAAAAGTAAGTAAACTTAGCCAATCAAATCTCTCCATTGTATGGAAAAAGATAGCTTTCGTGACACAACACTTTCTTTTAAGGGAAACACTAACTTTGTGTGTGTTTAGGTTATGTTATCTTGAAAAGAAAAACAAATGGGCAAATATCTTGCATTAGTTAGATATGGGTGTGGATATATGTACTTAAGGTACCATTACTTCCTCAAAGGTTAGGCTCTTTTGAAGCATGTGCTTGGATTTTGTTTTGATTTTTCAATTTTATATGTATGTGTTTAGGTTAATATTGAAAGGGGGAAAAAAAAAAAGGAGAGAAAAAAAAAGAAAAAAAAAGGTGGGGGGGGGGGGGGAGAAGAAAAGAGAAGAAAAACAGATTGACCCATCTTATTGGCCCATGCCATATGGTAATAATCTATGCACTAATTTATAGGATCACCAATAAGGTTAATAATAAGAATATAAGATGGACCAAATAGCATTGTGTCACAACCCATTTTTGTCACCCTAATTAGAGGTTATTATTTCATGTAGGTTTTTATTTTATTCTTGAGTTTAGGCATTTGAATTAGGATTTTATGGCATTAAAGATCATGTGTATGAATTTTGAAGTGATTTGGAGTTCATTTCAATAGTCAATAAGAACTTTTGTGACTTTAAGGGCATAATCGTCATTTAAGTCGTATACTTTCCATTTGACTTTGAAATGAGTCCCGAGTTGTTCCTTTGAGTTCATATGGATATACAAAGTCTATATATAGGGGCAATTTAATGAATTAATGGTTTAAAATCAATTCGGCTCACAACAGTTCAGGTCGGCTAAAAGACCCTTTCTTGGTTCGCTCAAATCGACTTATGTGACCCACTCAATTTACTCTCATTTAACTTCAATCGGGCTTTATTTACATCCTAAACATGTTTAAAAAGGTTGAATTTTGAATTGGAAAGCATTTGGCTAAACCTTGTGTGCAAATCCTAGCTTTGCGAGGGGGGTGCACCATGGTTAGCCGCCTTTGTAAAACCTAAACATGCCCCCATGGTTAATGATTTTTGTCCTAAAATATCCAAAAATGTGTTCCCCTTCAAACCACGGTTGTTTTGGCTTTTATTTTATCAAAATCGAACTTAATTTGACCCCCGAGAGACTTTCGGGAGGCAAAGGAGTCTAAATGAGGTAAGCTAACGGGAGCCCCTCGGGTGACCGTCCGGGGCTGGACGGTTAGTCGTCCAAGCCCTAACGGCTGACCATCTGGGGCCAGACGGTCAGCCGAGGGATTCCGTCTTTAAGTGGGATTTTGCCTTTCCTTCCCTCTTTTAACGGATTCTTCCGCCATTGCAAGTTGTTTCCACTTAGGATTGAGTAACTTTGAGTTGTTTGAGCACTAAGAGAGTCTCTAATAGCCTTAGGATCATTATTTAATGAATTAATCTTAGCCATTGGTTTATTAGGTCAGTCCTCTATATAAAGAACATGATATTCAGCACATAGGGGGGCCACAAGTGCACTTTATACTTAGAGAGAGAGGGAGCTACGAGTTGGGAGAGCTAAAGAATATCAAAGGGAGGCTCTTCAACCTTAGGCAAGCGAAAGAACAAGGATTTTGAAGGCAAGGGAAGCTTTACAAGAGGTAAACGTACTGTCAATTGTTGAATTTAGGCTTTTTTCTTTCTTCTTCTCCTTCTTTCTTCATGATAGTTCTAGTGTATGTAGTTGTTCTACATATTAGTTGAATTCAATGCTTTTATAATGTTATATGTATAATTTTAAAATGATTCATGGTTTTATATGCTTGATAATCCTTAGTTTACTAAGGGTTTGAACGCATTATTCTTTGTGTTCCTTTGAAATAATGCATGTTATGTATAGCTTATTTGCTGTGATTATTGTTATGAATTGATGTTTCTGTTGGTTAATATATATGATATGAATAATATTCATGATGATTTGAGCATGTGTTAGAGTCGTTTCATAGGTTTTAATGCATAGTTGTGAAATTAGGGTTTTGATAATCCTAAATTCACACAAGTTTCATACAGTATGTTTAGGATAATTTTTTGAGTTGTTTCTCATCATAATCATTCTATATATGCTGCATATAGTTGAATCATGCTAGGTTTGCATTCATTATTAGTGGATTTCTAGGTTTTTATGCATGTAGGATAGGTCATTGCATGTAGGGTTGTATTAGGGTTTTTACTTATTCATTATCCTTGTTATTTGCATGATTAATGGATGATTTTAGGCCTTAATATGTTTTTGTCTAGATTAGTATTTTGTTCTTTTTGCATGATTTTGAGCACGTGTAAGGCTGTTATCGCTTAAGCTTGTCATTGCTTGGAGAAAATTGCATAAGGTAAGTGGGGTATGAAATACCCTAATTCACTTTTCCTAACCTCTCTTTCTCTTCTCCTTTTCTAGGATTATTTCTTAATACGGATACATGGTCATTACTGGAGGTTTCCTTGTTAAATAAAATACCTATTTTATCAAAGTTTCCATCTTGTGGAAATTGTTTCAAACTTAGTTTATTCATCAAATTCTCTTTTAAATAAGGAAACCTAAAGTTTTTATCATGAGTCTATATTAAGATTTAACCCTATTCTCTTCGAACTACGTGGACTTTGATCCATGTATTTCCATGCATGGTACGTAGGCGCTCAATTGATGTTCAAGTCCGCCCTAGGATACTAAGTATCCTAGGTTTTCTTTTTCTTTTTCTTTTTCTTTTGTCCTTTTATTCATCACATATGATTGCTAGAGGAGTAGGATGGATTTGTGATTGATATGCATGCTGTATTTTATTGATTGATATTGATTTGCATATGATTAAATTATTAAATTAGCTCAATCAAATTAAGAGACTAACTCGGACGATGTGGGTGCCTATGGGCTTTGCTTAGAACCTTCCCACGTCGTAACTTAGCCCCCGAATCCAATTTTCTGGTTTTGAAGACTTTGCTTTTCCTTTAATGGAGTCATGTGGTTTTGAAAATAAAACATTTTTATAGTTTTCCTCTTTTCCTTAAAAAATGAGGTAGCGACTCCCTTTCATTTATTATCTTTTAAAAACCCAAACCCTTGTGGGCGCCTCGCTTTTTTATGGGTTCACACATTGCTTCTTTCTTTCTTCCATTTTTATTTATTTATTTATTTATTTATTTATTTCTGAAATGAAGCAAGGACCTACTGGTTGGATCCTGGATCCCTCCGTTATGAAGGTCCATACGTAAAAGTCCATTTTTGGGGCATACCTGTGATTATGGAAACTTAAGTCCAATCCCACTAAAATTTGGAGTTGGCCATGGGCATAGGAATCTTCCTTCTGAATGACCAATCCAATTATGTATTTTTCTATTAATTTTAGGCTTGGCCCTATAACTAGGCTTTCAGTTCTCTAACGAAGCCACTTTCAAATAGGTTCACATATGAATGATCTAGATTTCACTGGATATTTTTAATGATTGGAGAAGATTTATGCTTGGTTTGTTTTTTATCCAATATCTCATCCTATAATGAAATCAAGGATGTCAACTCTTTATTTTCCTAACACAAAACCGATCAAACCTTGTAAAGAACTCAAACAAACCAAACCAAACCAAACCAACCTAGAGGAGGTTGAGTTAGTTCAGTTCTTGAGTTACACATGAGCACCTTGTGCCTGTTTTTTGAACACCTAAATGAGGCAAAATTATTGAAGGTAATATTGTTATTAAAGTAAATGATGATGACATGGTTGAACTTTGTGGACGAATCTCTTATTAAGTCACGAGGACTTTTAGCCCCAATATATATATATTCAAGAAATAATTATATAAAAAAAGGAAATATAAAACCTTTTGAGGATCTATGTGTACCTATATAAAAATCTAGTGGCAGCAGGAGAAGTTTTGTACCAAAATTGGGACACATAACCTTTTTTTTTTTTTTTTTTTTTTTTTTTTGCTGTGATGGGACACATGACTTTAGTGATTACCTACATCAATAAAAATTGGTTTTGTGAAACTCACTTCCAAAGGCAAGTTTGATCCATTTTCAAGACCAAATCAAGGCTTTCATGAGACGACTCCCACTTTAAACGAAGGTGAATATGTGGTTCTCAAACATTTTCTTGATTCAATTCGTAGTCCAAAAAGGGCCTGCTTTCCAACCCCTATTCAAAAAGCAGAATATATAATTTAAAAGTAGACCATCACTAGCCCCTAGCCCCCTTTCTCAAAAAAGAGGATCTAATGCCAATATTTCAAACAAGTAGGAAACTTTCTAATGCAAGGAGATTCAAAGATATAATTGAAAAATGAAGGTGACATTTGATTTTAATGAGTGTATTTTGGTGCCTTAAAAATAGTCTTCCCCACTTCCAATTAAACTTTTTAACTTTTAAACCTCTCGCTAGACTAGTAGTACTCATTTCGTTCTAAATGGAATTCAAAAGACTACTTCTATACTCATAAAAAGATGATCAATAGTACCTTTAAACACGTAATTCTTCATATTCAATTGAAAGTGGAGGCTAGATGGAATCACTACTCTTCAACCATACCCTCACATCTTTTTCAATTCTTTGAAAAAAAAAATAAAACATTCAAATGCCTTTTGGTCCCCTCATAACATTACAGGACAAGGTTTCATACTTTCATTTGGTCAGCAATGGGTTAAAATGGTCTTTTAGAATTATTGGCTCATAACATTCCCAAAATCTGTTATTGTCATTGACGGCACTTTGACGGAAGGGAGACTGGTGCAACTAACAATCAAACTTCAAGGTGTGCAGTGTAAAATTTCAAAAGGGTAAGGGATGTCAATGCACTTATTGGAAAATATGAGGAGTGCAAGTGCAATTTTTTAAGAAAGATCTCATTAGTGTTTGGTGAGTGCATGGTACAATACATGTCCACATGGAAGGAACTAGCCTCTTTCCTTGATTCTTCATCATTTTTTGGGTGATAGGTAGATACCATTATTTAAAACTATTTTTTGGGAAAAAGATTTAGGATAAATTACACTCCCTTCCCGCAGGTTTTGATAAATATATAGAGAACTCCCCTTTATTTGTAAAAATTGCACTCTCCTCCTCAAATTTTTGTATATAGTTACAACGATCTCCCCTCCCTCAACCTGATGTTAGTGGAATGGATGAAAATAATATTAACTGCAAATTTATCAGAATATCTATTTTATATCTAATCACTTATGTGACCATTGAAATGAGATTTTCTTTTCACCAAAAAATAAATAAATAAAGAAATAAATAAATAAAATAAAATAAGAAATGAGATTTTTTCATGCCACAATCACTCTCTGTTTGAAGTTTGGAAGTAACCAATTTTCACTCATATTTTTGTTGTGTTTTAATTGTAAAACATGTAATATACAAATATTCAAATGACCTTTTTTTTTTCCCCTCTAAAGTATATTAACAAAAAAGTAACTCAATTTATAAAATTGGAAGCATTAGTAATATATATTCGTGTAAGTACTAATTCAAAATGTGGTCCTTTTTTTTGAGTCGATAATACCCTTGATTCATATATATCAACGAGGAATTAATCCAACAATCAAATATAAAGTTTAATCAACATGTAGTGTTTTGATTAAAAATAAAAATAAAAACGTTGAACTAAAAGATAATAAAAAAAATCACTTATGTTGTCAAGTCGACATTAATTAATGTAATTTATCAAAAATAGAAGGCAATCACTGTATTTTTGACAAACTTCAGGAAGGTGAATGTAATTACTTAACAACTTGATAGTTTTATTTATTTTAAAATAAGAGATTCAGGGCTTTTAATGCTCATCTTTAATTAGACAATTAAAACCATGTGGTCCTTAGACTACCCAACACTTGTGGATCTCAGGCAAACTTGGTTTTGTCTTGGATTAAAAAAAAATAAATAAATAAAAAATAAACCTTGGTTTTATTAAAAGCATTTATTTTCCATGGTCTTCGAACCACCTGAATTTTGTTACACCCATTTTTTTTTAAATTTTTTAAAATTTTAAAATTTATTGTTAGGTAGATTCCATTACACTCTAGATAAGAAAGTAGCATCCCAGACCATAGCCTAGGAAGTCCCCATTCTTGGACAAAAAAATAAATAAATAAAAAAAAGAAAAGAAAAAGAAGTCCCCATTCTTGTTTTTTCGTACCTGTTCCAACTAAGTCCAATCAAAATTCAACACAAAAAAAATAAAAATAAATAAATAAATAAAAGTCATCAAGGCCCCACCAACTGGTACTAAAAAATCACGCCCCAATTATTAACCTTCCATTGCAATTCATGCGCACAGTTACCCTTTTGTCACGAAATAACCTAAAAAGACAAAATAGATTGTACGGTTAACCAAAAAAAAATGTGTGAGGGAGCATGTGAAGTCAGAGATCCTCCTCTGTACACACATCATTGGAGATGATTGGGAAAACCATTTACCAAAGAGGTAAAGATGCTTTTTGCCTTCAAGCTTTGTCCTTTTTTGCTTCAAATTATGCTGGAAATATATGTTTTTTTCCATATATATATATATATATAGATATAAATAAAATATTTTCTTCTTTTGCCTCATTTTTCCTTCCTTTGCTGAGTTGTTCCTTTTTATCCTTTATAAGTAGTTTATTCAAGATTCTCAAATTCAGTATTCCTCCCTCTTTCTCTCTCTCTCTCTCTCATAGATATATAGGTTGATGGTCATGGTTTAAGACTTCTTCATCTCCATGGATAAATTCATATTATGCAGTGTATCACTTTGCATTCTTTTGAGTTTTGTAGTACTCAATGAGGCAGCTCCTGCAAGTTCTCTCATCACAAGCCTTCCTGGCTTCAATGGAACTTTCCCTTCCAAACATTACTCAGGGTGAGTCTCATATTATTCATAAAAAAAAAGGAAAAAGAGCATCATTTATGTGAGTTTTGATGGGATTTTGTGCTGTGGGATGTGAAGGTACGTGACCATCGATGGTGATCCTCCCAAGAATCTTTTCTACTACTTAGTTGTATCCGAAAGAAACCCGTCCAAGGATCCTGTCGTTTTATGGCTTAATGGTGGACCAGGCTGCTCTAGCTTTGATGGGTTTGTCTATGAACATGGTATACCTTTTTTTTTTTTTTTTTTTTTTTTTTTAAAAAACCAAAATTAGGTACTTAATCAATCTACTGTGCATTGATTTTTTTTTTCTTTTTTTGGGTACTTGATTAGTTATATAGTATATACCATACACCGAGTGTTGTACTTTACATGTATTGCTTCTCTGATTTGCTTCGAATTTTTTCGTTACCAAAGATTAGGTACTTTTTCTATTATACTTTGGATTTTTTCCTTTCTTTTAATTTTGAGGGTCTCAAGTTGGGTTACAGGTAGAAAACTATAGTACCATAAATATTTAATTATGAAAGAGGTGAGGGCATGAAAATTAGGTACTTCTCCTATTTTACTTTGGATTTTTTCCTTTCTTTTGGAGGGTTTCAATTTCGGTTACAGCAAGGAAACTATACTATATAGTATAAATATTGGATTATGAAAGAGGTGAGGGCATGAGGACACATTTCAACCTAATTCTCAAGGTCATCTCTTTTGATGTGGGCACATTGTCGTATAATCTAATTTTATTGTTGGCTTGCTCATATAATAGTACATGATTATTACAAATAAAGCACCATTTGGAATATTTGGTCATTCTCTCTGATTAATATCTACAGGACCATTCAATTTCGAAGAGGGAAAGCCAAAGGGAAGCCTGCCCAAATTGCATCTCAACCCATATAGCTGGTCTAAGGTTCAGAATTATATATTCTTCCATGAACAACTTTTATTGCTTCTTCTATTTTTTATTGAAATAATAAGTACCTTTAAATTTTGTCGGATTCCAAAATTATGGAATCACTTCTAATTATTTATTCATTGTGCCCTTTCCCCTTATATTATTTTAGAATATCTCAAATATATATGGTTTTTATTTTCCAGGTTTCCAACATTATCTATTTGGATTCTCCTGCTGGTGTTGGCTTCTCTTACTCCAAAAACACAACCTATTATGAGACTGGGGATCTCCAAACTGCCTCTGATACACACAATTTTCTCCTTAAGGTACTTCAATTCTAGAATTATTTATAAAAGGTGATGGAAAAAAAGGTCAGAAAGGCCAAGCAAATGACAAATTTTGACCATATTATCAAGAGACATTAAAAGAAACATAATATATATACATATATATATATATATGAGGGATCTGTTTACACCCGGTGTAAAATTTTTTAGTTTTACACCCCTAAATAACTTTTTGTAGGATTGATATTTCAAAACTAACTGTTATATTGGATATTGCTCTCGATCATGGAGATCATACACGCCAAATTTCACAATGAAAATTAGGAACTATTCCATTGATAAAGTAGCATAAAATATAGTTTTATTTGTAAAAAAAAAAGTGAATTTATAGATGAGATGCTTGTGACTGTCTGATTAGTGTGAAATTTGATATGCATGATCTCTATGAAATGAGTATTTTAATTCAATGGTTGGTTTGGAAAAATATTGATTCTACAAAAAGTTATTGAGGGGTGTAAGAGTAAAAAATTTTACACTGGGTGTAAACGTACGGATCCCTCCCCTATATGTATATATATTTACATAAACTTTGGCTACAATTAATTGGTTCCAATTATATTTGCAATTGTTGTCGCTATTGTTACTAATTTTATTATATTACTACTATATTGATTCTTGGATTTTGAAATAAGACTGATAGTTTATTTTTTGGTCACGCAACCAGTGGTACCGGCAATTCCCAGAGTTCATCAAGAATCCATTTTATATTGCTGGAGAGTCTTATGCTGGAGTTTATGTGCCAACTCTTGCTTCTGAAGTAGTGAAAGGTATTCTATGCTCAAATCAATTATAAAATGATTTTGTGTTGGGCCTCAAATTTGTCAATGTGGTGTAACTTTAGCTTCCTGCATGCAGGAATTCAAAGTCGTGCAAAACCCATTATCAATTTCAAGGTATGTCACTTAACTTGGTGACCATTGTAAACAAAAAACTCAAGCTAAGTATGGTGTAATAACCTTAAAATTTGATTTATACAATACAGGGCTATATGATAGGAAATGGGGTTACAGATGAAAACTTTGATGGCAATGCTCTTGTTCCATTTGCACATGGGATGGGCCTTATTTCTGAAGATATCTATAAGGTGGGTGAAACTTACTATTTTGATCTTGATTTTTTTTTTTTTTTTTTTTTTTTTTTAATGCTATATTTGGCCACATTAGTGTCCTAGGCTTTAAACGTTCTTAGTCAATCTCAAACTGTTTGAAATTTTTATACATTTCTACATAACAACTGCAAAATTCTAAGATATTTTGGAATTTAACTAACATTTTTAACTTGCTTCTAATACTTTTTTTTTTTTTTTTTTAATGTGAATACTTGTTTTAAATTTCTCTTAAAAGCGTGTTTAAAGAAATGCACAACAAATGTTGTAGGATGTTGAAGCTACTTGTAAAGGAAACTACTATAATCCCAGCGGTGATAGCTGCATCAAAAACCTTAATAGAGTTGACCAGGTGAGATTTAGTTTCTTCGCGTCTGTACTGAACTTTCATATGCGTGTTCTAAAGAATATGCAGCATTATTTGACTAGCTCTTTTGAAATACGGGCCAGGCTATTGCCACCATATAAAATATTCTAAGCCCCTCACTTAATTTATATTTTTAAAGTTTTATGAAAAATATTAAAAAAATTTACAAAAACTAATTATGTAGTCTACTAGAAAACATCATTTCGGATAATTTTGTAGAAGAATTTGTTTCCAAAATTTGTCATTTAAGTACACTTTTTGGCCATTTTTCATGGAAAATGAAATAAAAATTGTAAATGGTCAAAAAGTCTACTTAAATGATAGAATTTGGAAAAAGTTCCTCTTACAAAGTTGTTCAGAATGATGTTTTCTAATGAATAGTGTGATTAGTTTTTGTAAAAACTTTTTATATTTTTCATAAAATCTTAAAAAGTGTAAATTAATGGGAGGCTTAAAGTACTTTATATGGTGGCAATAGTCCCCCTTTTGAAATACCTTTCTTGTTTTTTAAAGAAAAAACTTATAATGAATTTTGCTATCAATTGCAAGAAAATCATTACCAAAATGGAAACTCAATAATGCCTAACCACATTACAATAATAATAATAATTGTGGTTTAACTTTCAGCTTTTGTTACCATCCAGGCTCTCATTGGTCTAAACATTTACGATATCCTTGAGCCCTGCTATGATGTCCCAGAAAGAAATAATGCTAAAAAGGGGAACACAAGCTTACCATTGAGCTTCAAGCAATTAGGAGTGACTGAGAGGCCTCTCGCTGTGAGAAAAAGGATGTTTGGCCGTGCATGGCCTTTTAGGGCACCAGTAAGAGAAGGCCTTATTCCATCGTGGCCCGAGCTAATGAGCAAATTCCAATCTGTCCCATGCGTCGTAAGTTATTCCAAAACAACCATATATGAATTATACATAAATTCTTTTATTTTCCTACTTTTTTGCAACCAATTAATTACACCATTAATGTTCCTTCAAAATTATTTTTTTTAATTTTAATTTTTTTTTTTTTTACTGAAGGATTTTATTTTATTAATGATAATTGCAAGTGCAGAATGATGAAGTAGCGACTCTATGGCTGAACGACAAAGCAGTTAGGAAAGCAATTCATGCCGCTCCGGTAAGCTATCTAATAATGTGCATAGATAATCTTTTATATTGAAATTTTTGAAATTTGAAATTTGAAATTTGGAATTAATATTCTTGTTCCTATGTGAAAATAGGAAAGCGAAGCGGGTCATCCTTGGGCCATATGCACAAGTCTATCTTATAATGGCGATGCTGGGAGTATGATCAAGTACCACAAGAACCTAACCATCCAAGGATATCGAGCACTTATATTCAGGTAATTAAACACTCTAATGATACACAACCTTTAGATTCGAGTCTGATTTTCTTTTCATAAAATTTTTAATTATATACGTCATCTTTCTTAATTATGATCCTACATGGGAAGGCATTTTTTGTCTAGCCTATTATATCAATTTATTCCCCCACTCCCTATGGCTAGATCAATTTGGACTGCATACTTGTTTAATTACTCGGTGTTATGCCACAGTTTGTGTACTTGAATACTCGAAGCTGCCATTTTCTGCTAGACAAACAAATATAACTATAAAGAAAATTTTCAATGAGCTCCATCTCAACGCTCAATTTTCAATTATTTATTAAATGATCTCATGGCCCCACGTGGGGAGCGGGGATTAGTCGGACTCTGACAATTTGGACATTTCGTTGCTTGGCCAAAATATATATATAGATATATATAATCATATATTTTTTCATATCAAATATGTTCTATACCTGAGTCCTTTTATATGAGACTACTTTATAGACCTACTAGACTGACCTACTAATGTAGCGTTTTTCTATTGGTCTCTTAAAAAAAAGGAAATATAGGCTGAAATTCCTAAATCCCCCAAAATCTGCCCCTACAATTACTGAATAACCCTTTATTGTTTTTTAGCATGAAAATCACGAACTAAACGTTTCTTCCTTCCTCAAACAAATTACCTTCTAGGGAAAACAATCATTTGTAGACTCCCCCTCTCTTTCTAGTTCGCTGGTTTCTCCTCCATCAAACACAAGTTATTAAGAGACCCTTTGGGTCTCTTGATTCTCCTCCCAAAACAGAGAGCCCTCTTTCTCTAGTTTCTCCTCTGTTTTATTAAGTTACAATGGTATACTTAAGTTTTTCATCTGTTTTGGAGAGAAAGACATTAAGAATCACATAACACCTTCATAGTGTGAATGAAAAATAATTTCATTCAAATAACTCCAAGTAAAGTTATACAATAACTTGATATCACATAGTCATTTGTTTATAGTAATTTGATATCATTTTATGCCACTTGATAACTTATTCTCAAAATTGAACAACATGCATCTATGTCGTATTATTAATCAAAATTCAAACGAAAAAGAGTGTATCATGATCACAAAAAAAAGATGATAAACAAACTAGTCGAATAATTGCAAAACATAACATTACATACATACCTAATTGGTTCTGAAATAAACACAGAAATGGCTGGTTTGTGGAAGAAGGTGAGAGGGCTACAATAATGGGAATAAAATGCATGAATGGCTGGTTGTGAAAAAAAGAGACGTCTACAATAATGAGAAGAAAGTTTGAATTTCAGCAAATTATGGAATTTATATTGATACGAATCCCTAGAATCGTGGGATGTAAAAAGGATAACTACTTATAAAATAATTCTTTATATGGGTGTAAGCCAACTCGTTAGGCCTACTTATTAGGCCTTTATATCATTTTGCTTCTATACCCTTTCTTAGGAATTAATTCTTTCCTAGAATTGATTTCTTTCCTGGGAATTAATTTCTTAGAAAGAATAGGAGATATA
The DNA here is from genome assembly GCA_039720395.1 of Liquidambar formosana. Classification (NCBI taxonomy): domain Eukaryota; kingdom Viridiplantae; phylum Streptophyta; class Magnoliopsida; order Saxifragales; family Altingiaceae; genus Liquidambar; species Liquidambar formosana. The sequence goes on from CM077820.1 coordinate 39,000,807, forward strand.
AGACATGTATTTCCTCGTTCTCATTGCCATTGACGTTATTATTTCCTACATTATAACGATTGAAATATTTAAATAATATCCCAATTTTGTCTTTGACCAGCAACATGATTTAATGCGAATATTTATCTAATACCCCTTGCACCCCTTTTTTTTGGTTTGTGGTTTTTGTTTTGGGGGGGGGGGGGGGGGGGGGGTGTCGGGGTGGTGAGTGGGTTGTTGAGGAGGATTACTTCTGTTGTACAGTAAGCCTGAGATACTGAATTCTTGTGAAAATTTTTGGGAACTAGTTCCAAAAAGTTGTAACCTTCTAATTGATGCTTTTGTGAATATGAATTTAATGGATATCCTCCTTGGAAAAACATTCATTATCCAACAACATTGATGATCGACCACAATTTTACTCTCTCTCTCTCTCTCTCATCTATATCTATATGAGAAAATCTAATTAATATTTGTTCTATGGCAGTGGGGACCATGATATGTGCGTGCCTTTCACGGGGAGCCAAGCATGGACAAGATCACTTGGATATAAGATTGTGGACGAGTGGAGGTCTTGGTCATCTAACAACCAAATTGCAGGGTATCTATTAAAACTTAATATTAAAAAAATGTGTTTTTTTTTTTCAAAGAGGACAATCAATTAGGAATAGAGGGAGTACTTCCATAGCATCTTTTCCTAACTATTTTGTTTTGGCTCAAGGCTTGAAGAGCAATTTTATTTTTCCATTTTGCTCTATCCAGGGACATATTTTCTATTGATATCATTGGGAACTATACATATGCTAATTAGCAAATAAATTAATCATGAAAGTCATTTTCTATGAAATTTAAAAACCTTCAGTTTGATCTATGAATGACAACCCCCCCCCCCCCCCCCCCCCCCCCAAAAAAAAAAAAAAGAAGATTTTTTTCCCTTTCGTATTCATGCATGAATCTAAATTATTCCACCATATTGACCATGCATAAAAAAAACATATTTCACTAAGAAAATGGATTAAATTTTTTGTTTGCAGGTACACTCAAGGATATGACCATAACCTCACCTTTCTCACCATCAAGGTTAGTTTACAAAGACTTGCTGCTAAATTATCCGTGTGTATCGATATCCTTACATCATTGCTTTCTCTTTCTATATTGAGTGACTCTCTGTCTCTCTCTTCGTTTCACGCCAAGTAATGCATTTGTATTTTGTTCATCTATTCTACCTTCGCTAGTATAAACTACTAGCCTTTTAATCTGTCATGAAAAGTCCCATATTACAAGTCGGGGGAGACACACACACACACATATTTAGGCTTTTAGTGTTTTGGTTTGTATATTCATAATAATGATACAAATTAAACTAAATTTTATAATTTAATTTAATTTTTAATTTCATGGTGCAGGGAGCAGGGCATACTGTCCCTGAATACAAGCCGCAGGAGGCATTAGACTTCTATAACCGTTGGTTGGAAGGACAACCAATATGATAAAAAAACAAAAAGGAAACACAGATTTCTTCTTCCATCTTTTTAATAAAAAAAAAAAAGTCTATAGCATTCCATTCTTGATCTTCTTATTGATAAAAGATAATTTGGTTTGTTATACAGGAATGAAATAAGAGAATAAACTACTATAGTTTTCTTTGCTTATCTCTGGTGTTTGTAGCCCCCTAGTAAGACATGACCAATACAAGCCATCCTGGGCTAAGTACATGGGAAGAATTAGAACATAGGGTATGTGCACACACACACAAACACATAGGAGGACTAATTGGAGTCCTAAACCTAAGAATTCTAAATGATCGATGAACAATTGGGTCTCATATGATTGATTATAAATTATTTTGATGTTTGAAAATGTTTCATGACCAAAATTGAGAGAATTTCAATGCTGTAATTTACAAAAATTTCAAGACCAAAAATCATGTGGTTCATGCATAACTACCAAAAATGTTTGGAACCATAGTTATAAATTGATATTTATAAATTAAAAATAATTAAAGTCCAAACGGTGCTTGAACTTGACTTTTGAAAGAGACTTAGTTATCATATCTACCTGGTTCTTTGGTCTTTGACCCAGTATATCCCCAAAGCTGACAACCAAGGGACTAATCACTGTCGCGACGGATAGGCAACCGTAAATCGCTGGTCCAGGAATTTTTTCCAAAGTGCTACCTGGTTCTTTGCTATAGCATCTTCTTCACTGCAATAGCACCTAGAGAAACCACATATTGGATAAAGTGAATTCTGACATCAATGTATTTGATCCTCTGATGGAACACCTAATTTTTGGTATGTTATATGGCACTTTGGCTATCATAATATCTGGTAGTTAACTCTTGTTATAAGCCTGAATCGATCAAGCCCCTTAACTAAATAGCTTCTTTCATTGCCTTTGCAGATGCCATATATCCTGATTCAATAGTAAAAAATGTAACTATAGACTACAATGCTATACCTTCCAATTGATATCATAACCAGAAAGAGTGAAGAGATAACCAATTAAAGATTTTCTCCTGTGAAAATATGTAAGACGATATGAATCAACATAATCAACAACACTGCCAAAAATATCACTACCCTTGTCATACGTTAAACCAATATTTGGTAGCTTTCAAATATCATAGTATTCATTTCACTACAGGCCAATGGACCTTCCGAGGTTGATCAATATACTGTGGTTTTCATGAGACCAAGACATTTCACATATTGTTAGTGTAGTACTAATAGGTTCTGAAACTTACATTAATTCCAAAGCACTTCGTTAGGATGAGTTGCAAGTGTGAGGAGAGATTATGAGAGGTATTGCTCTCATCAACAATTCAAACTGTTCTAGTGGTCAGGAAAATTTAACTGAGACTTCGTATAGAATGAAGGGAAGTGGGAAGAATGAATGTCTAGATCGAATTAGGTCATGTTAATGATGATCCAAGGACTTAAAATCATCCTCAATAGGTGATCATTATCTCAAAATCTCAATAACTTTGAAGAAAATCTGAGTAAATTTGGAAGATAAACTCAAAAAATGAGATAGGATCAAAACAGGGATGGAAAAGCTGAAGGGCCAGTTAACTGATGAGGTGGTCGACTATAGAGAAGGGTGGTGGCTGACCGGTCACCAGTAGCTTGGTTTGTCCCGACATTTTGCTCCCAATTTTTTTATAAACATATATGGAGATATCTTGCTCATTTAAGTCGAATTTCATTCATTCTTTTTTCAAAACGTTTTTTTATTCAATTTCCCACTTGCTAATACCCAATTAAAGTAAAAAATTAAGGCACAATAGGTCAATTAGCCATAAATCTAGAAAAGATAACTCAATGGGATCCCAAATGCAACTAAGGATCGATAAAATATGATAAGAATTGGTTTTGCAAATGAGCTATACTTGCAACCTAGCCTTTTAAAAACCATTTTAATAATATGAAAACATTAATTAATTATTGATTAATAAATCCAATGTGAATATTAATTTGAAAATTGAGATCAAAGTAGGAGCTAATTTTAATGAAAACCGATGAATGGAATTCAACCGGGCATACTATGATTCACTAACCAAAACTCCTCCAAAGCTCACCAAACTTTAAACCAAATCTCTAAATAATATCGTAAAAGACCCTACAATCATCCCAGGACAATTTTGATGAGAATTGGAAACTGAATAAAAGCAATGCAAGTAAAATGACTAAAATGCCCTCAAAGTCTCAAAAGCTTTCGTTTGCCTCCAAAACTTAACCAAATTGGAACATTCAGAATACTATGGACTCTTTGGGATGTGTTAGTGTCCCACATCGGTTGTGGACAATGCCTTAGATAGGCTTATAAGACGGCGCTGGACACCCTTTTAATGAGGCGCCTTTTGGGCATGAGGCCCATAAGGACAAACTCGTGAGGCCGGCCAATGGGCTGGCTAGGGCGGACAATACCTTGAGGTGGGGGTTGGGCCGCGCGTCTTACAATGGTATCAGAGCCAGGGTCGTGCCAGTGCCGAGGTGGGGTGTTAGTGTCCCACATCGATTGTGGACGATGCCTTAGATAGGCTTATAAGACGACGCTGGACACCCTCTTAATGAGGCGCCTTTTGGGCATGAGGCCCATAAGGACAAACCCGTGAGGCCGGCCAGTGGGCTGGCCAGGGCGGACAATACCTTGAGGTGGGGGTTGAGCCGCGCGTCTTACAGGATGCATGTCTAGAGTCGAACTCACAAGACAAAATGAAATAATGATGCAAAAATGTACATGCGATAATGCACCTCGATCAGATGGGGAGCTATGAAAATGGGGTGTCTTATTTTATTTTATTTTATTTTTTCGATAGGCAACAAGAAATTTTATTAGATGATTATGGAACAAATTAAAACTCCCCTAGCAATTAAAACACCCATAAAAGAAGAACCCAACCGGCAAAAACCACCTGAACACTGGGAAACACTCATCCATAATCTCGATCCATACAATAATCAAATTCTTTATAATCATCAAAAGAAAATTTAGATATTAGTAATCTTCACATTCTAGGCCATAAACGAATACAAGATTTACTTTGTTGAGTTCTCGTAAGTTGCAATTGATCCCACCACTTTCTAGTATAAAGTCTAAGCTTGTATGTCATAGCTTTTACCTTTTTCTCATCCAAAATCTTCACAAATTGGAACAACCTCTACAAATCAGAAGACCAAAAATTGTTTTTGTTCGAAAATCCATTGAAATTAGGAAAATCTATAAATTCCTTAAATTTATGACAATTGCATCAATAAATAGTTGATTGTTAGCCCTAATTACGCACGCATGGATTCCCACAACTAGGTAAGTCCTGACTGTGGAATCAACAAACAAGTTATGGCTTGTGTGTTAGCCTCCAGCTTCTGATTTCTGAATAAGCTATTGCGTCTTGGCTTTAAAAGGGTCCAAGTGACCGCTTCTTCCCCTACATCACCGCCTATGGGTTCCTAGAACTGGTATTTAATAATATATATTCGAGCAAATTGGGCGGATGTGGCAGAGTCAGCCACAAGAAGAACTACAGTCAGGGTTAAAGCATTTAGATCTAAATTATGCAATTCCATTGCCCATTTTTTAAATTGTATTGATGGTGTCAAGATGTTTCGGATTAGGAAATTTGTAGCCAAGGCGATCTACTCTCTGGCAGGCCCCTTATTCTGGTTCATTAAAATTTAATGTTGATGCTTCTGCAAGAGGGAAGCCTGGCCTGGGTGGTATATGTGGAGTTCTTCGCTGGACGGCTGGACTCCAGCTTTACTGAGCTATTAGTAGTCAAGGAGGCTCTGCATCTGTTCTCCTCCCCTGTTTGGGCTAGCTTCCTCTAAAAATATCCTTATTGAGTTGGATTTAGCCTCAGTGGTTTCTTGGGTCAACGAGCATTCCAGAGTGTGGAAATTAATTCAACTTTGTCCTGAATAAAATCTTCTCTCTTATTAATCACTTGCAAAATGTGGTGGTTAGTCACTGAGTTTAGAGAAGCCAATAGCATGTAAGGCTGCAACTTGGGTAGGTTGAGCCTGTCCAACCCGAACCCAACCCAATCAAAAAACGGGTTGGACAAATATTTTTCATACATTGGGTTGGGTTTGGGTTAGAAAATATCAACCCGATTTCAATCGGGTTGGGCTTGGGAAAGGGGTTGTGGCAACCGGAACTCAACCCAAACCCGACCTGCATAATATATAATTTTTTAAATATTTTTATATGCATTAAATATGACATTATCTAGTTTAAACTAATAAGTTATTTGAATATATGAACTTACTTTTGAGCTATATACATCAGTTTATTATTACTTTATTCGTTTGATTTATGTTAACACATTTTTAATATTCCTTGTATTTCCCTAAGAATGTTAATGGAATTGAAGAATTGATGTGGCTTTAATGTTTGAAGAACTGTGTTTGGACAGTTGTTTAGTTGGGCATTACATGTGCTTGTGTTTTGATGTGTTTGGAACCTTTAGCTTAGTTCTTTGGGTACTTAGTTAGTTAGACAATTACACATGTTGCTTATTTTAAATTTAATTACTTTGATGCTTTCATCCTTATTTTTATTTCGTTGAAAAAATTATTATTTGATTCACTTGATTTCTAGGTTAATCAATTGAGTTTGGATGATTAAAATTTGTAGGCATATGCAACAATGTTTTTTTATTTTATTGAAGTAGATTTACTAAAAATGAAAAATAAAAAATGAAATTAATAAGCTAACCCACAAAACCCGCTCAACTTGACTTCAACCTATTCAACCCATGTAACCCGTGCCTGCCCAACCCGAGCACGGGTTGAGCTTGGACTAGGAAAGTTCAACCCAACATATGGGTTGGATTGGGCTTGGATGTAGGGATTTACACTTAGAATTGAGCTTGGATTGACCTCCTAACCCGCCCAACCTGCCCAAGTTGCAGCCGTATTAACATGGTTAACTGGTTAGCTAAGGATGGTGTCGTCAAAGTTGCTACCTTTATTGCTTGGCTGTAAGGTATTGTGTCTCTGCATGGAGTGGTCTTCTTTTTTGTTGGAGCCTAGAGTTTGTGCTGCTTCATCTCTCTATTGGGGCTCCTTGGTGGATGCCAGATGAGTGTTTTTGCTTTCTTTGTGTTTTTAGTTTGTGCTATTTGGGCTTTGCTCTGTCTCTATTTTTATTTTTTGCTATTAGTTGGAGTGCTTATCCGTTCTTTGGCCTTGATTGTTAGGGTTGGTTCGGGGTTTATGTTTACTCTTTGACTATGGATGTATTTGGTTGTTTTTCTCATCTACCAATAATATATCTTTTTTACTGATCAGAAAAAAAAAAAAAAAAAAAAAGAACTAAAACAAAACAAAGATCACCATCTATGGGGTTGGCTATAATACCAACTTGGCGTAGTGAAAGTAGAATAAAAGAAGAATACCATCTTCTTATAAAATAAGAACAAAGAAAATAAAATAAAACTCTAATATTTTATTAATGGTCTGAATTGAATGGCCGGCCAAGAGGCCTAAAATCTAATTTATCGAAAACATAATTCTTGCAAAATAAGAAAAAAAACAAAATAGTGAAACCAGGAGATAAGAAATTGCAAAAAATTACTAAAATTGGCAAATCCCATTTTTAGACTTTGTAGCTTATTTAAAGGTTTCTTAAAACCCTAAAAACATTTGAAAACCTTCAAAAATTGACCGCAACTAATATACTAACATATAAGGACTCTTTTGACTACTAGAACCCTAAAAACTACTAAAAATAAGCAAATAAAACATAAACTAAAATAAAAACAAAAATTACAAAATTAATAATAAAAAATATTAGACAGTTGTGATTTGCTCAAATTCCTTCTCCTACATCACTATTATTATTAATCTCTATATTATTTTCTCCTGTTTTCTATATAATCCTAGTAATGAGTTGATTGTAATAAAATAAAAAATAAAAAAAATTATCAACAAGAATCAGTTTTTCTATACAGGTAAGCTGTCTTTTGGGTACCTGGAAAGAATGTGCAAGCAAACGTGTACAAAATGAAAGCATGGGCTGTGTTGTGGGTTTTTCCCTCTCGATCCCATTTGGGATCCAAATTTCTCATAAAATTAAGCATCATATCCTTTCGATTCCTACATGCAAGCTGTTACCAGCTTTTCCAAAGAAACTTGGTTCATGCATGTCATTTAACACGTGGGTCCCTCCATAATATTGCTGCATGAAGGAAACCTCGATTGACCAAATTGCTCCAAAGAATGTGACATCACTCAACCCATCACTTTCCTTCAAAGCAAAAAACAGAAGGGCTATATTTCTTGACAGAGGTACGTAACCAACAAAGTCCCCATTCTTGCTTCTTCCGTCCCTCTTTTAACTGAGTCCAAATTGTTCCTTTGAATTTGCGAAAAATCAATTCTTATTAGTTTTAGTGAAAGAAGGCCCCACCTCCTGTCCTAAAAATTAACGTCCCGGCATTTCTTATTCTCTCATTGCAATTCACTATTTCCAGTGACAGTAGGGTCGGTTCCCCTTTTAGTCATGGTGACAATTCCACTGAACTCCACCTAATTAAAAAAAAAAAAAACCAAAATAAATTGTACCCAAGTAGGAAAAAATGTATTTGGAAGTAGCAAATCATATTGGCTGGTTTCAAAAGTCGGAGATCACCACATTCAAAAGATGCTTCATGCCTTCAAGCTTGTCCTCTTTTATTCAAACTTGTCCAAGATCCTCTTCTTATGCCAAATTTTTTACTTCCTTTGTTTCCTTTTATATCCATTCTATATATATATATATATAGTTCATTAATTAAAGGTCCTCATTCTTCCCTACAAATTCGATCAGTCTTTCATGGATAAAGTCTTATTTAGCAGTGTTTTAGCACTCTGTATTCTTTTGAGTTTTGTACTCATTGAAGCAGCTCCTGAAAGTTCTCTGGTCACAAACCTTCCTGGCTTCAATGGAACTTTCCCTTCCAAGCATTACTCAGGGTAAGTCTCATATTATTCATATTTATACATATAAACCAAAAAAAAAAAAAAAAAAAAAAACCCTTTTATGTGAGTTTTGATGGGATTTTGTGATGTGGGATGTGAAGCTACGTTACCATTGATGGCGATCCTCCCAAGAATCTTTTCTACTATTTAGTTGAATCGGAAAGAAACCCGTCCAACGATCCCGTCGTTTTGTGGCTCAACGGTGGACCCGGGTGCTCTAGCTTTGATGGGTTTGTCTATGAACATGGTATATTGATTTTTGATACTGCTTTGTACAAGTTATATACTACACACATTTAAACTGTTATTGTTTCTCCAAATAGATTGCTTATTATAGTTTTATGTGTACTTTCTCAAATTTGCTTTGGAATTTCCCCCATTTTTTGAGGGCCTCAATTTGGGCTATAGGTAGGAAACTATAGTATAGATATTGGATATGAAGGTGGTGAGGGATGAGGACATGCACATTGTGTTATTAATTACATATATAAATTGTTATTTGCTTCTATTAGGTTACTTATAGTTTGAATATCAAATAAGTATTTACTCTGGCACGTTCTTAGATCGATTAAGCTCTAGGTTTAACACTATCGTGATGTTTTTAATTTTAGTGTTGCTACAATACTACTTGATTTTTCTTGGTGAAGCAGTACCATTTAGAATATTAGGTCATTTACACTTATTAATTAGAGCTAGTATTTAATCTGCATTGTTAATTTTTATTTTTGTTTTGGTCTTGTTGAGGAAAGATTGATTACAAGGAGGAATTGTTTTACTCCAATATCTACAGGACCATTCAATTTCGAAGAGGGAAAGCCAAAAGGAAGCCTGCCCATATTGCATCTCAATCCATATAGCTGGTCTAAGGTTCAGAATTTATTCTTTGATGACCGACTTTTACTGGTTTTTTCTATTTATTATTGAAATAATTTATATAATTAAAATTTGTCCAATTCAGATAATGTGAAGTGATGTAATTATTTATTCATTGTGCCCCTTCCCCCATTCATGCCCATATATTTTTAAAATATATATATATATCTTCTTTTTTTCTTTTATCCTCAGGTTTCCAACATAATCTATTTGGATTCTCCTGCTGGTGTTGGGTTCTCTTACTCTGAAAATACAACCTCATATGAGACAGGAGATCTACAAACCGCCTCTGACACGCACAATTTTCTCCTTGAGGTATTTCAATTCTGGAATTATTTTAAAAACGTGATGAAAAAATGTCAAAAAAGCAAAAAAAAAAAAATTTGATCACATTGTCAAGAATAATTAAAAGAATATATATATATATATATATATGCATGCATGGGGTCAGTTCAGGAAGGTTTCAATTCATTTGAAATTGTTGCTATTACTATTTCTATTACTACTACTACTACATTGAATCTTAAGTTTTGAGAAAGAAAAATCTGAGTGATTATATTTTTGTTATGAGACCAGTGGTTCCAGCAATTCCCAGAGTTCGTCCAAAATCCATTCTATATTTCAGGAGAGTCTTATGCCGGAGTTTATGTGCCAACTCTTGCTTCTGCAGTAGTTAAAGGTATTCTACGCTAATATTATAATGTACATAACATGTTGTGGTCCTCAAATTTTTGCATGCGGTGTAACTTTAGCTTCTTGTAGGAATTGAAAGTGGTGCAAAGCCCATTATCAATTTCAAGGTATGTCACTTTGGCAATCCCACGTACATTTGGACAGTATTAATTAAGCTAAAAATATGGTGTAATAATCTTAAAATTTGATTTATACAATACAGGGTTACATGATAGGAAATGGGATTACAGATGACAAATTTGATGGCAATGCTCTTGTCCCATTTGCACATGGGATGGGCCTTATTTCTGATGATATTTATGAGGTGGGTGAAGCTAGCTTACAGTTCCGTTCTTCGATTATCATTTTAATGCTATAAATCTGGGCCTTAAATGTTGTGAGTGAATCAAGAACTAGTAGAAATTTTATTACGTTTCTGTACAATGACTTTAAGGTTCTAAGATAATTTAAAAAAATTATCTAATACTTTTTTATTATGCGATTACATTTTTTTTTCCTTCTGAATTTCTATATATACTTGTTTCATGAAACTGTGTTTGAAGAACTGCACAATAACTGTTACAGGATGTTGTAGCTACTTGTAAAGGGAACTATTATGACCCAGGCAACAACGATAAGTGCCTAAAAAACCTTGGCAGAGTTGATGAGGTAATTAAGATTGATTTTTCTTTGCAGACTGAGCTTTCATATGCTATAACGAAAATGTTGCATTATTTGATTATCCCTTTTGTTTTATTTTTGCTTTAAAAGGAAATAAGAAAATTACCAAAATGGAAACAAAACAATGCCTAACCACATTAAATTTAATTAATTAATTAATTTATTTTTTAATGTGTGAAACGTTTTGCTTTTGGTTACTATGCAGGCTATCTACGACTTAAACATATACGATATCCTAGAGCCATGTTACCATAGCCCAGAAAACAGTGATGCTGCAAAGGGGAACACTAGCTTACCACTGAGCTTCAAGCAATTAGGAGTGACTGATAGGCCTCTCCCTGTGAGAAAAAGGATTTTCGGCCGTGCGTGGCCTTTTAAAGCACCAGTAAGAGATGGCCTTCTTCCATCCTGGCCCGAGATAATGAGCAGCCAGCAAGTGATCCAATGTGTTGTAAGTTCTTTAAATTTTTTTATTTATTTTTTAAAAATGGTGTATTGATATTCTTTATTAGCTCGGATACTAATGAATCAAAGAAGGACTTCGGTTCTCGAGTCAGTTTGGTTCTGCGCCAACCCAAATAGAGAATCGAACCGACCTCTTTAGTTCTGTAAAATTTAGAGCTGAACCAAATGTAGTTCAAAAGCTGAACTGAACCTAACTGAACCCAACCGTATTGGCCAAATCGGTCCGGTTATCAAGTTGAACATACCGGATCAAGTACGTTGCGCAACCCTAGTTACAACCAATATATTATCTTGTGTTAGGTTTAAGCTAGCCATTCCTAGTCAGAACCCAAGCTTCATATCTCGAAAAATAAAAATAAATAAATAAATAAAAATTATAATTGCGTAGTCAAAACATGTGAGATTTATAAATTCTTCTAATTTCCTGCTTTTGTGCAAGCAATAAGACCAATAATCCGTATTGTTCTTACACAATTTGCAATTTTATATCTCTTCCCACAGTTTTATTTTTCACTTTTAAAACTTTTTAGTGAAGATCATATAACAATGATAATTGCAAGTGCAGAATGACGAAGTAGCAACACTATGGCTGAACGACAAAGCAGTTAGGGAAGCAATTCACGCCGATCCGGTAAATGATCGGCAAACTATCTAATAATGTGTCCATATGATCATCATGTATTATTATTATGAAATTTGAAGCTAGTTTTAAATTAATTTTCTCAATTCCTACATTAAAATAGGAAAGCAAAGTGGGTCATCCTTGGGCCATATGCACTCATCTACGTTATTATTTCGATGCCGGCAGTATGATCGACTACCACAAAAACCTAACGATCCAGGGATATCGAGCACTTATATTCAGGTAAACACTTCAATGATAAGCAACTTTGAGATTATTTTCATTGCGTCATATTTTTCATGAGTTTTAGATTCTAGTCTGGTTTGCTTTTTGTAGCAATTTTTAATTACACTTGTCACCTTTCCTATGATGAACCAAAGAAACGGCAACATTGGCATTTGATAGTGACTTGAATTATATGTGATAGTTCCTATATATGATTCAAGTCCATGGGAAGTCATTTTTTTTAACCTAGCTAGGTAGCCCATCATATCAATTTTATTTCCTCACCTCCCATGGCTAGCTCAACTTTATTACCCCACCCAAATTAAATCCCATGGTACCAATTAGGACAATAAGGCCCTTAGTTTCATATCTTGTCTGAACTTTTTCCATTATGACTGCTATTGATGTTGTAGATTCCAAACAAATCCAATAGGTTAATGTTTCATGCATGTCATATATGTCCTATACGAACCCTTCCTTGAAAATTACTTTACTAGGATTTCGTTGACAATGATGGAAATAATTAACACACGTCAAGTGGTGAATTCTTGCGAAAAATAGCTAGGTACTGGTTCCAAAATTTTGCAATTTTCTTTTTGATTGATGCTTTGGTGCATGAATATGAATTTTGTGGATTTCCTATCCAAAAATACATTAGTCTTGCAACTATATATGTTGGTGCCCACCTTTTTATCGATCATTATATATATATATGTGTGTGTGTGTATATATATATATATAGGATGATGATTAGGTAAGCACATGTTGATATAACTTATATCAACACCTGCATTGAAGGTTGTATTTCGTGCATTAGTGCGTTACAGGGTGCATTAGTGGGTTACAGGGTACATTGGGCCAATATACAGGGTACAACTCTCAATGCATGGTGCTGATATAACTCATATCAACACATGCTGACTTGATCAGGATTGTATATATATATTATATATATATATATATTTAACTCACATTTAATTAGAGTTATGGAATACTTGTTTCCTGGCAGTGGAGACCATGATATGTGCGTGCCATTCACGGGGACCCAAGCATGGACAAGATCAATTGGATATAAGATTGTGGATGAGTGGAGGTCTTGGTATTCTAACGATCAAGTTGCAGGGTATGTGTCTTGAAAATTTGTCTGTTTTTTTATAGAGAAATTCAAAATATTTTATTTGTTTTCTTTTAAACTGATTGGGAATATCTTTTGGTTGAAAAGCAAAAATAGCACCACTAATTAGGTTGTCTCTGTTTTGAATAGGATTCTAGAGCCTATAGAATCAGAACATTTTTGCTTTAGCATTTTCCATAAGAACCCAGCCGTGGGGATCAAGGCATATGTGGCTTTAGGATAGTGACTGCATGTCGTGCCTCTTAGATTTTCACATCCCATATTGCCATATTTTCTCTCCAATTATTATGTTTAATTTGTTTAAGTTAATTCTATTTTAAAATTTGTCGATCATATAATTTATAGTTTTTTTCATAGTTTGCAGAAATTTTGACATAATTAATTTCAAAAAACTCATAGATTCATATTTTTCTCTCTATTTAAATTGTTCACATATTATTGTTCCCAAAAAACAAGTTACTACTTTGTACTATACTCAATAAAATATTGTTCCAGTTATTTGGTTACAGTTGGAGCCTTGACAATTTTATTTTTCCATTTTGGTCTATCCTGCAAGGCCATGTTTTTTTATCAAGTCATTGGGAACTGCATGTATGCTTAGGAAATAAATAACCCCCCCCCCCCCCCCCCCCCCCCCCCAAAAAAAAAAAAAAAAAAAAAGGGAAAAAAACCTTTCTTCAACTTTTATTTTTGGTTATTATAGACATTCTAGCTACTTGATAACGAAGAAATGGATGTTCATGCATGAAAATAAATTTTACCACCACATTGACCATCCAAAGCACATTTCACTAAGAAAATGGATTAAATTGTTTGCTTGCAGGTACACCCAAGGCTATGACCATAACCTCACTTTCCTTACCATCAAGGTTAGTTTATAAAGACTTTCTTGTTGCTAAATTGTCCCTTTGTATTGATATTTATACAATATACATATTGCTTTCTCTTTTCTTGTTAAGTGATGTAACAAAAATTCCTGCCCTAAAAATAGACTTCTAAAGCTGTATGGTTCAAGTGGTCTCTTTCATGGGGAGGCCTGAACTTTGTTAGATACAATATACATTTTGATAACATAATTAACAATAAAAGGGTGATAGTCACCTTGTTTAGCTAAACCAAAAAAAAAAAAAAAACGAAACAAAACAAATTAAAAATAAAAGGGTGATAGTCATCTTGTTTAGCTAAACCACAAAAAATAAAATAAAAGAACTCGGTTGATTTATATCTAGTGCTTCAATTGGGTTTTGGGTGGTTTTTTTAGGGCTGGGTTCTTCTTTGTTTGGGTGTTTTGCTGAGTAGTTGTGATTTTCGGGTGTTGTTGTTCCATAATCATCTTATTATTAATAAATTTCTCTTTGCTTATCAAAATAAATAAATAAATAAATTCTCTTTGCCCATCACAAAATCCCATTGTGATCCATCACTGGGGAATTTTTTTTTGTTTTTCCAAAATATTTATCATTAGTCTTAAGTCTTGATCCTGTAAAACTAATGTTTTGACTCCGCCCCTGATCATCAGTACCTATTATCTATCTATATATATGTGTGGGTAAATAAAAAAGTGTAGGCTAACACATGAATAAAATTTCTCTTTGTTGAAAAAAAAAAAGAAAAAAAAAGGAAAAAAAAAAAAAAAAAAAAAAAAGGTATAGGCTTTCAATGTTTTGGTTTTGTATATGTTGGGTGGTTGTCGTGAATTCACCTAGATACTTGATGACCCATTTTTTACTTGATGTGACCCCAAAAATGTTCGCCCTTGGATTTTTTTATTTTTTTATTTTTTGACTAAATTCTTTTTGGACATGTTTATACTTGCTGGGCATACACACTTATGGAATATGGAATATGCATACACACATTAATGTGCATACTCACATTTGGAGCGGACTTATGTTTTAACCTGCATATAAGAGTTTTGTTTTTTGGGGTTTTTTCTTATAAGAAAAAGGGCTGATTTTGAGAGTGTTGTACTTGGGTGTCATAGGGGATTTTGGGTATGTGAGTTTGGATTTGTAACTTCCTTGATACATAGTGGAATTTGGGTACCGTGTAAGTTGATTTATCTTCTATGTTTGAGATTGATTCATCAATTTGTTTGTTTAATCACTTCCACACATTGATTATTTGGTTTATTTGTATCACCACAGTGTAATCATATTGTCGGTATAAATGAAAGTTTTGATTTTATTGTTAATTGAATGGTGCAGGGAGCAGGGCATACTGTACCTGAATATAAGCCGAGGGAAGCATTGGACTTCTATAGCCGCTGGTTAGAAGGACAGCCAATATGATAAAAAAGGGAAACACAAATTTCTTTTTAAAATCCTTCTCTTGTGACATTCCATTCTAGATGGACGAACTTATTAAATAAGAGAATAATTTACTATAGTTGTCTTCGTTAATCTCAATTTTTTTATTAGCCATCTTGTAAGTTATGACCTATCCAAGCTGTTCCTCAGTTGAGTACAATTTACTGTGCTTATCTTCATTATCTATGGTGTTTTTAGCCACTTTGGAATATGACGCATGTTCAAGCTAATTACAGTCTTAAACCTAAGAGATCTTTAATTATAGACAATTGGGTATCATTTAATTGATTAGACTTCTAATCCTATATATAATTTTTCCTTTGAAGGTTGAAAATGTTCCATGACCAAAATTGAGGGAATTTTAACGTTGTAATTTATATAAATTTCAAGATCAAAATTCATGTGGTTAATGCATAAATTAATGCATAGAGGTTAATCCAAGCCGTCCTTCCCAGTTAATGTATTGTAAAACCAAAAGCAATTGCTTAAGCATTGAGAGTTCAAGAATTCGTACGAGTAAAAGACTAAAAAGACCCCGTAGGAAATTGGGTCACAAGTCAGATCAAAACACACCCGATTCAGGTTGGATCGGGTTGTCGGCTTGTCACCGGGTTGCATTTGAGACATCCTCACACAATGAATCTCCACCTTTGAATTGAATTCTACCAAGCTCCCTCCACACAGGCTCCCTAGGGCACTCAAGGACTACTGAAACAAATCAAGTCTGAGCAATGTTTGAACTTTTTTTTTTTTTTTTGTTTTTTTTTGGAAAGCAGAAGAAAATATCTCGATGATATAAATTAAGAGATATACAAACTATTAAGTTTTTAACTTATAAGCATAGGCTTATAAATGGAGGGTCCAAATAGTGAAATAGGTATATGAAGTCATATCAATGTTTATAATTAACCAATGTGGGATGTGATATATTTCTAACAGTCTCCTTTACGTGTAGGCCTAAACAACAAAGACGGGCTCACGAATATAACGGGTCCAAGAACGACACGCTTTGAAATCATGTGAAATTTCTACCAGGTTAGTGTCGATAGAGTAGGCCACTGTGGATGTCGGTTACGAAAGCGTGGTAGTATGTTATGATTTTAATGTACCACATCGAGTAAGTATGGGTTTGACCATGTATATATTAGCTCTTGAGTACCTTCTTCTTGTAAGACGTTTTCAAGGGTAAATTCTACTTAGGGGGTTCGTATTATTACAAACACCAATGACCCCAACAACCACACCCCAATGCACCAAAATAAAAAACCCCAAAACAAATACCCAAAAAGCATAAAAAATACGTACATCTTATAAGCACCCAAAAATTCAAAAACTCTATAAAGTACTGAGCATGAATACACTCTTACAATCAACCAAAATTTCCCACGACATAACAATAATACCAATAACCCCAATCCACCAAAAATAAGGATAGTCAAAAACAGCAAGGACAAGCAATGTTTGAACCATTGGAAGAGGTTTGTTCATCATATTTTCTAATTTCTCTATTATAGCAATCTTCTGTTAGAACTTTGATTTAAAATTCTATTTATTATTAGATTTGATATATGTAAAAAAAAAAAAAAAAAATTTAATTTTAATATTTTCATTGGACTTTTATTCTTGGTAGGTGACCTATGTGTCACCATGTCAAAACCTTTTAATACTGTTGGAAGTGAACATTACTTACCCTTTTAGCTTTTAGCGATCACTGTTATAGGTACTGGAGTTCTTTTACTTTATGCCTTTTAACACTGTTGGAAGTGAACATTACTTACCCTTTTTTGTTTTTTTTTTTTTTGGACAAGTGCACTTACCCTTTTAGCTTTTAGCGATCACTATTATAGGCACTGGAGTTCTGTCACCTTTATGCTCCTAGTCTCCAACGTTTCTAGTTGTTGGGTTTATTTCGTGAGGTAATCCTCTATTTATCATGTCTATTTTTTTTTTGATAAGCAAATCATTATATTAGATTAATAAAAAGAAAGGCTATTGCTTCCATCCCCTTCATCTCTATCCGCTAAAATAACAGCATTCGGAAGAGAGGTGATGGGAATGGAACCGAAGCGATTACAATGGGCTGCCCATTGGGCAAGGGAATGGGCAGCTTTATTAGCCAACCTAGGAACACATCGAACAACCCATAAGGGAGTACAATTAAGAAGAGCTTTAACATCACACAAAATAGATTGGATGGCCCAGTGAGGAGTCATATCCCAATCAAGAAGAGGATCCATGACCAGAGAAGCATCACCCTCCACCATAATAGACGAAAAGCCAAGTTTAAAGCACTCAGAAAGACCACCACGTAAGGCTTTGGCTTCCGCAACCTTGGGTTCAAGAGGACCATCCTTTGTTGTCCAAGCAAACACAAAAGAACCCAAAGAGTCTTTAAGAATAGCACTACATACAGAAAAAGAAGGTCGAATTGCAACATCGAAATTGAGTTTGAACCATGGGTTAGGAAGGGGCTGCCATCTAGGAGTGATACTAACAGTAGGCCTGATCAAAAGGGGACAAACTTCATAATGATCTCTAGCAATTTTCTCAACTTGAGACGTGAGAAGTTTGGGATCAACCACAAAGCCTTCAAAGACAACACGATTCCTAGTAAACCATAGTTGATCCATAAGCACCACCGCAAAAATCAAAAACTTGGTGTCTATTTGATTAAGTCAATATGTGTTTTTATGACATTTCCTCTTTTTTTGGTAGAAAAGGGAAGCTTTATTTATTTAGTGCAAATTACATAGACGTGGGGTAGCCATGCCAAGGGCATCCCATAACAAAATAGCTACAAGATCACTAGGTGGGTCATTGAGAATAACAAAGTTAGTAGCTTGAGAAGCACCATATTTGGCCAAAAAGTCTACACGTTTATTTGCTTCCTTGTAGACATGTTGGATCTGGACTTGCCAATCACGCTGTAATAGGGACCTGCAATCAGTAACAAGGGTTAGATGCCAAGGGGTGGGAGTCATCTGTTGTGTCAAGAGAGATAGTACAATTTAAGCATCCAATTGAAGTGTAACATGATGGTAGCTCAGTGACCATGCAAGCTGTAAACCATCACGAATGGCCCATAGCTCGGCACAAACACTAGTGGTGCTACCAATATGACGATAAAAGCCTCTAAGCCAAACACCCACAGAGTTACGAATAAGGCCTCCAGCCCCTGCACAACCAGGATTTCCTAAAGAACTTCCATCAGTATTTAAAGTCACCCAAGGATCTAGGCTAGGCAACCAATGGATGAGTTGTTGTGTGCGAGTACGGGTATGTTGTGGTGGGTGCTGTATCAAATGGAAGAATTCTGTGGCATGAGAAACAATAGTGTGAATTTGAGTTCGGATAGGACACGGATGGTGGTTGAAAATGCATTTATTGCGGCTTAACCAAATAGTCTAAGCAGCAAATGCAAAAAACGTACCCCATGGAATAGCATAAAGAGTAGGTGAGTTATTGCATAAGTTCTGCTGACACCAATCATGTATTGGTAGTGTGAAAAACTCAGGAGTACTCCATGAAGGTAATAGACGAGTCCAAATAGCCCTAGCCCAAACACAATTGCGGAGTGCATGAATAGGAGTTTCAAGTTCTCGGTCACATCGTGGACAAATAGGGAAGTGTTGAGGATATCTGAGGACAAGGAGGTAGCGAGTGGGAAGACGGTTATGAGCACATTTCCAGAAGAATATTTTTAATTTTGGAAGAATATTGAGCTTCCAAAGCCAGAGCCAGTTGCCATCAGGAGGTGTGTCACGCAAGCCAGAAATAAACTGAAAGGCGGAAGAAACTGAACAACAACCAGTGGGGCTGTGTTCCCAAAATCCAAAGTCGGCAAGAGGGTGAAGATAAGGAAGGGGAATAGCATGAATAATAGAGGAGAGGGATGATGGGATGTCAAATGGAAGGCCAGAAAGATCCCAAGTATTATGATTAATAATAGATGCCACTGTTTGTGAATTGGCTTCACATGGAAGTGGGCCAGTAAGGTTGGAACGAAGCGGACCACACGGCAACCAAGATTGGGACTACAAACGTATGGAATTACCATTTCCTGGCTGCCACCTTAACCCAGAGAGTAAAATATTTTTACCCCTAAGGATGGACTTCCAGGTGTAACTAGCAGAGGCAAATGTTTGACTTTCAAGGAAGGAAGAATGTGGAAAATATTTATGATGGAGAATTTGAACCCACCAAGCAGAGGGGTTTTTAAAAATACGCCAAGCCAAATTAGTAAGAAAAGCTAAGTTGTTATGGTTGGTATTTCGGATGCCCAACCCACCAAATTTTTTGGGTAAAGTGATAGTATCCCATTTGACACAATGAAAAGGATGGTGTTGGTTAGTATCCCCCCAAAGAAACTGACGATTAAGTTTGTCCATTTTATAACAGATGATAGAGGGTAATCGACAAGTTTGCATGACATAGGTTGGGGTAGAGGAGAGAACTGATTGGATTAAGGTATGACGACCAGCCATAGACAGGTAGTGAGTCTTCCACCTAGCTAGTCTTGTATTCAATTTATCAAGAAGAAATTGATAGGTAGTATTAGTCACTCGATCATGGTGAAGGGGTACCCCAAGATATTTTCCCAGAGAAGAGCACAACTGAACTTGAAGGATTCTAGAAAGAGCAAGGGCAGCAGACCGATGAACATTTAGAGATACAAACACTTGAGATTTATTAAAACTAATTCGTTGCCCAGAATGATCAGTAAAGTGTGAGAGAAGAGAGTTGAGCATATGGCAATCTTGTTGGGAGGCTCGACAGAATAACAAGATGTCATCCGCAAAGAAAAGGTGAGATAGGCCTGGGCTAGAACGGGAAAGCTTAATGGGATGCAAAGTGTTGTGGGCCACTGCTTGATGAATGTTATTGGATAATCTCTCCATACAAAGGATAAAAATATAGGGTGACAAAGGATCCCCTTGCCTAAGACCGTGAGTTGGGGAAAAGAAGGAACCAGCTTCACCATTCCAAAGGATTGAGAAAGAAACAGTAGAGATACAAGACATGATGAGTTGAGTAAGGTCTGGTGGGAAGTTAAAATAAATTAAAGTTTCATGAATAAAATTCCAATTACGGCGGTCATAGGCTTTATCAAGGTCCAATTTTAAGGCCAACAAACCATGTTTCCCCTTTTTTTTCTGAATAGAGTGGATGGCTTCTTGGGCCACAATGATGTTGTCAGAAGCCCGTCGGCCATGGATAAAACTACTTTGACAAGGACCCATTAAGTGATCCAGAAATGGTCTAATGCGGTTCAGGATGACTTTGGATACTATTTTATATAAGGTGGAGTAGAGACTGATAGGACGAAACTGTTGGATTCGTTCTGGTTTTCCAGTTTTCGGAATAAGAGAGATGAAAGTTTGATTAATTTCAGGGGGTATTGATTTGTGAGCAAAAATAGATTTAACAAAGGAGCAGATGGAATCCCCAAGCAAAGACCAACTTTTTTGAAAAAATATGGGGTGAAAACCATCTGGGCCGGGGGCTTTACGGGGATGGAGAGAAATAAGGCTAGCCATAATTCATGATTAGTAGGGGAGGCAGTAAGGCCAGCATGCAGAGAAGAGCAAATAGTTGAGGGAGCTGGAGAAATAGTAAAGTCTATATCATGCATATGTGGAGAAGTAAAAAGGTGGGTAAAATGATTATCCACATGGGTACGCAGCAGTTGTGGATTATCAATCCAGTGGGAGAACTCATCCTTTAACATGGTAACCCGGTTGTGGCGGCGGCGGTTAATAGTGGTGGTGTCAAAAAAGTGAGTATTGGCATCCCCTGTAGCAAGCCATTGTACGCGGGATTTAAGAGACCAAAATTCTTCTTCTTACCGAAGAAGAGCATTATAATCCACAGAGAGGTTAGCTTCGAGTTGTAAGAGATAGTTATTAGGGTGGTGACAGAGGGCACGTTGTATACCTTCTAGACGAGCCAAAAGATGCTTTTTTCGAAGAAAAATGTTACCAAACGTAGTTTCGTTCCATTGTTGTAGTTGGATTTTAAGGTCAGACAATGGAAGTAAAAGAGGATGTGGCATGATAAGTGGACCATGTGTCTGAAAGGAGGGGAAAAAAAGAGGGGTGTGAAA
Organism: Liquidambar formosana; assembly: GCA_039720395.1. Lineage (NCBI taxonomy): Eukaryota > Viridiplantae > Streptophyta > Magnoliopsida > Saxifragales > Altingiaceae > Liquidambar > Liquidambar formosana. The sequence continues at coordinate 39,022,336 of CM077820.1, forward strand.
ACCAAATTGTTTCAAAGCGAAAAGGTCGGTGAGAGGGGGTTAAGGTATGTGGTTCAGTATTTAAGAGAATAGGACAATGATCGGAGTGGGTTTTGGGAAGGTGAATAATATGCGCGTCAGGGAATAAAATTCTCCAAGCAGGATTAACAAAGCCACGGTCCAACCGCTCACAAATGTGAGTATTAAGATTAGTGTGATTATTAGTCCATGTAAAACGGGGACCAGAATATCCCAAGTCCATCATATTACATGTATGGAGACAGTTAAAAAAATCTTGAGCCCTTCTAGAAGAAATAGGTCGGCCGCCTACTTTATCCTCTTGACATAAAAGTTCATTAAAGTCACCCATTAAAAGCCAAGGAAAAGAGTGCTGTGGGGCAAAATTGGATAATTGGGACCATAATAAACGTCTTTTTCTCCATGTAGGAGATGCATAAATAGCTGTCAGAAGCCAAGGATGTGGAGAAGGGTGTACCTGGACAAGAGCATGAACACTCTGGTCCGTTGCATGCAGCAAATTAAAAGTGGTCTCGGCTCCATTCCATAAGATCCATATGCCACCAGAGTAACCCACAGGATCTATATGGAAGACCCCATCAAAGCCCAAAGTTTGGGCACAGACCAAAGAAGCATCGCCCCCCATGCGTGGTTCCAGAATAATAAAGATATCTGGTGCATGGTGACGTAAAAGTTCTCTTGCATGCATGAGAAACCGGTTATTACCAGCTCCTCGACAGTTCCAAGCAATTATCTTCATTATCTGGGGTAATAATGGGCGCCGGGTTGTCATCGGAGGATACTGAAGATGATGAACCTGAGCTATCTCCTGAAGAGTGTCCACCCAATCCAACCAAGAAAAAGGAGCCCCAGTTAGGGATTGTATTGGCCGAAGAGTTAGGAGATGGGAGCTTGGGCAGGGCTCTTGCACATGCAAGAATATGTCTGTAACGAGAAAGTTTGCTAGTGAGGGTGAGGAATGGATGACCATAAGATGGTCTTGGTCTGTTTCTATGACTACATCGATGGGGTCCGGGCCGAGAAGACGGTAAGATGGGGTAGGTAATGGAAGATGGAGGGGAAGAGGGGTCAGTGGAAAGGCCAGATAAGGTTGAGAGTAAGATAGCTGAGGAGGTAAACTGGGATTCAGAAGGAGAGGGTCTGGACAAAGGAGATTCACCCAAGGAAAGGTTGCCGGTGGCGGGGTTCCAATCCATGGCATTATTAGTGGAGAAAAGGGACACCAAAATAGAGGAATCGTCCGGTGGGTCTCGAGGGACAGGGGGTGCGAGGGGAAAGGAAACATCGAGGGTACAGGAGGGGTTAGGGATGCTGCGGCGGTGACAAGTCGCCGGCTGCGTGGGTTTGCGGCGGCCACACATTTGCTACGATGGGGAGGGTCACACGGTGTGAGGGAAGCTCAAATGATTCTCTTAGAGAAGAGAGAAGCTCTTTATCGCAAAACCAAGAACCTCTCTCATGGCCAAATTTTGGCACACTGTGAAGCTCACCCTAGTCGTGTTTCTCCTCCCTAAACCGCTCATCTCTCTCAGATCTGAAAGTGCCCTCAGCTACTTGCACCAGCATCGCTTGATTTGACACCACCGGTAAGATGCACTAGCCGAAGCTAAGCGTCGTTTCCCGTCCCTAGTCATTGCGATTTCACCATGAAGCACCCTAGTCGTGTTTGTCCTCCCTCTCAGATCTAAAAGCGCGAACAACTATCGTTGCCATATCGCTGCAACTCCTTCTCCACGAACCTCACCACCAGCGAACGGTAAGCTCCATGTTCAATTTTCTGCTATCATTTTTTTTCTCCTCTTCTCTTCTCCAAACCCTCACATTGTGTGACAACCCCCCAGCCACTCCATCGCAGCAAGTGTGTGGCCGCCGCAAACCCATGCCACTGGCGACTTGTCACTATTGCAGCAACCCTCACCGTTGCAAAGCCTAATTTGAAAGCTCTATGTTCAAGGACATGATGTGATAGGAGCTGCAACTTTAAAATTAGGTCAAACTCAGGGGCGCAATATCAGCCATCAGATCCTCATTACATAGCATAGATGGCTAGATCAGCTTCAGTTGATAAGATCATTACTGTTTTATCCAAAACGTGTGTGTATATATATATATATATTGTATTAGTCCAATATACTTCATATCCCACTAATGCACAAGGTACAACTCTCAATGTAGATGTTGATATAAATTATATCAACACGTGTTTATTTATACCTAATCTATTATGTTATCATTGAGAAAGGATTTTTTTCATGCCATGATAACTATTTATTTGCCTAAAGATTTTAAGCAAACCAATTTTCACTGATTATTTTTATTTTTTATTTTTTATTTTGTTGTTGTGTTTTATTTGGTGATCAAGACCTTGTATTAGATCGCATAACTATAATTTCATCTTTCAAGTGAAAGTAAGTATTCATTTAATTAATTTCTTCATATTTGGCGTTGTGAGACAAGAGCTTTTTAATAATAAACCCTAAATCAATTAATTGATATGATTTGTTTAAGTAATCCAAAATGTGGTCAATTTGTGGATTGGCTGGTACACTTAGATCATTAATCCTAACGCAGCATAAACTCAACATTCATATATAAAGTTTAATTAATATATACTCCCTATGTTACACAAAAATAGGTCAATTTAGTTGTTTTTTTAACCCCAAAATATTTGTCCACTTCAAAAAGTTAAATTATAAAATTTTGAACTTTTCCATATTACCCTTTGTTATTTAATAATCACTTTCAACATAAATTAAACCCAATACTAAGTGGGGGAAGATACTTTTGAAAAGATGAAGTTTCAAAAATGACAAGTCATCGCAATATTT